>LR994590.1:5741215-6158235 GCA_905187575.2 Celastrina argiolus | reverse complement strand
TCAATAATATTAATAAGACTGCATGACAAAAATATATCAAAAAATTAGTTATAATGTTATAATAGTTGTAAGAATGTATAAGTTAAGAGCCATGTGGCTGTTCCGCCAACAGTTTTTTATGATTGATTGATGGTCAGTGAAATAGAATTTAATGTATGCTATGTATATTTAAGAAGTGTGATATAATGTGATTTATGAAAAAAAAATGATTATTTGTAATAATAAGAGTAAAGAACTGTGATTATAAATGTGATTAATAAGCAAAGGAATAATAATAATTAGTATTAATAATAAAAATACACAAGTAAAGATCTGTTTTATAAATATCCTGAACCAAATAGAATTTAAATAACTAGTACGAGTATAAGCAAACATAAAATTTTATTTTTTTCTTACTTACCGCATTGTTATTGCCAGCCTCTCCATTGGTGATATGACTGATATAGATCTTACTTTGAGATTGTTGACTTTCAAATACGGTTCCAGTTTTGAAAATAGCTCGTCGTAGACTTGAACCGAAACTTTAAAATAGTAATTAAATAAATTTTCATTATCCCTTAATTTGCTAAACTTTACAACAAATTCCCCGCATAACAACCTAGATTCAACGAAAGGGCTCACTGGTTGTCTTTTTTTTTGTGCTAGTCGTCGTTTTGCTAGGTAATAACATATTAAGTTCTCCATCGATACGACTGTACATGCAAACTGTTATAATTAAACTGGAGACACTGCGTAAGTCGGGTCTCCGCGACGGGCCACGCGACGGGCCCCGCGACGGGCCCCGCGACGGGGCGACGGGCCCCGCGACGGGCCCCGCGACGGGCCCCGCGACGGGCCCCGCGACGGGCCACGCGACGGGCCCCGCGACGGGCGCCCGCTTAACGCAGTTTATGCCCTAAGACACCGATTAGTTGACATACGATTTGAATCAGCGAGCGAGCGTGATGTAATTATAAAATATATATAGATAATATTATATATAGATAATATTCCATCAATCAGCGTTCAATATGGGTTGATGATTTGAATGCCATGTTAGTTGATCATTCATTTGAATAGCTTTCCAGAAGCTGGGGGTTAGACATTTGTCATCATTTAGTTGTAAAAAAACAATTCACACTGTAGTATGTTAGTTGCAGACTATCGTCGGCAGAACGAAATAAAACCAAGCCAACCAAAAAATATTTTTCAAATAGCGGAGACAATCTTACCAAATCCTCTTCATCCAAATTAAGACCGTATTTAGGATGCTTGCGAAACCCTAGTCATCACCTCATGGAGGTACTATTGATTCTTAACCTAATGATCTTTTAATCGAAACCCGTCGTGTTATTTTGTAAAAACTTCGTCGGGCGTCGGCGTCACGGCGTCGGCGTCACGGCGTTGGCGTCGCGGCGTCACGGCATCAGGCATCGGCGTCGGCGTCAGCGTCGCGGCGTCGGGCGTCGGCGTCGTGGCGTCGGGCGTCGGGCGTCGGGCGTCGGGCGTCGGGCGTCGGGCGTCGGGCGTCGGGCGTCGGGCGTCGGGCGTCGGGCGTCGGGCGTCGGGCGTCGGGCGTCGGGCGTCGGGCGTCGGCGTCGGCGTCGCAGCGTCCTGCGTCGGTGTCGTGGCGTCGGCGTCGAAGTCGCTTCGTCGCGGCGTCCTGCGTCGGTGTCGTGGCGTCGGCGTTGTAGCGTCGGGCGTCGGGCGTCGGGCGTCGGGCGTTGGGCGTCGGGCGTCGGGCGTCGGGCGTCGGGCGTCGGGCGTCGGGCGTCGGGCGTCGGGCGTCGGGCGTCGGGCGTCGGGCGTCGGGCGTCGGGCGTCGGGCGTCGGGCGTCGGGCGTCGGGCGTCGGGCGTCGGGCGTCGGGCGTCGGCGTCGCGGCGTCGGGTGACGACGACGCTCTACTAGTTTTGGTCGCAGCGTAATGTTATATAGCCTAAAGCCTTCCTCTATAAATGGACTATCCAACAAAAATAATTTCGCGCAACAAACAAACAATTCACATTTGGGGACTTTCGTTGCAAGCGCAGCATAAACGGTTTAAGTCAGTCAAACACCACGCGAACGAAGAACGAAGTCTCGGGCACAGCTAATATAAGATAAAGTAGCCTGTCACTAAAGCTGTAATCTATCAGTCTGATTTACAACCATTGATCTGATATTCTGACCTTTAACTTCATACCGTCCATTAAGTAAATTTCCGTGTATCAAAGAAGGATTACATGATACATCCTACACGCTCACTTAAGCGTCCTAACACAATTTGTAGGTGCCGCAGCTCAGCAAAATGAAATAAAATCTGAACGCGTTTATGCATAGAAAAATAAATAAAAATACCCAACTGCCTAGCAGAGCAATTCTTTTTTAATTCATTTTTATAGACGGTCGTTTTCATATGCGGTGGCGGCGCGGTGTCGTGTGAAAACTAACAAAAACGCATTTATTTTTCTTGTATAATTTCGTTAATGAAAAAAAATTGTCAGACCGCCGGGTCGTCACGTCGCGTAGTTACCATTTACGGTATTGTTGAACAAGCTTTTTAATTAAAATAATTAGTTATATTTTCTATGGATGGCTCCATTCAATATTTAGATAACAACCCTCAAACAACTCAGGATAAATATTTTTAACCCTACCTGGGTTTAAATTACTATAATTAATAATATAATTTTAGTTTAAATTTACGACCTTTTTGTAAAAAGTGTTGAGAACCGGATGTGTATATAATCTTGTTTTTTGCAGTAAAATGTACCGTTTATGTGATGCATAAATACTTCTGTGTGAATAAAGTTATGTGCTACATTTAGGTAGGTATTTAAATCCTGGGCCGAGTGGGCAGACCGTTCATATGCACTCGAAATGGTACAAGATCGATTCCAATTCAGATCTTGAGTACATTATAGGGATGCTCTAACGGTGACACCTGCACATATTCGGCCTCAGACTTATTGACTCGTCATTCCTGCATAGGTGTGGGAGTGCAAGTGGAAGCCCCAAAGGGAGATCTCCGATCGAGCGAGATGGTATGCTCGGTCAGGCCGAAGCCCACTGTACTAGTTTTCAGATGTCGTATATATAGCGCCGGACTTAGAAAACTTCGATAGCGCGATGCAGGATTGTGGCGCTAGTAGTACCGCCACATAGGAAAGAAAAAAAAGTCGAGACTAGGCCAACATGTTGTGAAAATGCCATATGTGCTGGAGAAATCTTGCTCCGCCATGCGTCCAGTCACTCCACTTCACTACAGTATAAAAAAATGGTTAGGTAGATCGCTCGGAGAATATGGTAAAATCTTCTAATAGCGAATGCAAATGCTAGTTTTTACTTAAATATGATATGATTAAAATATGTTAGGTAACTAGACCTTTGCATCCGATATTGGATGATTTTCAACCCCCGACGCAAAAAACGACGGGGTGATTTATGTTTGACGTGTCTGTGTAAATGTGTATGTGTCTGACTGTGGCATCGTAGTTTCCAAATAGATGATCCGATTTTAATGCGGTTTTTTTGTTTGAAAGGTATATCAGTCGAGAGTGTTGTTAGCTGTTATGTTGGTTTGTGGAAATCGGTTCAGGTCTTCAAGGTCATTAGGTCTTTTGTTGGGTGTGAAAGGAATGTTACTCGCTAAGTTGGGGTATTTTTAATTACTTTATTTCCGTATTCTCCGATCGATCCACCTAACCATTTTTTAAATACTTGGCATAATTGTAAAGGTACAAAGACTGTGTAAAGATGCACGAAGTAGGACAAACCTTACATTTTATGTCAAGGTCTATCAAGGAGTTGTAAAGGAGTTTTAATGCAAATATAATTTCTGAACATTATTCTAACACGACGAGATATTAAACTTATATTGGTTCCGCAACTGTTCAGCAAGGACGCTTGGTGAATATCAAATAGAGTGAGGCAAAAGAGCTTTCCTCTCGCTCTTTTAACAATGATTTTCAATTGAAAAAATTAAAGGTATAATGGGCTTTACACCGACGGCCTCATGGTCAGTATCCGAAGAACTTGGAAAGTTTAATTAATCTATAGTAATATTTTAAAACTGAAGAGTTTGTTTGTTTTATTTGAACACAGTTATCCCAATTAAAACTGATTCAATTTCCATTTTTTTTCAAACTCGGAAAGCCCGTTTATCGCGAAAGGCTTTAGGCTATTATATATCACTACGCAGACCAATAGGAGCAGTGCACCAATAAAGATTGTTTAAAAATACATTTGCACGACAATAACATGACAAGTTTATAAATATAGTCGTTTGCACGACAGGCACATTATACAGGATGATTTATGGTTCATATATAAAGCCGAATATATGAACCATGAATCACCCATCAAATGAATTGTGACTTTTATGGAGATCTGTAATCGTGATTTGTCGCGTTATGGTAAGTAATTTATATGAGGTGCCAAAACAAAAAAGGCTCTACGCGTCCTTCTCTTCACACTATAATCGGCTTTATATAATATGAACCATGAATCATCCCATATTATACACATCCAATAACATGTAATAAACTTTGTTTCCCCACCAGGTTTTGAACCCCCCCGACATGCTATCCACTAAGCCACAGAGGTCATAAAATCACACTGTAACAATACACAAATTACTTGCACTTTTTCCACTTTATTAGTTAATTAAGAGATTTATAAAAATACACGACCGGTTTCGACTAAGTCATCATCATCTGCCGCCTTTGTGTACTATCGTGTTTTCTATGTGTTGTTTATTTTTATGTGTGTGTGTGTGTAAATTCTGATTGTGCACAATAAAGTATATTTTCATTTCATTTCATTTCATCATCTATGATGACTTAGTCGGAATAAAGTGAAAAAAGTGCAAGTAATTTGTGTATTATTACAGTGTGATTTTATGACCTCTGTGTCTTAATGGATAGTATGTCTTGGATGATGATGATGACTTAGTCGAAATCGGTCGTGTATTTTTATAAATCTCTTAATTAACTAATAAAGTGGAAAAAGTGCAAGTAATTTGTGTAATATTACTGTGTAATATGTATTTCCATCAAGAACCTACAGTACATTCAATAACTAATGTCATAAAATCAATTCATATAGATATGTATGTTGTATTGCTTCCTGCTCATCACCGGCGCGAGGCAATCAACTTTTAATACGCCATTTGCGATGCTATTCCAGAGAGAAAGTCTATTCTTTCATGCGTATAATGCATTTTTATATATTTTAAGGAATTCTACTATCTCAACCGTTTCTGTTTTCTTTTAAATGTTTGTTGTATTATATAATTAATATATACAACTAGCTGACCCGTGCCCACTTCGTTGAGCATAGAAACCGTTTAAACCTTCCCTGGACTTCCACGAATAATTCAAGACTAAAAATAGCCGAATCGGTTCAGTCGTTCTCAAGATTTAGCTAGACTAACGGACAGCAATTAATTTTTATATATCAGACTAGCTGACCCATGCCCACTTCGTTGAGCACACAAACCGTTTAAACCTTCCCTGGACTTCCACGAATATTTCAAGACTAAAAAAAACGCCGATCGGTTCAGCCGTTCTCGAGATTTAGCGAGACTAACGAACAGCAATTAATTTTTATACATAAGATTATTGTGTAATTGTCATGATTCTGCAGACTTGATCCAATCCTCAGTTCGCACACACACACGTATAAAATCATCCTTACACGTTAGTTCTCACATTTGAAGACAGAAATTTATGAATGGTGTATGCTTGAGGCTTGCATTACAAAATTTTAAAACACTAATTTGTTTTCTTTAAATATGTATAATATTTTGATAAACTTGAAACAGGAAAGTGGTAGACTCCCACACGAAGAATTCCTTAAAAAACAGACATTTTGTAGGACTCTAAAAACTACAACTTTTCAGTAGATTAAAATAACTTACTAATTTTAGATTTTATTATGACATGGATTTTTGATGTATACTGTACATAACTGAATATCAGTTAAAACAAAATCCATGTCATAATAAAATCTAAAATTATTAAGTTTTCTGACTCTACTAAAAAGTTGTAGTTTTTTTAGCGGCAACAGAAAATGCATTATGTGTAAAAAATCCCTACTGTCTGGCTATCACGGTTCACGAGCCATTCAGCCAGGTGACAGATGAACAGACAGACGGACTACGAAGTCTCAGTTATAGGTTACCGTTTCTTAAATGTTAGATATGGAACCCTAAAAAGTAAAGTAAACCGTATTATAGTGAAGTTTTTTAACATAATAATGTTTCGTAGCATGTATTTATTGTTCGTAGCAGATTCGTAGCTAAAGACGTAGCAGTTTACGGCTTTCGTAGCTACGTAGTCCTCGTAGCTTACTTATAAACAATATCATTGCACCGCATCAGTGCGTATATTACTGTAGCCATACACTATGCTCTGATTCAGTTCCTTCTAGAAATACAACAGTTTGAACAGTCATGCCAATCCAAGGTCAGTCTAATTGATCGAATCGGCAGCTGCATGCCGATTAGACGATTGCAACATGGTTTATGCAGCGAATGGCTTCACTTACTCATGTAGGCGTAAGTGCTTTGCATCAATTCATAAAATTATTCATGGATGGATTTAAAAGACCTAAATGATCTAAAACATGTACTGAAATGGAACATATTATCCTATACTTAGAACAAATAAAATGATTATATTATATCTTTTAAAATATTATAACTAATAAGTGTAGAAAATAAAACCACATGACATCAAGTTTGTCCGTTGACATAACATTAATTTATTCATTGACTAGACATATATCTAAACTTACATACATATAATTTTAGAGATACAATTTCAAAGAATATTAACAATTTACTTCCTATAAAGACATTATAACATTCAGATGTAAGAATAAAATATTTCCGATACACAAATACCTCTATTAGATTCACAAAGACTTGTAACATAAGAAAATACACCCTTTTAGCAATTTTGTAAGGTAACCTCAAATCTTGTAAAATTTATTGAAATGAGCTTTGTCGACCTCATTTTCCCTGTTACAGAATACGTTCGAAGTTCGGAATGTAATGAGATAACAAAAAGTGTTTAGGGGAACTTTTTACTTTATTAGGTTACTTGTTTATTTTGTTATATTTATAATTCGTGTACTATATTTCGACATATTTATATATATATATACAATCGAACTAGTTGTCGCTCAACCAGGCTTAAAATCAAAATTGCTTGACGATTATATAGATACGGACGTCAACGTATGCAGTCGTTGTGGTCACTGGCTTTGTTTTTAAATATTTTAAGATGTTCTCGTAAGGAAAATCTAGTGATCGAGCTGCAACTTTGCCGATATTATGTCGTCAGTAATTTCAATCTAGATAGTAAAAATATCTGAACTACGATCTTTTTAAAATCATAATTACCAAGGATTTTACAAGCTCTTTGCTTACAGTAACCTGATTGGAATCATAGAATAATCACACATAGATGCCGGGAAATCATGAGAAATTGACGCGATTGGTAGATACATCACTGTACGTAAATGATGTACGTCTACATGGATTTTGTTGCTTCAACTGTGTGAGTCGTTTTTATGAAGACGACATCTAGGTGTTAATAATATAATATGATTGTAATAAAAAACCTTCAACTGAAAACAATATAGGTTTTAATAAAAGTACCAGCTGACAGTTTATATATAAAGTGAATAATAAAAAAATAGTACACGTTTATCGAATAGATAAGCTTAGCCTATTAAAGTTGTGTGTATCAACAAGACGAATTTGATAAGTATTTTTTGGATTTTGTTTTGATCTTTTGACATTTGCTTTTTAACCTAGACAGTGTTTGTGAATATTTACATCCATCGGATTCACTTGCGGAAGCAGGAGATGGGGTTGAAGTAGCACTGCCGGAATCGAACCTGCCTCTTGTCGGCGCGCCACTGACGGGCCAGCCTGCCGTCGGGGCGCCGCAGCCAGCCGCGCGGCTCGGGGGGCCAGGAGCGGCCTACGCGGGGACTTAACCTGGAAAACAAAAGGAATTGAAATGTTTCACAGTTTTAATGACATCGACGACCTCCGTAGCGCAGCTCAGCGTGCTCGATGGAGAGGTTGCGGGTTCCAATCCCGCCGAGGGAACGAAAAGTTTACAATATTTCTATATGTGTATTAATATGTTTCCGTTGTCTGGTACATGTAACACAAGTTCTTCGGATACTTAGCACAGATACAGGCCAGATTGACGTTGTGTGAAGCGTCTATAGATATTATATCATTGTAATGTAGATTGCATTGCATGCAAGATTGCGCGGGTACCCTTTATGAATAAACGGCTTATCACATACTCTGGGAGTGGGGTCTCTGGTATGAAAGAAGAATTGAAATGCGGAATAGCCTTTATTGTGTCTTTTACGAAGATTTTGTAGGCATCGCGAGGAATTTCCGCGCTTTCAAACATTTACAATAAACATAATTAAGTATTATTGGAAACACTCCAGTGCTATTTTGCCTTTATAAGTAACTGTCAATAAAAAATGAAAACATAATTATTATTATTGCCATCATTTAGATTTTGACATAATCATCTTTTATTATTCCCGTGACACTTCGAAGCCCTTTAAATTGTGCTGTCATTTAAAATTTTGCTGCTGCGTATTGCTTGGAGAGGGAAATTGGAACACTACCTGCTTCCTTCTTCTGATTAATTTCGTTGCGGGTCCCAAGACAGATCTAGCATATCCCTCGGGCGATCATATCAAAGGGTTTTTGAGGTCGGTTACCACTGTCGATCCTGGCTACACAGAAGTTGCAGTGGTGGGAATGTGTAGTGGGCCATTTGGGCGATAAAAAAAAACTTTAACTACTTTAACCTTACCTTTATTTAATTAAGTTCGCCATATTGACAACTGGATTAAAAGACATTCTTGAAGAAAATAAACATTACCTTCGAGTATTTACCGAAAGCGGTTTTTCAGGTTTCGAGTTTGTACTTAGCAAATGCTCAAAATTCCAACAATATTAGTAAGCAAAACAAAGTTTAGGGAGAAATAGTTTTGAGACTTGGTAATACTGAGCGTGTACTCTTATTTCGTACGTATGTAAGTAAAGTAAATACCTTATTCCGGATACAAATTTGTATCTTTTGAAATATTATTGTAATAAAAACCAATCCACCAGCAATGTTTTCATTATAACCTAATCAACTTCCAAAATTAAAAGCGAAACACATTTTAATTGAAATAAGCAAAATGATTATTAATTTGTTAGAATTCTTTTTTAAGTTTGTGATTATAACTTACAATATCTTTAACTAATTATGATATTTTTAAATTATTGCTAAATATTTTTGACGTTGGAATTTAGAACTTACCGCTTAGTGGACACAGTGAATTTCAAACCCCGAATAGTTGGTTCAACACGTTAATCATATTAAAAAGGGGAAAGGATTTTGGTGCAAATGTAAACTGAAATCGAATTATGTAGAACTTTCGCAATTTGTATAACAACTAACAACTTTACGATCCGATCTATTTACATTGAGGTGCGCGCGGATCAGCTGACCTATTTAGTTCACATTGGATGATGAAGGACATTTTTGTAGCTAAAACTATATATTTTTGGTGACCTACTCTGTGGTGCAGGCTTTTGTAATTCTTAGAATTTAGTTACTTATTACCTACATGTCAAGATCTAAATGTAATATATACATTACGCACCTATAACTTTATACTACAGGGTTTCACGGGAGGTTCAAAGAGCTGTTTGCTTAGGATGTAAATGTAGCATAAAACACTTTCTGTTGTAAACTGAGTAGAATCTTTGGGTCTTATAAAGAAACTGACCATTCAAAGGCCTTAGAAACTTTATTTTATTATTAGTATTATTATTTACAAATTTACACGTCGTGCTTTTTTATTATAAAAAAGATGTCCAGTGTTTCCATGTCCTGCCTTGCGGGGTCAAAATTTTTATAAAATACTAGCTGACCCGTGCCCACTTCGTTGAGCATAGAAACCGTTTAAACCTTCCCGGTACTTCCACGAATATTTCAAGATTAAAAAACAGGCGAATCGTTTTAGCCGTTCTCGAGTTTTCGCGAGACTAACAAACTGCAATTCATTTTTACCCGACTTCGGCGAAGCCAAAAGGAAGGGTAATGATTTTGGCAGTCTATGTATGTATGTATGTATGTATGTATGTATGTATGTATGTATGTTCCCTCGTAGCGGCAAAACTACTGGTCCGATTTTGATCAGTGATATGTCAATAGATTTGTATTAATGCCGCGAGTTACATAGGCTATATAATTTTTCGAAAAATTTTGGATTTTGTAAATTTTTTTTGCGCATAGTTTTTGAGGTATACTCAAAAACTATGTGCAAAAAAAATTTAATTAAGATAATTGTATCGTGTTTGGTATCAAAAGATAGGTCTTGGCAAGCACATTACAAATATATATTTTAATTTTTAATTGATTATTATATTTTATTGTTAAATTCAAAATAAACGTTTAAAATGTGGTCGAACAAATAGTATCTAGTAGTTGTTTAGTTACTTTCTATGTGTTAATTTAACATTAGTTTGGTGAAAATATAATGTCATCAACTGATGTGGAAACATAAAAATTAAATAAAAGTTAAAAAAACTTATACCTCAACTTTGCAAAAAAGAGGTCTAAAAAGGCTGAAACAAGAAAATAATTCAATTTAAAATCCAGATATGCATAGGTACAGATATGGTCAAGGTAGAGCCGTTGTCGTACCCGCTATTGGGATTATATATTTCAACAGCAGACGAATATTGTAGATTTTTTTTATCGGGTACGACCACGTCTCTACCTTGACCATATTTGTACCTATGCATATCTGGATTTCAAATTGAATTATTTTCTTGTTTTAGCCTTTTTAGACCTCTTTTTTGCAAAGTCAGGTTATAGTTTTTTTTAACTTTTATTTTATTATATATAAGACTAGCTGACCTGTGCCCACTTCGTTGAGCATACAAACCGTTTAAACCTTTCCTGGATTTTCACGAATATTTCAAGACTAAAAATATGCGAATCGTTTCCGCCGTTTCGAATTTTAGCGAGACTAACGAATAGTATTAGTTAGTAAGTGTAAGATTATTTTTATTTACATAAAACAATTTATAAAATTGTAACAACCTTGTAACCAGTTTCTGGTAAATGATTGATTGATTGCAAGTAGCGAAGGAGAAATATATACCTCTCATCAGAATCGAGTTGCATGAGGAACTTGCGGAGCGCGGCGCTGTTGACGGCGTCCCAGGGCGCGGCGTAGTCCAGCTCGCTGTCGTGCAGGCCCAGCTCGTTCTCACTCACCTCCTCCTCCGCCTCCTACACAAAGTAGATATATAACAGAGACACGACCTAGTACTAGAAAATGGTATCACCCTAATACTGGCAATTCGACTGGCTATTTTTGATTTCTTCGATTTTCGCAATTCTGGAATGTGCCTACATTTGATGAATTTAGCTTAATGTGATGTTATGCTTAAAAAATATGCATATCTTTATTTTAATGTCAATATTTGTACTTAATTCGGCATATTTACATTTTAAAATATTCAAACGTTAATAGTAGTAACATCTATTGCAATTTTTTTGTATTAAAGATAGATTGTATGGGATGGTAAGCCATATATACAAAATACATTTCCAAAATGAAGAAAGGTAGTATAATCGTATCTCAAAGTTATAGTGACTGTTCTTTTTACACACTGTTTACGAGATGTAAAATAAATTAATTATAACTTTAGGGTGTGTAATGTGTATGTGCCTACTATGTAGAGTGTATAAATTACCGTTTTCTTAATATTTAAATATTTTTTAAAGCAATCAAATATTGGTAAAAAAATCAAAGTTTTTTGAAATCCATATTGTTTCAAACATTACTTCAGTATTAAAACTCATTTAAGTAGTTTTAGTTTTTGCATTTTTGTCTTAAATATTTTTATGCCATTTTTATACGATTTTCGGTCGGCGGATACCTGTTTGTCATCTTCAAAATCAGACGAGCAAGATGATTGGAGTTATACAAAGGCTAATGGATAAACTATATTCGATTTTATAAAATGTAAAAGAAAAACTAAAAATGTACATTGTACAAAATAATTTGTTTTAAAAGGGTTAGCTACATGTACGAGTAACCTAACTGACTACTACTTAAGTAATATCGTAGTAAAGTTGTACCTAAGCAAAACGATAATATGGCAACATCGTAACACGTAATTCACGGTTGTATAAAAATTTTATAATTAACATTTAATTAATATAAAATCGGTACGCATAAAGGAAACCGATAATTCTATTTCCAGGACAATATTTAAATCCGGAATGGTCCACCCCCGAGTTTACATTAATTTACCTACGCCATTGCTTAAATCCGTTTAATTAAACATTTTAGTTTGTAGCACCATTACTATTTTATTTATATTTTTTGTTTTAATTAACACAAATCCTGTAATGCGTCTAAGGTATCACAGGATACTTATAAGTATTTAAACTGTCGACGACTACTTCGGAAATAAAACAGATTATATAGTATTAACCACAAGGTACTCGTAACATGCCTAACTAAACTAAAGCAATTGTTTTTTTTACCATTTACAAATAGACGTGACCACAAAACCAAAGTGTAATTGTCATTCACATATCCTTTTTCGTAAAAATTTAAATTAAGATTAGTTAACAGAGTTTCCATCTCCTGCAGATCGTGGTGTAATTATATACAGGCCATTATCACACTGTTTCATCGGGGGTTAATATATAGAAGCTCACCAAAAGTATACTGAGAAAAGGAGAAAGCCCACTCTCCATAGTGTCTCAGGCCCAATGTGGACATTAAAAAATCGCATTAAAAATGAGTGTTCTAAAATGTTAATAGTATTAGATATCTGAGAAAAAAACTTAAAATGCAGCCATTATTGTAGAAATATATATTTTTTTTACTTTTTGTCTATTTTATTTTCAAGGCCTTTTCCGACTTTTCAATAATTTATAATAGTAAGATATAATAAGATAGCCCTTGTTGTAGTGCAAGACTTTCAGTTATTGCTACCCAGCAATTGTGGCAAACAAGATTATCGCCTGACACCTAAAACATATTAACATTAATGATAAATATTTTCAACCGTAAAAGATTTAACGATTAAACCATAATGAAAGAAATAATAGAAACATTTTATTATAATATTATCATTACCTGCTGCCGTGCAACCCACTGCTGTATGACACTTAATTCTTCGGGCTCTAAAATACGGTTCTCGGTAACATTATTACCACAACAAATACAATGTTCTTCAGACATTTTGGTATGCACAATCAAATAGCGTAATCCTTTAATCCAGGGCTAAGTAATCGTAGAAGGAGAGAACAAAACTAGTAAAACAATGCCAAAGTCGTATGTGAAAAGCCGAAACAAGTTCAGGCGAGAAAGCCAGATTGCGGTGAAAAAAATCGAAAACAAAACAAAACGCATCTTTGAGCAACAAGTGAACGGTCGAAATCATTCGTTTGAAAAATGACATTTCAGTCATCAGTGTTGCCGCTTGTCGCAAAAAAATGAAATCGTTAAATCGATTACGTAAAAAATAATCGATATAATATGACTTTTTATTAATCTTTATCGTTTATAGTAACAAACGTAAACATTGGTTTTAAGATAAATGTTTTCTTTTGATTAATTCTTTACCGAATTACCAACAGTGACCCGTTATTTGTATTTTACATGAGTTTATTTTATTTGTTTATAAATCGATATTCGGATTGATTGATTAGAGTTTTATCATCGGGTAACATTAATTCACCTCAACGTTCTACTTAGGTTCCAAATAATCCAATAAAATTCCTTTTTTTATTGGAACATTACTGATTATAGTGGCGGTTATTTGAATGTTATCAAAAATCAGGTCTCTTTATGGTAGATTTCTGGAGAAATTAAGTCTTCTTAAGACGGCTGTCCGCTCTGGGCCTGAAATGGGCTTTCTCCTTTAATTAACAGTCCTTGAAGGACGGTTGCCAGGGCTAAACTGGTGGACCACAGCGTAAACAAACCACATTGATTGTGCGGTTGTTCGGCTGTCCCATTGCTGTATATATCAAGTTACTTTAGATATAAAATTGCTATTTTAATTTATCTAGGTATTAAGTAGGTTGGCGTAAAAGGTGTTATAAAAAAATCTATTGCCTTCTCTAATGGTGCGCCCGCTAGTGGTCGATGATGATGTAATTTTACGATTTTACATAATATGGGTTTACTAGAAATTAATGACTTTTGATTACTGTGTCAAATATTAACGAAACGTAACAGAACCAATGTTTAATTTTTGTATTTGGCCAACTCGACCCCCAGTGCTTAATTAAATGTCAATTAAAATACGAAATGATTTCAGTTATGTTCATTAAAATTAGTGTCTAACCAATTATTTAATTAAGAAAATCTTGAAATGAAAATATTAAATGTACACAGAATCTTATCATTGGATCAGTTATTTTATTGTAATAAAAGGTAAGTACATTTTAAAAATATGTATGCCGACGACATATTTTTCCTCCATATTTTCTATTTCTTAATAAAAAGAAAACTAACATAGAATTAAGAACTAAATAACTAACAACTACTTATAATATTTAAAGGAAACTATAATTTAAGATCAACCGTTTATAACTGTAACTTGTCATTTTACATGAAATTAAATGGCTTTTTTTTATTTATTTATTTATCTGCGCGTTGGACTTTTTTATTAACAATTAGTATTTTTGAATTTTTTCACCGACACAAAGTAGGTCACCGATTATTATCGCTCCCGGCGGAGCATTTTTAGGAAGTACTCAATTTTTGGCAAATTCAATAGTTGACACTTTCCTGCAAAACGTTTGTCGGATTGCCGCGGGTATAAATACAGTGAATAAATATAGACATTATATATACAGTGTGTAAAAAGAGCAGTCACTATAACTTTGAGATACGATTATACTACCTTTCCTCATTTTGGAAATGTATTTTTTTTGTCGCAAAAATAACAATAAGGCAATTTTTTTTTAAAAATTATTTTATAAAAAAATACATTTCTAGAATGAGAAAATGTAGTTTAATCATATCCCAAAATTATATTGACTGTTCTTTTAACACCCGTTATATTTTTAAATATCTTTTCGCTCCAAAATATTGCGGACATAGATTCATTATAACTGGGCCCTAATTCTCAGTCCTCGAACTTAGTTTTTACTATCGGTCTGTCCCGCTCATGCAAATGAGATTTAGCGCGCGTGCGAGCGGGATATACTAATATTCGAACATTTTTCCACTACCCGAGAATCGTGCTCCTGTTCCTTGAATTCTTTATAATATTAAGTTCGTCACTTTTTGTGACAAAATAATTATTCAGCTGTTGCTCTCGGTTCAGCCCTCGTAAATACAGCCTGTGTTTTTTCGAAATAAAAGGTAGTCTATGGAGTCAGCTTCCTACACCGAAAATTTTATCAAATTGGTTCTGCCGTTTGTGGGAGTAGTAATAAACATACACACACTTACAAACTTTTGCCTTTATAAGTTTATTAATTCGTCCGATTGATTTCTTAATACAAGACGTTGAGCTGCATTATTTTAATTTAAATATTATAATAAATTAAATGTTAAATTTAATTTTATAATATATACCCGTGTTTGCGTTTGCCAGTAAAAATGAAATCAGATAGGATTTATTTTAAAAGTTTCATACCATATTTTCATAGGAAACCCATATTATGTACCACACGTGTTTACATACCTACCGATGTTAATATTATTACTATTGTAACGTACGTTAACGTTGTTACATAGTTTCTCTATCAAAATCAATATTTGCATAGATTTATTTTGATAGGGTAACTTGACTTTGATTCAAAGGCAAGTTCGTAAAGCGTAAATCTCGTAAGTATTAATTGAGGTTTTGTTATTGAATGAATGATTATGTTTGTGCTATAGAAGTGAACATTAAATTCTATTCAATTTCTAGTTACTGATAATATGTTTTAAACAGTTTAGAGCGTAAAAGCAGATTTTATGAAAATCTTGTTAGCATTTTGTTCATTTTAAATTATAAAAAGTAATCTTAGGTTTCTATTTTACTATGGATATTATATTATTAACTTTATAAGAACTAACAACGTATAACCGTAGAACCAAAGTCAACCTACACTAATTAAAACTTTGATACCAACTTTTTTTGCAAAAAAATACAATTAATATTAAGAGGTCAAGCTAACGTTACAAGAGAAATTAATTATGTATGGGCAATGATTGAAGGCAAACCAAGACCATAAAAATAATTTCATACTAAATTTTTTGGTATAATGTTTAAGAAAGTTATAAATAATTTAAATTAAGTTCTAGTAGACTAATAAAAAGTAGACTAATAAAAAAGAGTGTTCCAATTCTAATTCTGAAAAATTCTTATTAATAATATCACGCAATATAAGTAACATAATTAGCCAAGGCAGATTTTTTCTTATTGATCTAGTATCGATACTGGTTGAAAAGAAAGCTTTATAATGTCTATGTTACCATTGGTGCAGCGGCGATGGTGATCAGCAGGAAGGCCATTGTGCCAACCGCGACGAGCAACCCATTGTATGTGGACTTGTGCATTGTGAGCGGTGTCTGTGAAAAAAAATAAACGTCACATCTAGATTCTTCATTGTAGACGAAGTCCCATGCTCAGGGCCCTGGGCCCTGATTACCTAACTTCAGTCGCTTTCCCGTCTCTCGAGATCAGCTGTCATTGCGACGTTTAAACTTTTTAAAACACGATTTAAAAAGTTAAAACGCCAAAATTATGACATATTCATTTTTTAAATCGTCTTTTAAAAAGATTTAACGTCACAATGACAGTTGATCTCGAGAGACGGGAAAGCGACCGGAGTTAGGTAATCAGGGGCCTGATTACGTAACTTCTGTGGCTTGTGGGAAAAAAAATATATTATTTTAAAATGTCACTTATTTACAGTGCAATAAATTCGTAATTTCAACATCGTGAAATTTCAGCAATGACTGGACGTCATCGCTGAAATAGATGATGAATACCTAATTGTGTCTATTGACTATAAAAGACAATGTTGTTTTATTATGTAACTGGAAACTTGGTCAACGCGATCTAACTATTGATATCAGTAGTACTCAATATCGGTACCGAGTACCTATCGACCGTGGGAGCGCGTCAGCTGTAAGAATATTTTTGATTCCAGATTTCTCTAGTAAAATGCGAATCAACAAAGCTATTTTAGTGGTATTTATCTAGTTCCCAACCTTTTTTATTTCTCTGGTAAGTAGTTTTTAACCATAAATAGAGGGGTTTATAAGTTTGTCGTGTCTGTTGTGTTTGTTACATCGTGTTTTGTTTAAAAGCTGACGTGATGAGTGCTCTAAGCTATAATTTAACGCTTATGTTCGCTCACAGCTAGACAATTCGAGGGCTACTTTTTAAGGTTTTTTTTTATTTAATAAATAGATATATAGTAACTATCACTATTAATACTAGCTATCCAACATCTTTATCTACTGCCCAAATCGTAACAAATGGTAATATCTCTATTATATTTAATGCTAATGTGATATGTCCGTAATATCTTTCCTTTTGATCTTCCGGAGGCGAAATTGGATATCGGAGTTCGAATCAGCGTGTAATTTCTGCAATCGCTTATAATGTTGATACATTATTTGCTGAACATTCAAGATATTGTTTATGTTATACTAAACAATATCTTACTTACCACAAGTAAGATCTACCCTGATATGGTAGTTCTTACTTACCACTAGTATAACATAAACAATATCTTGTTCGTCGGGAATCGTCGATTTTCAAACATCTGTCGTTTCCATACGAAACTTTCTTTCTGAAAATCTCTTTCAGAGGGAAGTCTTAGTCTGTATATTGGATGCGTCATGCGTGTCATTAAAAGATAAAGGTAAGTGAAACATATAGGAATATAATTGAAGAACCCCACGCCACTGTAAGGTGCATGGTTTGACTGTTAATTAATACGCATTTTAATTTTTGATATTAGTCAGGATTTCCCCATGCATTGTTCATAGTATGAACAATGTTTGGGGTTCCCTGACTCGATTGTGGTAGCTAAAAGAGTATGAACATCATACTCTGTTAGCTACCACAATCGAGAGTTCCGGCCAAAAAAATATTGGACGTCTCATCAAAATGAAAATACTCAAGAAAAATTAGCTTGATACTAATAAAGTGAAAACAATGTATGGGAAACCCTGACTATATTACTTAGGTTTTTGAAACAAAAAAACTCTTTACTACTACTATTTAGTGCTATTTTTAATGATGGTTAACTGAGTATCGCAGCAAGTTTTCAATAGACCACAATTGACGTCAGCTATTAGTTTATTACATCACACAAACCTCAAATAGTGACCCGCATGTCTCAACTACCAAATATGTTCCTACCGAGACGGTAGGAATGTTATGCGAAATATTCTATGGCTTTTGGGCATAGTAAGCGATATAGTCACCACTCACCGCAGTTTTAAAACATACTTATCTATTTTAAGATAAACAGTAGACGTCTAACTACATTAGAATAGAATAGAATAGAATAGAATAGAATAGAATAGAATAGAATAGAATAGAATAGAATAGAATAGAATAGAATAGAATAGAATAGAATAGAATAGAATAGAATAGAATAGAATAGAATAGAATAGAATAGAATAGAATAGAATAGAATAGAATAGAATAGAATAGAATAGAATAGAATAGAATAGAATAGAATAGAATAGAATAGAATAGAATAGAATAGAATAGAATAGAATAGAATAGAATAGAATAGAATAGAATAGAATAGAATAGAATAGAATAGAATAGAATAGAATAGAATAGAATAGAATAGAAAAGAATAGAATAGAATAGAATAGAATAGAATAGAATAGAATAGAATAGAATAGAATAGAATAGAATAGAATAGAATAGAATAGAATAGAATAGAATAGAATAGAATAGAATAGAATAGAATAGAATAGAATAGAATAGATTAGAATAGAATAGAATAGAATAGAATAGAATAGAATAGAATAGAATAGAATAGAATAGAATAGAATAGAATAGAATAGAATAGAATAGAATAGAATAGAATAGAATAGAATAGAATAGAATAGAATAGAATAGAATAGAATAGAATAGAATAGAATAGAATAGAATAGAATAGAATAGAATAGAATAGAATAGAATAGAATAGAATAGAATAGAATAGAATAGAATAGAATAGAATAGAATAGAATAGAATAGAATAGAATAGAATAGAATAGAATAGAATAGAATAGAATAGAATAGAATAGAATAGAATAGTACTTTATTTGCATAGAATGTAGGTATACAAAAACAGATGTTAACAAAATAATCAGATCCATACAAACTGCCTTAATTCAAGCATGCAAATGTTGGCTTATAACATGTATTGTATAAAATACAAATAAAAGATCACTAATTTTAAAGTTCATTATCATTTAAAAATTCACTTACACAATAATAACATTTTCCTAATAAAATACTTGCTAATTTCTTTTTAAATATATGGATAGGATACTTTTTTAATTTTTCAGGAATTTTATTATAAATAATAGGAACATCTAGACATCTAGAAACATTATTACTGTAGATTAAAAGGTTCCGTTTCTATTTTAAGAGTCTATTTTTTACGTATATTTAATACAGAAACACTATAAAACTTTACGAATACGAAGCCTCAAAAGCTAATAGCGCATAAAGACTGAGCCACAGGAATGTCGATTAATAACTTCAATATATATAATAATATTGATATTTTTTAATCTTAATTTTTAATTTAAATTGCCTAGAAGGTAGAGTACCCATCCTTTTGGCAATTCGGAGTAGGGTTCTGTTCCTAAAGGCCCAGCAAACCCCGTAAACACGGATCCTATTACTGAGACTTCGCTGTCTGTCCGTGAACAAGTGTTAAAGCATGATCAAAAGATAGAAAAGACAAATCGCAATACAAATTAACTAGCAGGAATTTTAATAAAAAAGTTTTTCAAATGTTGTCTCGCTTTTACATGTTTTGTTGTTTTGTAAACAACAGTAAAACAAGAAGTGTGTCAGAATGTGTTTTCAATATTATTTGTTTTTCACAAGTAAATTACAAAATGTACTAGATATTCTGATATCCGAAAAAAATCCAGAGAATTATAAATGGCTTTTTTGATTTAGATAAAATGAAACAATGCATAAATATCAGTATACAAGGGTCATATCTTTACCATGAAATAATTGTAATCCCTTTCTATATGTAGGTATGTTTTGGCGTCCTTTCGAATTACCATATTTTTTCCATTTATTTATTGTACTGAATCTTATCTAAAATTTGAGTTTTTAAACGCTAACGATTTGTTATTTTATTTTCAACGATATTTATTTTGAGTGAATTTGATATGACTGTATTAAAATTTCCGTTTTCATTTGTCCTTTGTTTAACTTCCGCTTATCAATTTCCTTCAAACGTAACTTATTTTACACAATTTTACTTTATAAATACGTAAGTACAATAGAAACCTATAATGAATAATACCAGACTTCATTCTCAAAGGCTGTATGTACGTAACTATTGTACGAGTATGTACCCCAATACCCTGAAGTTGTATTTATGGCTCACAATTACAGAAAAAAATACAGATATTTTTTCTTATTGTGGACGGGTATTCCATTTAGGATATACCTATGACCTTCATATACATGTAAAGTGTGTAAAACACTGGAGAAAACTGTTTAATAACTGTTAACTTTTGCGCGCGTCCATTGCACAATTTAAATTCCAAAACTAAAAAAAATAAAAAATAAAAAATTTGTCAGCCAGTGACGATATCTCCTTTTATATATATTATTCCATTGAATCCCCCATAACTTTAATACCTAAAAACTTAAAGCCTCTTATTATTAAAAAACTCACTCTACAAGTATTTCGCCTTATCTGATAGAAAAGTCACTTGACAAAAACGAACTATTGCACATTGCTTAGTATACTAAGCAATGTGCAATAGTTCGCACAACACAAAAGTCCAGTGTGTAAATAATAATGTATCAGTACGAGGTCAGTATCTTATCTTCTTCTTCTTTTCTCATATATAAAAATGAATTGCTGTTCGTTAGTCTCGTTAAAACTCGAGAACGGCTGAACCTATTTTTGGTCTTGAAATGTTCGTGGAAGACCAGGGAATGTTTAAACTTTTTTTTTATGCTCAACGAAGTGGGCACGGGTAGAAAGCAATTAAAGAAACTGTCTAATATACTAAAAGGCGTCTTGATACCGCCGCCATTGTCGCTTGTCCCTCGAGGACTCACGACGACCCGTCGAAGTTCGACATAATTGGATACACGAGATGCCATTTATCAATAACGCGAAGGGCATTGTCGCTTGTCATTCATAGTAAAGGTATAACCTGATACGAGCGGATGACTTTAGTGGTAGAACTTTGTCGCTTAAGAGGAAACACCACGGTTGAGAGAAATACAAAATAGGTATTTATAAAATCTATTTCTGTCTCGCAGTGCCTTAGCTAGCCAGCACAAGCGCGATAGAGACAACTGCAACTTGGACTGAAATTACCTATTAAAAGTACCAGAAATCGACGTTTAGGGGATTCCTGTTTCCTCCTCCAAAACTTAACCGATTTAAATATTTTTTTCTGTATTAGCTAAAAAAAGAATCGAGCTAGGTTCCTATTTTTTGATTTTGTTGTTTATTGTAGTCAAATCTGTTTCCTAGATATTTAAACATAGCGGACAGTCTGGCCATTTTTTTTAGGTTTTTAAACGTCCATATCTCTTTAAATAATTAATTTATTAAAAAAAGAAAAAAATAGGGACGTACAAAAAATATCCATAAATATTCAGGAAAAAAATTGTTTCTCTAGAGGTATTATCCAGGGAGGAAATAGAAATCCCCTAGACCTCTATTTTTGTATGGAAAAAAATTCGTGGTGTTTCCTCTTAAATCGGTACTTGCGCGTTCTAATCCTGCGGAGGAAGCAAAAAGTTTGTATGCTCCTGAGTCATGGATGTTTAAATGTGTGTATATAGGTGTAAAATAAATGAGTGATAATACATAGGCTGTGTATGTGCCTCCTATGTAGAGTATACTGTGAAAGTACCATCGCTGAAATACTTACTTTTGACTTTCATATTTCTATGAGAAATGCCCTAATATAATAAATTTATCCATACAATAATTTAAAAAAGTACTTCTTTCAGCGCTGGTACTTTCACAGTAAACTCCATATATACGGGTCCCATACACACCCTAAAGTATTATTTTTTATTTAGGTCACAAACAGTCATTTACACATATTTTTCAATTTTATAACAATAACTAGACCTAAAGTACCATTAACTTACAATGTATTATATGTATTATTAACTTAAAATATTAACATTCTATAAATTTAAAATATTAACATTCAGTACAAAAATTTCAAAATTTACAAAAACAAAAAAAAAACATTATTTCAAATTATAGCCTGTATAATTAAAACCTCAAATATAATAATAACTCCCCCCATGGATTACGGGTTGGTTCATTAGGAACCAAATCAGGAACTCTGTTGTTACAGGTTGAAGGCGTGCTCGAAGGACAAGCGACAATGGCTTCACCTACAACTGTTGGCGAACTTAACGACTAGCAAAGTTGTATAAACGCGCAACGAAGTGGGGACAGGACCCTGATTCAAGACGCCATCGCAGTTATCACTTACGAAGTTCCAAAACAAAATGTATGGGATTTGACATAAGCTTCGCTAAGTGACGTATGTTTTCGCGTGTCATCTCGCGAAGAAATGAATATGAAAATGATGTAATTTTGAATCAGGGCCCTGGTCAACTAATATAACTGTAGATGTGTTACATATTAGTCAATAAAGTTCTTCTTCCTAATAATAATAACGACATGTAATACTCGTAAGCGCATTTTCTTAAATATTCTATTATATTTCCGATGTATTAAGAAATATAATATGCTGGGATGATTGATAGCGTATTAGCCATGTCTTGAACAAATAGGGTTATGTTGTTATATATTTAGTTTATGTGACCACTAATATAGCGTCAAATTCTATATGTTGTAGGATAGTTGAAAAACTAATATTTTCGCAAAAATCCTAGGATCTTTACAAAGAGTCAAATTATTTCAGTGTGAGATAAAATTTCACCTATTTTCTTAAAATTTTATTATCTTCGCGAGGTATAAAAACCCACATCTTGCGCGATGAAGAAAAAGCTATCTTATAAAGACAAGTATAATATTAGATTTTGCCATTTAGTATTTTTAACTCCCACACGTAAGTTCATGAATCGTAAACACTATCATCAATAATAATATAAGTAGGTATTATCGAGAAACATATAATTAGATATAGAATAGGAAAAAATAAGTTAAAATCTAAACATAATAATTATTATAATCATTAAATAATATTTGCTGGTATCGAAATCCTTTGAGCCTGAAATTACAATAACTTAACTTTCATACCTATCCTAAACTATCACACAAAGTCATCCAAAACTTTGTTGTGTTTATGGGTAAATAGACTGCATGATAATATTAACTTTGTACTATTATAAATAATATTATTATGCAGCATGTGGATACTAAATAGAAATAAAAATCATCATAGTATCATAAGCGTTGCGGATAAAATTTAAATATATTATACTAGCGACCCGCCCCGGCTTCGCACGGGTGCAATGCAAAATATACCTACTACAGAATGTCCTTATACACAACGTTCACAGCTTTTTTAACCGACTTCCAAAAAAAGGAGGAGGTTCTCAATTCGTCTGTATGTTTTTTTTTTGTCATTAGCCAATACAAACATGTTTTGATTAGACGTTAATCTTGACAGCGCGACATATAATTGGCCATGTGAAAACACTCAACGCTCAAGTCTAATCCTGCAACGTTAAAAGTTAGGCACGCGCCGCCCGACCCCCGGCCGGCCGCGGGCCGGTACCGCCCCGGCGCAAACAACTACGACCCTGCATTTTAAATTTGTAATATCTTCGGCAATATTCGCTTAAATTACATGCTGTAAAAAGCATATTGATCTATAATAAATGCACAATTTATTTAAGGTACTTAATTGGATAAGGATTAATGCTGTATTGTATAAAATGACTTCGTAAATAACCATTTTTTAGTAAATGACATTTTTATCATTTACTAAAAAATGGTGTGGTGGGTTATCCCTAAGAGATAGACATATACCATCGCGGACTTTTTTGTTGAACTTTTAAGGTGAACAATACTGTAGTACATTATTTTGGTCTATCTCGTAGGGTTCAGCCAGCGTTTGCAATATAAGCGCAAAAAAACGTGCTTATTTACGACATCACATTAGAAACCTTTAAATTTATCAGTGTTTCTCTACTATATTATGCATTTATTATACATAAAAACCTTCCTTAAGAATCACTCTATCTATTAAAAAAAACCGCATCAAAATCCGTTGCGTAGTTTTAAAGATCTAAGCATACATACGGACAGACATACAGCGAAAGCGACTTTGTTTTATACTATGTATTGATCTAGCAATATCCCGCGAAAAAATTATAACTACAACCTGCTGGCAGATGTGGGTAGTTAGCTGCATTCCTTAAAATACCAAATCCAATACATATAATATATAATTATAGTAACTACTCAATAGTCTCATAAAAAATATTCTCAATTTACGTGTAAAAGAGGTACAAATATTTTTTTTATGTTTTTGTATTACGTACAATAATAATACCTGTAGACACTTCAACCAGACCCCGTGTTAAGTATCAGAAGAACTTCTGTTATGGGGACCAGGGAACGGAAATATATTCAATACTTATATATGCTATATACATATTATGGTTTTGATTACATTATACACAAATTTAATACACGTCCCAGGAACACAGAAAACTTTTTGTTCCTTCAGCAGTATTCGAACTCGCGACCACAATCCGCCCGCGACCAGAACCCGCGATCTACCGGCAGCAATGTGCTTAGCCACTGCGCTAAGGGTGATCCAGTTAATATTACTTGGTTGACGTCGTGTATATGTAGCAGTCATCTGATTGAATCTGCTTATTTAATTGAATGACTAGCGCGGAAACTTAATGGCGTCAAACAGCTCGTACAGATAGCAATGTGTTGATATATTTTTTTAATAATTTACTTTAATGTGCGTTATAATAGTACACATTCGGAAATTTTGAAGTTTAAAACTTAAATATTAAATGGCTGTCCTAGTTTCGGATTCTAAAAACAGGATTCAATGAAAGCGCTAGTCACTCAATTAAATAGCGGATTCAACCAGATGCCTGCGACATATATATGTCGCAGTGATCTAATTAAATCAGCTATTTCATTGAGTGACTAGCGTTTTTATCGAATGACGACATTTAATTGAAAGACTAAAGGACAACTCGTCAAGTTGTTTATTGTAACGTCCAATGTCTTGACTGAACATTGATTGAACGTCATTTAGTCATGTAGTCATTGACTGAACGTCATTTAGTCCGATTTTTAACCGACTTCCAAAAAAGGAGGAGCTTTCTCAATTCGATGAATAAGTAGGTTTTTTTATGTTTTTTAGCGAATAATTTTCCGATTTTTTAACCGACTTCCAAAAAAGGAGGAGCTGGAAAAAATTTAGTATAAATCCCTCTTAATTGGGGGGTCGAGGGAGGGGGAGGAGTGGAGGGGGAGAACCCCCCCTACCACTCCCACCTTTAGGAGACTACTAGTTTGGAAGATATTTATGGTTGAAGTTTTGAGGTTATATCTGTGTTTCCGGGATATTTCCAGGAGTAAAACAGGGGAGAAAGGTGGAGAAAGGAAATCCCCCCTATCCTCCCCTCTACACAGCAACCACTAGTTATATAAATATTTACAGTTGTAGTTTCGAGGTTAGATAAAACAGACAAGTTCTACGTGGAGTCGGAGTTGATAGATTTGTTTTGGGACAATGTCGGTCTGTCACGTCTCCGGCGTTGGGGGGAAATGCAGCCCCTTCGCCCATGCGTAACGAATGACAGCAACCAACACTCGCCTTAGGCAGCTCCGGCTTTCTGGTCGCCTTCGGAGTCCTGGTTTCTGCATTTCGTTACGGCGGGCGGGGGCTGCTCTCCCTCCGCGCCTCCGCGCTTAAATATACACTCTAGGGGTTGACAGACAAGTACTACGTGGAGTCGGGGTTGATAGATTCGCTTTTGGGAAAATTCAGTCACCTGACTGATTTTATGCCCGCTCTCATATAAGGGCTATGTTACAATCCGCTAACTAATTGGACG
Organism: Celastrina argiolus; assembly: GCA_905187575.2. Lineage (NCBI taxonomy): Eukaryota > Metazoa > Arthropoda > Insecta > Lepidoptera > Lycaenidae > Celastrina > Celastrina argiolus. The sequence goes on along the minus strand of LR994590.1, from coordinate 6,131,940 downwards.
TTGAGTGACGATTGTACAATCAATGTTCGGCCTAGTCTTTCAATTAAATGTCGTCATTCGATAAAAACGCTAGTCACTCAATGAAATAGCTGATTTAATTAGATGACTGCGACATATACACAATAACTTATCCATGCATTTCATCTTTCCGAAAGTAACTGTTAAGAAGGTGTGCCAGGGGCGGACGGATTTATATGAAGAAACTATAAGGGTTCTAACGTTAAATGCGGATCCCTAAAATGATGCGTCTAATTCATCAAAATTAAAAATATTCTATAGAGCTCCCTTTAATCTGCACTCAGCAAATGAATTTTCAATTTATTGCTTTCGTGACGCGATCGAACCTTTAGAATCTTTAACGATAGATTGATAGCTGTACTGCATTAATATGCAAACCCGATCGAACGGAAGAAATGAAGTAATAGCGCCTTCGTCCTATTAAAATCTTTATTAAGATGCATGCGTTTAATATAAATTGCATCTTAAATATACAGCTCAAAGAGCAAGATATATTACATTGAAGACATTTTGCTTCGTTGAGTTGTTGACTTTTTAATCATAACATTATTTTCTGTGCAATATTATTTTTGTACCTATATAAAATCTGTATTTTTACACAAAATATTTTAATCGTAAATCGTAGACTTTTTAATTTTTAAGTACGAAAATATACAAAACATACATTTATTTTAAAATAAGCTAGAGTTTGGAGTGCTGTAGAAAAATGTAGATTGACAAGTAAAACACTTGGATATTATTTCACCATTTGCACTGCTCTAAATCAGAGTTATTTAGTTGGGTATTTCAACTTCACTCTCGGGGGCAAACTGAGTATTTATTTTATACTCATTACTCGGGCAGTAGTCAGTAAGTAGATAAATAATAACTGAAGTACACTCGTGTCCCACTGACCACAACATTTTACCACTGTTTACTTTGTTAATGATTTAACGTTATACCAAATTAAGTTATGTAGTGGTAAAGAAATAATTATAATAATAATTAATAAATCTACTCTTGCATTTTTAACGTATTATTTATAAAATTTGTGTCACCTGTGTTTAATATATTTTTAACGTTATATATTTTTATATTGCCATACCATTATCATCGGTTTAATAACTCATTTAGTGGGTTCAAATTCCTCGTTGGAAAACCTGAATGTAATTTTAATATTTGGTTAGGACAATGCAGGCTGATCACCCGATTGTCTGAAAAAAAAGATGGGCATGTAAAAGGTCTACCCTGCGCCAGTTGTGTGGGGTATATATATAGTGTGTATTGCACACACACATAGGCCCTATAAAATGACTCCTGCGTAGATGGCCTAGTATCAATGAAACCGGCCACCGACGCTAAAATCGGTGCCTTTTGGAGCATTTGGGAATAATCAATTTTTTCGCGATTTTTTCACGTTAACGTAGATGTAAAATGCTTCAGAAAGAAGGAAGAAAAGTGCAGTAATAAGAGATTTTTATATCTTTAGAAATAGTTCTTAAAAGTTATCCACAGTTTTAAAGTTTAAAACAATTTGTTAGCTCCCCGATAGAATGAGAAACTTTAGTAACTAGTAGTCGCTTTAAATTCGTTGACAGCCGCCACGTTCGAAAAGTTTACCTAAATTGCATTTAAAATCAGAACTTAAACCGAGATCATGGTTGAGGGTTCCGTGACTATCAACGCCGAGAAATCGGTGTCTTCAAAACAATTATTTCGTTCAAAATATTTGGGAGTATTTTAGCGTGATCCATCGTCTATGTAACTATGCCTTTATCTATACTAATTTTATAAAGTAGTAGAGTTTGTTTGTTTGTTTAAACGCGCTAATCTAAAAACTACTGGTCCGATTTAAAAATTTATTTTTTTGTTGGATAATCCATTTATAGAGAAAGGCTTTAGGCTATATAACATTACGCTGCGACCAATAGGAGTGAAGCGACAGTGAGAAAGGTTGCAAAAACGGGGAAAATTATTCACATTTGGGGACTTTCGTTGCGTGTGCTGCATAAACGGTTTAAGTCACTCAAAAACCACGCGAACGAAGTCGCGGGCACAGCTAGTTATTAAATAAAGGCAGACGCACGCGAGGGCCAGATCTAAATTTACTTTTTATTTTATGATGCCAAAAAAATAAAAATTTATTTCTTAAATATTGATGATGACAGAAGTTAGAAGGACGGACAGAGAAACGGAACGATCGACTTCTTTTTTTTCTTTAAGGAATAACGTCATATTTTTAGCAACTTTTATTACTATGTAAAGTGTGAACAAACCATTGACTTTTAATATAGGTATATTGTTACTTCTGATTCAGTCATATACATAATATAAGAGTACTATTTTTTAAATAATATAAAAATTGTCTAGCCTAATTATAATTATTGTGCTTTTATTACCATTACTGTTATATTTGCCTAAAAATAAGTCAAACCACATTTTTTTTGGCTGGCTTACTTTTTTATTCGTGCAAAGGCTTATCCAGGTAAACTTTATGTTTACACGATAAAAATATGTTAAAAGCTAGGGTATGATCGTGTTAGCGCCGCTAGGACAGCCTATTAGTGTCATAATCTCATTTACTTGTTTACTCCTAGCTAGTGACAGAATTACCGGTGAACGTAGGTGTTTAGTGGTTAGTGGTTTTAGTGAGCACCACATTAAACTTTGATTAAGCTCAAAAGCGCTCGAACTTTATAAACAAAGCTACAGTAACGCGTCATTTTGACGTGGAAATATATCATTTGATTTAGTTTTGAAGGTTCCGTGGTACAAGAATCAATTATAGTTTCACTCTTATAACATTATGAATTGAAAAACAATAGAATTATTAATATTATGAATTGATGGAATTATATTTTTTGTCAATTTTATAGGGATGTAACTTTTGAAGTAAAAAACATCATGCGCGTTTTTACGGAGCCCTTAAACCAAAAGTAAGGTTAGTTTATTATTTTTTCTAGTTACGTCGGCTAGTTAGTTATTTCGTTTTATTCATCAAGCTAACAAAATCGTAGGCGTTTAATATAAGTCGAAGCATGGACCAATATAATTATTATTGGTCGTAGTAAATATTAAATAAATTGTTTTTTGCGGTTTATCTATAAGTAGGTTTGTTTTATATTTTTTTGTTTCTACCAATTACAAAATTGTTTATAACTTAGATTCTAAAATAATAAAAGTTCCCTCTTTGAAAACTACAGAAGTGCTCTTCTTTCTAAACTTTAATAGTTTTAGTTAATGGAGGCGTTACTTTGCGAAAAATAATTGGATAAAATTTATATAATATATTATAGGTATATCTAGCAGTATCCCGCGAAAAAATATTGCTAAGTATAATATATTTAATTTTTTGTAAATACTTTTAATACTGCGTACGTTATACAATGTACATTAAGTTTTAGTAAGCTGTATTTCCACGTACTTTTAAATTTAACTGTTTGTACGGGTTCCGGCTTCATGTAAAGTATTCAGGAAAATTTCCAAAATAATAATAGAGGTCACCTGAGACCCCAGAGCCTGCACCTATCTCGCTCAACGAGTGACCATCAATCTTTGAGATTTCTATGTACTCTAATGGGGACGCGGGCGTCAGACGTCATCGCCATTATTATTATTATTTTTTATATTTCATTGGTTTGCACCGGTATGAGAGTGGCCTCTCATACCGGTGCAAACCAATGAATTCGTCGTCCTTCCTATAGAAGGTCGTATTAATGTATCCTTCTGTAGGATTTCTGAAGTTTTTGTATAGAAAGGTCGACTAGCGTTGTTAGTATAGCGATAAGATTTCTGTGAGTTGTCTTTGTAAATATCTAAATTGACGCTTAAGGTGCGTTTACTAAGCAATTGATGCAATTTTTTTTTCAATAATTAATGTAACATACTCTGGACTGGACTGGACATTTTGATAGGCAACCAACATGCAATATATTTATTGGCATATTAAATTAAATATAAAATGCGTCTCATCAAATAACCAGCTCGATGAAGATCGTTCTATGCCGGTATCTCAGGCTATTACATAAGAAGTTACTAAGTAGAGATTTTGACATAAAGTATAATATTATGTTCTGCCTAATCTCCGTTAGATATCTTAAGTATACACTAAATGTCTACACAAGTGCTTTTTTATATTAATTATTTATAATAATAAACTGCTGGTTTGTTGCCTTTGCAAGATCAAAAGCGATTAGACCGTTTATTTTATTTGCCCGAGGGTTTACTCTGTCAAGCGTAACTCGCTAACAAGAGTTAGCACATTTTAGTTGAAACCAAACTTAAAAGGTAAGGGTTTCGAGTAACCAAAATTGTATTAACAGGTATTGACATTACGAATTTGACATAACTGAATATAATATTTGCATGACGAATAAGTTTTTTATGATAACAGATTAAAAAAAAAAACAATTTATCTTTGGTCGCTTAACCCCTATCGATTGGTCCTTTGTTATCGTGTTAAGTTGTACAACGGAAAAATATATACTTATATACTATGTCTACATATTATATTTAAGATTTTTTATTCTATATATCTATGACCTAGTTTCTCAGGGTAAAGATTGGGGAGGGGTTGCAGGAGAATATACAAAGGAGAATATACGAGTACTGTATACGATTTGTATGGTACTGGCTATACCTGTATAACACCATGTATAATAACTTAAACGAGTTAAAACTTTGGCTTGGTACCCATTTTGTTTTTGTTTGTTTATCGCCAATCTACAATGACACGTAAAGGTCTCGTAACGCCATCAAAATATTTTAACAAATGATGGCCAAATGCACGTCGTCCTTCCACTAGTCGTCCTATAGAAGGATGTATTGATGTATCCTTCTGTAGGATTTCTGTAGGTTTTGTATAGAAAGGACGATTCTATAGGAATATAGAAGGATGTATTGATGTATCCTTTTGTAGGATTTCTGTAGGTTTTGTATAGAAAGGACGACTAGTGTTGTTGGTATAGCGATAAGATTTCTGAGAGTTGTTTTTGTAAATATCCAAATTGACGATTAAGGTGCGTATACTAAGCAATTGATGCAGATACTCGTGTGTATATTGATGATGATGATGAATAGAGAGTGAAATGTTAATTGAAACCTGTGTCCCGTTAATCCGCCGGTGTATCGTTATCTAACAAGTTGCTTAATTAAAAACGTAGTTTTATTCTGTTTGAGCGCATGGAACTTATGAAACGAACGTGTACGATAATCCACACGTAATGAACTGAAACGCATTGTCTGTTTCATTAAATGTTAATTCATTGTTGATATTGTCAATGAAATGCGTATTTATTTAAAGAAATCTGAAACACGGAGGACAGTTATTTTTTTAACGGGCGTTGGCCCACTTCACATTCCCACCACTGCAACTCCTGTGAGCCAGGATCGACAGCGGTAACCAACCACGACAAAACCTTTGATATGATCTCAGGGGTGTCCGAGGGACAAGCTAAATCTGTCTTGGGACCCACAACGAAATTAATCAGAAGAAAAAAATGGCTCCTCCTTTTTTACGGAGGACAGTTACCTGGTTATACAAGGTGTAAAAAAATTAGTGATAATACTTTAGGGTGTGTATGAGCCTCCTATGTAGAGTATACTGTGAAAGTACCAGCGCTGAAAGACTTATTTTTGACTTTCATGTTTGTATGAGAATTGTTGCCCCAATAAAATAGAAACCTCTTCTAGAGCTGGTGCTTTCTTAGTACAGATTTACACCCTAAAGTATTATAACTCATTAATATTATAGCCTATATATTAATTTAAACGTCGTTCTATTTAAAAAATAACTATAAGTAAACAAAATTGTTTAACCAACTAATCTCTGAAATATGATCGAACTGATAATGATGAATACTCTCGTTCAAGTTCTTGCAAGAAAACTGGATAAAAATCACTTTATTCGTTTAGGAGCTACGATGCTACAGACAGACACACACAGACATGTCACAGTGTGTTAGTAACGATTACTAATACGGTTACGTTACACGTAACCAAAATATTAGTATTAGTAAAAACTAAAAACTGACTATATTTTTTATTAAAAAATGTATATAAAATCGTGCTCTGAATATTTAATCTTAGATATTCTGGACTACAATTCATTGCCTTTATTATTTTATGTGTTGTGGACATTTTGCGTGCTGTACAGTGTTAGGTACAATATTAATACTGTATGTACATTTCGCACTGACGGTACAATCATTATAATATTGACAATAATTAATATTGACAAAAACTATGTTTTTTTATTAATCTTTCTTAAAAAAAAAAACAAAAACTATAAATATGTGCATAACTGTTTTACGAATTCAACAAAAAGTCTATGTAACTGGAAAGTATTTTTTAATTGAAAAATTAAAAATATTTCTAGACATATGAAGACATTTTATATTTAAGTTTGGATCATGTCTTGTCATCGAATTATTTTTAAATTTAAAAGCAACCACAAGAACTGCTTTAAAGTACAAAGAACCCTTTTCAAACTTTTTGCTTCTATCGAGTATACAGTACAAAGACGGTACACTTCTGTTCTGTATAACGGGTGTAAAAAGAGCAGTCACTATAACTTTGGGATATGATTATACTACCTTTTCTCATTCTAGAAATGTATTTTTTTTTATTTTTATTTTTTTCAAAAAAAAATTTTTTTTTGGCTTTATTATTATTTTTGCGACAAAAAATTAAAAAATGGTAAAAAGTAAAAAAAAATTTTTTTGTTTTTTACAAAAAATAAATAAAAACAATACATTTCCAAATTGAGGAGAGGTAGTATAATCTCAAAGTTATAGTGACTGCACTTTTTACACACTAGATCAAAAAAAAATTACAAACTAAACACACAGGATTATGCTCTCATGTATAGCTTTTGTTTTTACTAAAAAAGCTCTGAAAGCTAGATGTTTGAGACTTAAGGGATTAACTTGCTGTCAAAAAATTCTGATCCGATTTATTCCATGTTCGAAATATCAAAGAAGCCAAGTACTTTGTAAAAGTGAGTATTATTATGATCGTGAATATATTTTATAAATAATTAATAATTATACGTAAAATAAAAAAATATATAGCTTTAACTAGCAATGAATGTTTTTAATAGTAACACGATGAAAGTATAGTCAATAAAAATTGTAATTATATTTTTAGGTACTAATACATAACGTTAAAAATATATTTAACACTAGGCACACACATTTAACAAAGCGTTAGTTAAAACTAACTAACTAGTGTAGATTTATCAGTATCACAATTTTATTTAACCTCAATCTCAGGATTCTATATTGAAAACTCATATTCAATTTAAAATATTATTCTCCGAAAAAAAAAGAGTTTTAAAACTTGTGACGATTATTTATAGATGCTAACAAATTATTTTAATATTATATCATTTGAGCGCCGTAATTTGTTGGTTTTGGCCCGTACGTTTAAAATAAAGCCATAAAACTTTTATTGCAACTATTATTATTTCTGTAAAATGATTAATACTATTGCAATAAATTTTAGCATAAAATACTGCACTTCACATTGAAATTATGTTAAATAATAAATACTAAATAGTACTTGCACTACAACTGTTATTATTTTTCTTTGTTAAATAATATTACTGCACGAAATATTAACGTAAATACTGGACTTAAAAATAAATCAATATTTTGCCAGAAAATGCTATTTATTGAAAACAAAAAAAATAATTGACCACTTACCTCGAAACACTGAATGAGCGAGAAAAGCGCGCAAGCTTGTAGCTTATGACTTGAAATGAGTGCTACGCGCGGCCCGCGGCGCTTATATACGCTACGCCGTAGCCGCGCGTAGCACCGCGTAGTACCTGTAGCGCCTGAGCCGCGTGGTAATTCTTACATCTGTTTGTAACGGATTGTTTTATGGATACTAATACTTCTAATCTATTCTACGTAATACTAATACCCACTAGGCAATCAAATAGCGCTATGAAATAGCATGCGATGTGTTATTAAATAAATAAAAGTACACTAAACAATTACAAAAATCGGTCGTGCAAGTTCAAAAAAGATAACAAAGACTGTCACAGAAGAATGTGATGTGTATTGTCATAGAAGGTTTAAGAAATACATTTTTTATTTAAAACCTTTGTTTGGCTAGCTCGAACGGAGAGAAGTCACCTCACAGAAAAATAAAATAAAAAATCTAAATCATTATCTAGAGCAATAAAAGTATTCATTTATCTATTATAAAAATGTGCAAACGGATCACCTGATAGTAAAAATGGCCCATGCCAGGACAATTCCTGGCACCAGTCCAATGAATATAATATATTTCAGAAAATATTAGTATTAATGTTTTTATTAACACGGGCAAAATATATTATAGGCAAATGATTTTTGTCGTACTATGTCACGTTTTTAGGGTTTCATGCTTAACGGGACCCATTATTAATACCCCGCTGTCCGTCCGTCCGTCTGTCACCAGGCTGTATCTCATGAATCTTGTGACAATCAGACACTGAAACTTGAAACTTTAACAGATAATCTATTTCTATTGCCATAATAACTATAAATATAAAAAAAACAAGAATAAAATAAATATTTAAGAAGGCTCCCAAACAACAAACGAGATTTTTTGCTACTTTTGTACGGGAATCCTTCATGCACGACTTCAACACGCTTTTTATAACTGAATAATCACATTCAGGTATATAGATGCAAAAATATATAATATGGCATTAATGTCTATTACTTTGGATCCCAGTTTTCAGAAAAAATCACTTTACTGAAACTTTTTAAAATATAAAATACATACCTGTATAATTAATGTATGAAACCTAATATACTTGATTTATACTTTTTGGTATACAGTTTATTTGGCAATGAAAATTATTCGCCTATTGAATCAACTAACTTTTGATGCTACTCGTATACCTTATGAATTTTATAAAAATACAACAGTGGGGCACATTGTATTGAAAGGTTTTAAACATTTTCATATTATTGTTTACCACTATACATATTACAATACGAGCATAATACAAATAAACTTCTCTACAATTCTGACACCTGAGATGTTACGAGAAACGGAATAAATATTTTATCAGAAATATATAGGTAAAGGACTAGAACAAAACATGTTGAAAATGTGTATCTCTCCCATACCAAATTCGGTGGCTTGAGTTTCCTTGATTATTTTATAGCGCCTAAGTGTATGTGTTCTACACAAGCACTCTCTTTCTTTTTGTCGTAAACTAGTGGGACGGATCAGCTGCATGCCGGACTTGTTACATTCCATATGTTATCGCCTCCGTGGTCTAGTGGTGAAAGTGAGACCCTCCGGGTCGTGAGTTCGATTCCCGCGTCGGATTATCAAAAAATGTTGTTATCAGTTTGATTAGGACAATTCAGTCTGATCACCTGATTGTCTGCGTTGGATGGGTATCATGGGATTAGAACATTGCCTGCTGTGCTAATCAGACTGAAAACAGCGTATGTAATATTCAATACAAGTCCCAGGATAGGTAGATGTTAAGTATTTTCTTGACTTACGTATGAAATATGCAACCTAGAACATTGTAGTTCATTGTGGTAACCGGTGGTAGGCATCAAATAGTAACGACGTACAGAAAACATTTTGTAAAAATTTATTCTGAATAAAATGTTTTGATTTTGATTCACGAATATCTATGTATTTGGGGTTTGTTGCGGGGTCCTAAAGTTTTTTTAAACGATGTAAATTTTTAAAAGTTTTTTTCCATTTTCCAATAATTGAAAATAAATATAATGTAACTATATGATATTATCAAGGAGTTAAGACATAAAAACAAGACGAGGTAAATTTTTCAATTTTAAATTGTAGATGAAAGCCGAAACTATAAATAATAATTCTAAAAATACTTATAGGTGTCACAAGTACATTTTCGATACAAAGTAAAACTATGTCAACACTCTTTGATCAATTTTCGTACCGATAAATCGAAAATAATCACTGTGTTGCTTTTATGGTAGAAATTCTGAGAAGTTGTAACATGTGGCATTTTAATAAAAAATCCACACATCAATTTTAAAGATGATGATGATGACAAACGGAATGAGAGAAAATGGCGATTACTCTACCGACAAGAGCCTATATCTTAAGATTTGAATGAATGAATGAACAAACGGAATGAGAACCGAACATTTTTCTGAGGAAAAAAGTAATGTGTGCGTTAATCCCGCAAGTAAACTACTACCGTACCAAATTTCATCAAAATCCGTTCAGTAGTTATTTCGTGAATAAGCAACAAACATGCACGCACACATTCTTACAAACTTTCGCGTTTGTAATATTAGCAGGAAGTAGGATTTTAACTCTATTGTACAATCGCATATAGTATGAAATATATACGAATATTGATAGGTGACGTCATTTTTCAATGTCGTATTCGTGAAAGATAAAATATTTACTTCGGCTTGGGGTGTATTAGAACATAAAAGTGAAATATTGGGGTTCGCGCCCATATCTCATAGATGTCTGTGCCCCAATTCTTTGACACTAACTATTTACTTGTAAATTGTAATATCATGTTCTATACGATATAGAACAGGGGGCCTACTCAAGATGCCATCGCTAATTATCGCTTACAAAGTTCGATAACAAAATGTATGGGATTTGACATAAGGTACTGTTACATCCCTATAATGTTCCTAGAAGTGCAGACAGAGCGCTGATGCAGCATCAGCACTCTGCCGTCCTAGGTAGCTGCATTGGGCAGCCAGCTCAGTTCAGATCGAGACTCGGGCCACGACGGACACGTATTAAAATCTTAAAACTCTTGTATTGTGTCTTAACTAAATTGTAATTTTCAGTTTAAATAAAAGTTTATTTTTTAAAAAGAGTTTTTAAAAGTCCGATTTAACATTTGGTGGCAGCGGTGGGATTCGATTATCCCTAAAACCACCCAAATACGTTATCCGAAGAAATTTTGTGAAAAAAAAAATTAAAAAAGTGAAAAGTGTTAAAAAAAATTTATAAAAAATTTAAAATCTATGTGCATCGATATCCGACAATCTGAATTCATTATTATCCTCTTTATTAATTAAAAACATCCAGAATTTTCGTGTGTTCCTGTCGTTTTATCACCCCTTTGTGTCCACTGTGTCATAAGTGGTACATAGCTGCGGGCCAAACCAGCCCGAAAGCCAGTATCCAGCACCGACCAAGTGAGGTGAAAAGTTCGTGTAAAAAATATCCAAAAGTGTAAAGTGCAGTGCTTAAATAATATTTAAAATCCCGATCGAGTTCCAGTGGGCATGTATCGCTTCGTTGCCGTGCTTATCTCCATCGCCCACGCGTTATTTGAACTGTAAGTGATAATTGTAACCTTATATATTTAAGTTCTATATTTAGACTAGTACTTAAGGCTCAGTAGTATTCATTTTAGTATTTAATATTTCAAAATGCCTAAGAACGATAAAAATTTTGAAAATCTAACCCTTAATATTCCAATGTTTGATTCCGAGGCCGGTGCATCTGGCGAAATAAATCCCCCGGTTAGTTCCCCCAAAGGAACGATCCGAAAAGGAGCTACTTCAGCTTCACCCAGGATCGAGTTAGATCTCAATACTTTATTTAAATTCATAAAACCATTTGATGGTTCTAGAGAAAGTGTGAACTCATTCATAATAAACTGTAATAATGCCTATGACTTGGCCACTGAAATACAAAAGCCAATTTTATTCCGATATATCTACAGTCAACTACACGGTAAAGCTGAAATCGCTTGTGCAATAAAGGAATTTAAAAAATGGGAACAGTTAAAAGAATTTCTCAGAAATCAATTCTGTGAACGTAAGCATTACGCTCACATACTCATGGATCTACAGGAGTGTAAACAAGGTTCAAGTGAAAATGTTACACAGTATTCTCTTCGGGTAGAAACATATCTCTCGCAACTTTAAACCGATGTAACTCTATCCAATTGTGCATTAAGGGAACTTCCTGGTCGTTCAGCGGCCATGGAAGATTTAGCCTTACACCACTTTCTCATGGGTCTGCACCCTCGGATCTCTAACATTGTGCGGTGTAAAAACGCGCGAAATTTAAACGAAGCAATAAACATTGCTATATCCGAAGAACGCATACAACAAACCCTATACAAACGGCCTCAGTTAGGAGAACCAAGGTTTAATAACAATCAAAATAATTTTAGAAGCAAACCGTTTCAGTCTAGGTCTTACGGACAGCCGAACACGTCTCGTTTCCAATCCTCGTATCAACCAAGGTTTAATTCACCAAATAATAATTTCAACAACAACAATAATAATAATAATAATTCGAATAGAACTCCGTCGGAATTTTGTCGTTACTGTAAGACTCCGGGTCATGATATTAGAGAGTGTGCAAAAAGAGAATTTAATAATAAAAGATTTAATAATAAATTCCAGCAACAACCAAACCGAATGCATTTCGTAACCGAAAATAATGATGATCAGCACGTGGATGACTCAACTCAATCAGACGATAACAATTTAAACTAAATTCGGTCTCGCTCTCGTGTCGGGCGAGACTACATAAGCCTAAAATCGACACGAAATCTTTTTCTAGCGTTATACGACAGGGTAACCAGCCCCAAAATGGAAACGCTTATAATAAATCTCGCGCCATACAGCAGGGTAACCAGCCCCAAACCGGAGGTGCTGATAAAATTCTACGCATCACACAACAGGGTAACCAGCCCCAAATCGGAGATGCATTCCTTCAAATCACGCAGCAGGATATCCAACCCCAAACTCACGATCTAAAAAAAAAAATTATTATAAAAAATATTAAACCTGTAAAAAAAGAGATTAATAAAATTTATGAAATCCATACTAACAATAGGTACTTACCTTATATTAAACTTAAAACCTCCGTTAGTGAAAAAGAACTTACCTTTCTTATTGATTCTGGAGCATCCGTATGTTTATTAAAAAAGAACTCTATAACACATAATCCTAATATAATATGTAGTGAAGATAATATTACAATCAAAGGGATTGATTCAAAAAATAATTCATTAAAAAGCATTGGTCATTTTAATTTACAATTACAATTTAATCAATCCATAAATATCCTACATAACTTCCATATTTTTGATAGTATTGACCTTCCATACGATGGTATAATAGGTAATGATTTGTTCTTAAAACACAATTGTAAAATTAACTATACTGCACATTCATTAGAAATTAATAATTTTAACATGAAACTATTATTTGATGAACCCTCTTATACCATTGAACCTAGATCCGAAACAGTAATTGAATGTTCAATTGATAACCCCGAAAATTTAAAAGGGAATAATTTGTGACCAACATATTTCTAATTCACTTTTAATATCAAACTGCCTGGTTAAAATAAAAGAAAATAATAGAGTAAATTTAACAGTGCTCAATACATCAAATGAACCTGTAACAATAAAATCTAATTTGTTATTAAAAATTTATAAGACTGAAAAAGAAAAACAAATTATTAATTTCAATAAACACCAAAGTAGTATTGAAAGGAAGCAACAACTATTAAGTCTCTTACGTACTGATCACTTAAATTCTGAAGAAACAAATTACATACATGATATCTGCAGTCAATATTCAGATATATTCCACTTACCTGGTGACCAATTAACTTGTACAGACGTATTTCAACATGAAATCCGCACATCATCAGATCAGCCTATTAATGTAAAATCATACCGTTTCCCTGAAATACATAAACAAGAAGTCCAAACGCAAATAAATAAAATGTTAAATGAAAATATTATAAAACCATCTAAATCTCCCTGGTCTTCCCCTATTTGGGTTGTACCAAAAAAACTTGATGCATCGGGAAATAGAAAATGGAGAATAGTTATTGATTATCGGAAACTCAACGACATAACTATTGGAGAAACATATCCAATCCCACAAATTAACGAAATATTAGACCAATTAGGAAAAAGTAAATATTTTTCAACACTAGATCTTGCGTCAGGGTTCCACCAGATTAAGATGAGTCCTAATGATGCGCCAAAAACGGCTTTTAGTGTACCACAAGGCCACTTCGAATTTAATCGAATGCCTTTCGGCCTTAAAAACGCGCCTGCAACATTTCAAAGGACAATGAATACAGTGTTATCAGGCCTGCAAGGATTACACTGCTTCGTATATTTAGATGACATTGTAATTTATTCTCATTCATTAGAAAGTCATATAAAAAAATTATCTCTTGTTTTTGACAGACTTAGAAATTTCCAACTTAAATTACAACCTGATAAAAGTGAATTTCTCCGTAAGGAAGTAGGCTATCTGGGGCATATTATTAGCGACAAAGGAGTAAAACCGAACCCTGAAAAAGTTAGAGCAGTAGTAGATTTTCCAACTCCTCAATGCCCAAAAGATATTAAAAGTTTTCTTGGAATAGCTTCCTATTATCGTCGTTTCATACCAGATTTCTCAAAATTGGCAAAATCCCTTACGAATCTACTTAAAAAGGACACGGCCTTTGTATGGACTAATACTCAACAACTATCCTTTGAACAACTAAAATCCAAATTAGTTACTGCACCCGTTCTTATCTATCCTGATTTCACAAAACCCTTCTTGTTAACATGCGATGCTTCAAACTACGCTATCTCTGCAATTCTCTCGCAAGGCGATGTAGGTAAAGATAGACCGATAGCGTATTCCTCAAGGACATTAAATAAAGCAGAAACCAATTATACAGTAACGGAAAAAGAATGTCTCGCGATTGTCTACGGAACAAAAGTATTCCGCCCCTACTTATTTGGTCACCGTTTCAAAATAATAACCGATCACAAACCATTAAATTGGCTCTTTAATTGTAAAGATCCGGGTTCCAGATTAGTTCGCTGGCGATTAAAACTTGAGGAATATGACTATGAAATTCAATATAAAAAGGGAAAAACAAATACCAATGCTGACGCTCTTTCCCGGTACCCAGTAAACTTAACCCAACCTAATAAATTAATTAATGTCCTCGGCGATAATGAAACACAAGAAACTCCTCCTATTATAGTTCAACCTGAAAATTTACCCGTAGTAGAAAGTCCTGGTTTACCAGATCTTCCAGACTTACCCGAATTTTTTGACTTACCCGATGAAGTTTTTGAAAATCCGGAAGTCCCAAATGAAATAGTACTTCCGAGTCCTAATATAGAGTCACCTGCATCTAACGAATCCTTGAGTCATAGAGACACGTATTCCGAATACCTGAAAAAAACAAATAATACATTATCATTTACATCTAACGTTAAAATAATAGAATATAACGAAAATTTATTAAAAACAAAAGTAAAAACAGTTATTATACCTACCTCTATAGATATTGACGAGTCGAATGCTTATGTCGAAGAAATCCTTAATAATACACCAGAATCTACAATAATCCGAGACCGTGAAAGGACTTTACATTCATTCTTAAAATTTTCTAACAACAATGTAAATTATTATTTATTATTTATTAAAGTTTATTACTACGATAAAAACAGTTATGATGATATTTTTGTAAGTCTCCGAAATCTAAGAAATGAGTTAGTGGTTGAAGGAGTAAAAGAACTTAGTATTTCTGACTTTAAAAATCCTTTTGACAGTCATAGTTTTACTAAAATCTATAATATGTTAATGTACCTTTTCAATAATAGTGAGATAACAATTCATATATACAAAAACATTTTGATTTATCCTACAATGAGTGAAATACCGAAAATATTAAAAGAAAACCATAACATCCCTATTTCTGGCCATTTAGGCTCGAACAGAATGCTAAAGCGAATTCAAGAAAAATATTACTGGCGAAATATGCGGAGTGACGTCGAAAACTATGTACGTAAATGTGAGTTATGCCAAAGTAATAAAGCCCTTCGTAAATGTAATCGTGCTCCAATGCAAATAACCACAACATCAACTCAACCTTTTGAAAGAGTAGCATTGGACATCGTAGGTCCGCTTCCCGAAGCCGGTAACGCCAAGTTAAAATATATACTTACTCTTCAAGATGATTTAACCAAGTATTCAGCTGCTTATCCAATCTATAGCATCACAGCTGAAGAGACATCTGAATGTCTAATTCATTTTATTTCCCAGTTCGGTATTCCGAAACGTATATTAACAGATCAGGGCACAAACTTCACTGCTGAATTGTTTAAACAAACCTGTAGCTTCCTGAAAATAAAACAGCTATGGTCAACACCATACCATCCGCAAACTCAAGGCGCCCTGGAAAGGAGTCACTCCACTCTGAAAGAGTATTTGAAATCATTCACCAATGAAAACCAAAACGACTGGCATAAATACGTTTACACAGCAATGTTAACTTATAATACTACAGTTCATTCAACAACAAATTTTACTCCATATGAACTCGTATTTGGTCATAAAGCAATTATCCCAACATCTATTTTTGAATCCTCATTAGAACCAACTTACAACACTTATGTCAGGGTCCTTCAACAAAGGTTGAAACTTTCCAGAGAAAAAGCTATAGAAAATATCCTAAAATCAAAAAATATTTCCAAAACCTACTATGATAAACATTCTAGACCAATTAAATATAAAACTGGTGATATGGTTTATGTTAAAAATCATCTTCGTCTTCGTAAAGCATTGTCGGCAATCTGGAAAGGTCCATATAAAGTCGTTAAAATAAATGGTAATAATACACTTACCTTACTAGTAAACAGACGACACGTAAAATAACACTACGATGAAGTCAAATTGGCTGAAAACAATAATGAATAGATTTAGATAGGTAGTCTTATTAATTACTTAGTCAAAAAAAAAATATATACATATAATTTTTAGTTTAGTTTTAAAATAAATATTATTATATTCCAGGCTTGGTGCAACAAGCGTTCATGCTTTCTCATCGGATATGATACAACCGATAAATAAAAGTATTGGCATATATTTCGATCCTGTCGGAACAGTCAGAATCTCGGATGAACAACTCCATATCTTAGTCCCAATAGATATTAACTATATAAAACCGCATATTGAAAATATTAAAAACTATTTAGATTCAACTCAAACTTTCTGTAATTTGAATCTTAATTTTAATCTTACTAATTGTAATAATCATTTAAAACCATTGATTGTTCGCTACGATGGTATTTTGAGAGATTATGGAGCCATCTCTCACTTAACTTCCGATAGAAGTAAAAGATCAGCATGGTTTGCTGGAGTTGGTACTGTATTCAAACAAATAATTGGAACCATGGATGAGAATGATGCAATTCGTTACAATAACGCCATTCAAACCTTGCATTCTTCAAACAAAAAACTTGCATCTTTATTAAAAGATAATATATTAATCACTAGTTCAGCTTTAGAGAATTATAATAAAACGTTAAATTTAGTTAAAGAAAATGAAATCCGTTTGAATAGCGCTATAGATTCTATAAGTAAAAATATGTTTAACGTCGATTTAGAAACAAAATTTAATGTACTTTATGAAGAACTTTCATCTAGTATATATACATTGTCATTCAGAATTGAAAACATAATTAATTCTATTATGTTAGTAAAAAGCCATTCAATCCATCCATTTGTTTTAACTCCTAAACAATTGTATTCAGAACTTGGAAAGAATATAAAAAATTTACCAAAGAATCAGGAATTACCCTTAAATTTAAATTTAAACAATATACATAGTATTATTGATATGGCGAAACTATCTTGTTATTATGTAGAAAATAAGATTGTGTTTGTTATAAGAATACCCTTAGTTTTTAGAATAGAATATAGTTTGTATAAGCCGTTTCCGCTACCTGTATCACATGATAATGTGGATCCTCAATCATATGCTATGATTGTTCCCACCTGTAACTACATATCTGTAAGTAAAGATAAGAGTTCTTATATTTGTTTAAATAATATTAATAACTGTATGAAAACTATAAATTCTAACTATATTTGTAATCATATGGATGTAAATTCAATTGAAAGTAATCCTATTTGTGAAACTGAATTATTATGTAAAATTTATAAAAATCTTCCAAAACAATGTGAAACTAGGCTTATTTATGGAAAAATAGATATATGGCAAGAACTTACAAATAGTAAGTGGTTATTCGTAGAAACTCAACCTATAAAAATTGATATTGAATGTCCTTCGGAAATGTCTCAACATAAAATAATTGGCACTGGAATATTGAACTTACAGACAGACTGCAAAGGTTATTATAAAAATAAAATATTTTCATATAAATCCTATTCTAACTTAACTATTAAATCAATTTCCCCAGACTTTAATCTTATTGACGATCCCTGTTGTAACCCTGAAAAATTAAATAAATTAAAATTAAAATCGACCCCATTAAAATTAACAGATATAAATTTAGAGAAACTCCCTGATATTACTGATAAACAAATAATTACCGAAGTTAACAAAATCATAAATAAACCTGACCCACTTTTGGAATATAACTCCCATTTTCCTATTCTAACATATTGTACAATTGTAATAATTTTAAGTTTTGTTATTTTTAAGGTATGGAAGAGATTTAATATGTGTCCATTTTCGATTAGAACTCAAAATTTAAATTCTAGTACACAAACTGAACCTCCTGCTAATAGGTCAGTTATAGTGGAAACCCCTTCACCTCAACTTAGAAGGGTCATATAAAACTAACCTTTACCGGTAAGTTTTATTTTACGCGGGGGGCTGTTACATCCCTATAATGTTCCTAGAAGTGCAGACAGAGCGCTGATGCAGCATCAGCACTCTGCCGTCCTAGGTAGCTGCATTGGGCAGCCAGCTCAGTTCAGATCGAGACTCGGGCCACGACGGACACGTATTAAAATCTTAAAACTCTTGTATTGTGTCTTAACTAAATTGTAATTTTCAGTTTAAATAAAAGTTTATTTTTTAAAAAGAGTTTTTAAAAGTCCGATTTAACAGTACGCTAAATGACATACCAAATCGCGATCAAGTTAGCGTACCTTATGTCAAATCCCATACATTTTGTTATCGAACTTTGTAAGCGATAATTGGCGATGGCATCTTGAGTAGGCCAACAGATCGCAAAATAAAAGAAAAAAGTAACCTCCAAACTGATGATGATGCTTCTCTTGATGACGTCAGCTTCCAAACAAAAAATCTATATCAAAAGGTTTATCCGTTTGGGAGCTACGATGCCATACACACGTCAAACTAATAACACCTCTCTTTTTTTTGCGTTGAGGTTAAAAATAGATTGCTCTAAGAAACGTCTTCGCCATCCAGTGGTTAAAGCCTGGCTCTGGACTCAGAAATTGTGGGTTGGGGAGGTACGGAAAACGTATAATAATAATAATATCTATGGACGCTTCACACCACGTCAATCTGGTCCCATGCTAAGTATCCGAAGAACTTGTGTTACAGGTACCACACAACGGAAATATATTTAGTACTTTAATACTATACACATATTTAAGATTTTTTTTTTTTTTTTTTTTTATTATATTAATATTTAATACACATCCATGACTCAGGAACATTTAAAGCTTTTTGTTCCCTCGGCGGGATTCGAACCCGCGACCTCCGAGTCAAGAGCAGAACCACTAGACCACGGAGGCGTCGTATGTATGAGGCCGGCCCACAAGGATTCCGTTTTTTCCATTTGAGGAGGAACCCTAAAAAGTAAGTAATGTAATATTTTCACATTTATTACACTATACTATGGTCTTGTTAGTTCTACATAAACTAACAGAAACTGTTTTGTATTCACGCCTAACACTTGTTTTAGTTACGATAAAAGTCTGCTATCTTGTTTGATTAGTTTGTAGGCAACATGCTTATAAGTTACGTACTTCATTATCTACCTACATACTATGTTACTTATGGGTTAATAATTTTCCTACATATGTATGAAAACAAGGTGTGTTTTCATTGATAATAACATTTATTTAAATATACCATATACAATTTTTTATATTTAATATAACATAACAAAAGCTTTTAAATAAATATAAAAAACGACAGTATTATTGTATATTTGTTTTGATTTCTTTTTAAGTCACGACGAAAATCATAGTTTTTAAAAGAAAATCATCGTGTTTGTTATAATAATTGTGACGCCATCCTGAGTGTGTCTGTCTACGTCATCTTAATTCTCAAATGGATGTACCGATTATGTTCTAAGTTTTTCTTCGAAAGCTGGCTAAGATTCTCTTCCTACTACTTGAAAATGAAACAATTTTCTCACAAAATCAGGGGTTGATAAAAAAATATAGATATTTCTATTACTTATATTACAATAATATTGCTTACACATTAACAAACAAAGCACTATTCTTATAGTACCCTATACATTTCCTTAAACACAATTAAGAATTAAGTTAAAACCTTATGCAGAGGCTGTCTCTTGGAAGTGCGCGCTAACAGGTCTCCTAAATTACTTATTTAAAAGCTTTTAACGTTTTCTTGGACCCAGTTTTAACAAATACTCAATAAATTATTTAGGTGCGTCAATTCTGCTTTAACTTTATTTATAAAATTGAGGACACTGGAAACTAAGTAGACGACTGAAATTTAAAATAAAATAAGGGTTTTTCAGTTTATCTGGTGGCGCGTGATACCGATTAGTATCAGGTTTTTTAATAAAATTTTGTTATTATTTGTTCTAGCTGATTTTTACTGATTTTCATGTCTAGGCAAATACCACAAACTTTTGATGCGATCCTGGGATATTTTCTACGTTTCATCTACATTCCTCACCCTTCGGCTGAAACACGCCCTTCGGTTCTGGGTACTCGTAGATCTTTTTATGAAACTAAACTTCGACGATTTCACATTTTTAATAAAATATTCGGCGTTTTATTTTCAAAAAGCAGTCTCCTCAAACCCAGATACAAAATATTATATTCTACAATTATTTTCATTTATCTAATGAATAAATTGATTGTGGATATAATTTCATATGAACATATTTTGAAATGAGTTAAATTTCCGCACCTCCTGCAAATTACGACGTATATCTTAATTTGTAATCATAGTGTAATTAAGGCTTTCCCTTTTTTGTTCGATTGCCAATTTGCCATGATTAATTCTTCCGTAATAAAATTCCTTAACTTTGATTTTTTGTTTGTTAATGCTATTAGTCGTTTCTGTTGTTAATGCTATTAGACAATTCGTATTTGTTAAAAGTGTTTTTCGACTTGACATGTAATTTTGTATTGTTTGTGTAAAATTCGACAAACAATGGCGGGTGAATGACGACCGCGTGACATCACGCGCGGGCTCGTAAACTTTTACGTTGGAGTTCTTGAGTCATTGAGAACCGCCAGGCCGTATAATTAGTTTCGGGACTTTGTCTATTTACGACTTTGTGTTCAAGAAATAACAGGAATCGGTTACAAACCTCATATTAATGAAGACGTTGAGAAGAAAGTTGGTTATAAATTCATTCATTGAATTTTATTAACAAATCAGGCAGTTTTATTTTATTAAATTAGCCAACAAAATTTATAAATAGGCCCCATGTCAAGGTAAAAAAAATGACCATTGTCGAATTGTATTATTGTAGTGTCACATTTGTTGTTTCTATTTTAAAAATCTTAAAGTATTGCTACAATATTATTAAGCAATTGAATTCTTCATATAAAACACAACCGGAATCTATCATATATATTTTTTAGAAAAAAAACTTTTTCTGACCAACTGACTTTTAAACAAGAAATAACTTTGACGTGTCTGTGTTTGTCTGTGAATCGTAACTTCCAAACGGATGAACCGACTGTGATTTAGATTTTTTGTGTGATGTATAATTTTTTATGTGTGATGTATAATTCATCATCATCCGTTGTTGCATAAATAATAACAGATATCAGTAATTAATTTCATAATTACCCACCTGACTTATTTAAATGACTGTACCTCATTACTTCGCGATACAAACGAATAATATACTAGAACGATAATACAATCGATTAGGAACCGATACATCAGTTGATGTACCGATAGTAGTGACAAGATAGGCCTCAATAACAATTTGCTCGGAATGGCGAGGCCTGATTATAGTTTGGCAAACAAAGATAATACTAATCTTCCATAATCCAAATTTTGTGGAATATTACCCATTACTGATCCTGCAAACGTTCTTTTACCAGTTTTATTACTTCTTGGTATAAACTATTATTTTATACTGTGCACGACTTCCGTCTTCTTGTTTTCAGTTTTATATTATTAGTATCGGTATAACGGATTAAAAGTAAAAGTATTTTGCGAATACTCGAGACTCTAAATGATCATCAAATCATTAGTTTAGTCGAGAAAATATTACAATTTTAGTAAAAAAATTATTTAAATTATCCCATTAGTCTTTGAACCTGATTTTTGTAGCCACCTAGTAGTGTGAACGGAATCAGAAAACTGTCCTCGCCAACCCGTCTGCCAAGCGTGAATAATAAACTAAATACTTTAGTGGAGGCTAAAATGATGTTGATAAAACAAATTGAAGTCGATTTGTAAACACATGATATACTTTTTCGATATATGCTTTTTAACACCTGTCCGTGGGCAGAATTTTTTTAGAATATATTTTTTTAGTATACCGTACGAAATAAATTAGAAACACTAGAAGTCAATTGGCTTATAAATAAATTAGATATTATGTGGAAAAGATAATTAACAGGAAAAAATATTTTTGATAAAAATAAGTCCGCCTACAGTGTAGAAAAAATTCTGAGCAAAATTTGTAGGTGAAGTAAAGAAAAAGTCTAGCTTATTTGTAAGTTTACTAAGAAAAAAGTATATTCTTTTCTTAGACCTTGTTACTTGTGTTTTAGTTATTATAATAACAACGTGGAGTTTCCTTGCAGCTACGTGAAACTAAGTAGCACTGGCAAACATCCTACTACTATAATAGGTGCGATCCAGTTGCAATGAAATAACGCTGTTAACAAATTTTTCAATCACATTGTTTTTTTTGTATTAACTTAGGCCGAAAGAAAAAGGAATGTGATTGAAAATTTAGTTAATAATATTATTTTCATGCAACTGGAATGCCTTATAAATATAAGGTCCTTACATATGAAATTGGTGTTTTGTATGGGAGGAACATAAAGGCGATTTTTTAATATTAAAATATATTTTATTAATCAATGTATGTACCATTGCTATTACACACTTTTGCCATCATATAGGTAGTTCATTGATTCCTTTACTAAAAAAACCATTCGGACGGGAATCAATGAAATCTTTGAAAGCGGTTTGGACTGCCTCATCGGAATTGTTTTTTTTTTCCTTTCAAGAAGTTATCCAAATTTCGAAAAAAATGGTAATCTGTTGGAGCAAGGTCCGGAGAGTACGGTGGATGTCATAGACATTCCAATTGAAGCTCCTCTAATTTGGTAGCCGTCTGTTGGGCCGTGCGTAGAGCGATTGACAAGTCTCGGCGAGCTTTTCCATCATGGTTTGCAGTTGCTGACAATAGACATCAGCCGTAATCGTCTGACCAGATTTAAGAAAGCTATAGTGTACGACACCGGCACTAGTCCACCAAACGCTTACAAGTAACTTTTTTTTGAGTCAATTTTCGCTTGGGGCAAGACTTTGCTGGTTCACCAGGATTCAGCCATTACGATGAGCGTTTACGATTATCGTACAGGATACACTTTTCATCACATGTAATCCGATTTAATATTCCTTCATTATTGTGCCGGTTGAGCAATGTAACGCAGCAGTCGACGCGCGTTTGTCGGTTTGCTTCACTCAATTCATGAGGAAACAACCTTTCAAGCTTTTTCACCTTCCCAATTTGCTTCAAGTGGATTAAAACGGTTTTGTCACTAACACCCCAGCCTGTAGCTAACTCTGATGTGGTTTGCGATGGATCTGGTTCCACAATAGCCTTCAATTCATCATTATCGACCTTGGTCTCCGGCCGTCCACGGGGCTTGTTCTGCAGGTCGAAATTTCGAGAACGAAAGCGTTTAAGCCAAAAACGCACCGTGTTTTCTTTTGCGACACCACCCCCATACACATCATTAATCCTTCGAGCCGTTTCTGCAGCACTGGTGCCACGGTGGAACTCGTACTCGTACATAATGCAATATTTTAAGTTTTCCATTTTGTGAAATGAGTGACGCAGAAAAAAGCAAAAGAAAAAAAAACAAATGAATTGTTTTCTCTGTTTCCTGAAAAATCTTGAAAAATAAGATAGGATAATTTGCCAGTTCACAGTCGATTTGACATTGATGCCTGAGATAGGTTATATTAGTCCTCCAAGGGAGGTTATAAGTGTAGGACCTATGTACCTAGTTATAAGACTTATCATATAGTACTAGCTAATAAATATTATAATACCAAAGTGTATTATTGAATGGATCCTAACCATATGCTGTAGCATCACAACAGTATCGTAAAGTTTTATTTCATATTTTATTGTATCTTAATTAGATACAATAAAATATGAAATCACCTCACCTACCCCGATTAGATGAAGTTTTCAATCAAAAACTTTCAATACATGCTTATAATATATGAAGTTTAAGTGCTACGACTACCACGGTAATTGGATGTTATCCTATAAAGGAGCTATAACAAACTTGGTTCATTAAGTGCGAAATATGCTCCAGTCTTCTCTGTTTTTACAGCTCCAAGTATCTAATTACTTCATTCACTGACAATTTTATTAAAAGAGTAACCTGTTTGTTTTGTTTTCAAAATTCTTTATTAATATACCATTCGATGAATTATACAATTGGATGAACACAATCATAAATAAGTATATAAGTTCACCTCTTGAAGTTATGCCCACTTCGTTGAGCACACAAACCGTTTAATCCTTCCCTGGACCTACACGAATATTTCAAGACCAAAAATAGCCGAATCGATTCAGCCGTTCTAGAGTTTTAGCGAGACTAACGAACAGCAATTAATTTTTATATATAAGAGACTAGCTGACCCGTGCCCACTTCATTGAGCATACAAACCGTTTAAACCTTCCCTGGACATCCACGAATATTGGAAGCCTCAGAATAGCCGAATCAGTTAGGCCATTCTCGAGTTTTAGCGAGACTAACGTACACCAATTCATTTTTATATATAAGATGAAGATGATTATTTACAATAATTTTAAGAATGAATAAACTTGGATACATTCGGTAGCTATATAATATACTAAATAAATTTACAATAAGTAAATGTTACCTCTAATCTAGTTGTATTTGTTGTAAACTACTGTTTACATGCTGGTTTAACCCATAGACTACTTTTTACAACATAAAAATGTACGGTACCTGCGGGATTTCATTTTACGCGTACGAGATTATGTTCTAATATTGTAATATTGATTTATGATGCTATAAATGTACCGCATTAAGACGAACTGATCACTCTGAACAAGATTGACTTAATACAATTTGTGGGAACGTTAGCTGTCAGGATTTACGCAAAATTCCGAAGTTAAACTTTGTAAAGTGAATTTAAGGCTAACAGCTAACACGAAAATGTTATTACAAATTAAGTGTTTTCCTTTGACACTTTATAGAAAACAGTATTTTGTAAAGTCTATATTTCTTTGTTAACGCAAAAACAAGTTATTAAATAATAGAACTAGCTTCCCGGGACTACCACGAATATTTCAAGACTAAAAATAGCCGAATCGGTTCAGCCTTTCTCGTGTTTTAACGACACAAAAAGGAGGTGGAAATTATAAATTTGGAATGCGTGGTGTCTGTCAGTCTGTATGTAACAACGTAGCTACCAAACGGATTTATCTTCTATTTTGACTTAAAGATTTGAGTAAAAAGTAAAAAATAAACTACGTTTACACAAAACCGACTTCAACAACTAAAAAGCATAAAATAATACTTTTATAACGTACTTACAATTACTGTTCTTTTTGGAGTTGGTGTCAGGTAAAAGAACAACATCCTAAAGTTCTGACTTGACTCTCACCTTTGCTGACACCGAATTCAAAAAGAACATTCATTGTAAGAATGTTATAAAAGTATTATTTTATGCTTTTTGGAACGATGTTCCTTATCGCGCGTTGTGAAAGGGGGCTAGACGGAAAAAATTCTTACGAAAAGTTGTCACGACACTTTTTGCTATAGTAAGCTATTGTAAGCTGTGCGGAATTGCATGTCTCTCTGTCTGTCTCTCTCTCTTATAGAAAGCAAGCCAGATATTTTCATTTCTATTTCGCATTGAACAGTGTGTTGTCGCGACGATTATTTTTGTTGAGTGTATACAGGTTTTTTGTAAATAATAAATAATAAAACTTCGTTCCATCCGGGTGTCCCTTGACACCTCTCAAGTTTTTTATTAGTTGTTGAAGTCGGTTTTGTGTATACTTGGTTCTTTTTTATTATTTATTTGAACTCGGAGTTAATTTTTTAATCCGAAGCCTGTGGAACTAAGTATTAGTTAGTCTTTCAAGCTATAGAGATACCCGTGTTTAAAACATGATATACAGAGTGTACGAACACTGGTGTTATAACTTTAGGATTTAATCATAGTATTTTTTCTCATTCTAGAAATATTTACTTATTATTCTTTTGTTTTTGTCTTTCTTGCAACAAAAAACTTGGTGTTTTTTTTTTTCAGTTTCTGATTTAAAAATAAAAATATAGAAACCCATTTTTAGAATGGGAAAATAATAAATATAGTATAATCATATTCTAAAGTGACAATGTGAAACATTGATTATGAAGGAATAAACTATTTTGTGATCGTAATTACCAAAAAAGATCAATTTCAAATTACGAGACTGTAGGCTACAAGTTTTTGTAATAATAGATAGAGTTGCAATTACACAAATGTCAAAAAGAAAAATGATCTGACGATGACTATCCACAGTAGAGGGTATTTAACTGGTCCATTTGCTCCAAATTACAATAACTATAATATCGTGTTTGCCCTAAATTTTCGTTGTAATGGGCGACCCAAAAGTTGTTGTACCTTCCGATCAAACACAGGATCACACTTACAAAACTTGTTCAGTAGGTGTCATTTTAGACTGCCATTTTACTAGTTTAATTTCCCGCTTATAAATGTTGAACAAATCCGTGCGATTAACTTATGAAGTAGTCTACACTCGTTTCCGTAAAAAACTACTACAGCAGGCTTATCCTCGACACAATCGAGAATCAAATCAGTTCGATCTCAACGGTTTTTGGTGTTTTATATGATTGATTACTTTGAAACTAACCAGGATAAAGAAGATCGTTTGATCGTAACTTTTTGTACTCCTGACAATATCAATCGACTGAGATTCAAAATAAACAAACGTTAATTTATTCGAGAGTACGCGGCACGATCGAATCTGAATCAGTTTGGAGAGTATGGCCCCTGGTTTATTACGGAAACTGACAGCAAAATACCATTTCTGGCAGTCTTTGCTGGTTAGATAGACCGGCCCAGACTTATGTTATTACGCGACATAGACGGGGTATATCGAGGCAAAAAGTGGTACTTGAGTGCCCTACTACTACATACTATTGGGGCACTTGAGATTTGACATTTATCATCATGACAGGAATATTGTCATTAATTGTTGAATATTGTCAAATATCAAAGAACATTGTATGAATTATTTTTCTATCAAATATTTGACAAAAAATGTCATAGTTATCCTTAGTTGACATCATAGCATAGGTTTTTCAGATATTTGTTGCCCGAGGCATTATGTAAGTTATCTCATTAAATTTACCTCATATATTTCACGTTATTACACGTAAACAATCTTGATCCTAGAAAAATAATATTGGCTTTGTACTTTACGCAATATTCTCTGAAAAATAATGCAATATCAGGCATTACAAGGGCTCGGTTTCATAAAATATTATTTGCGTAAATATGAAAATTGAACGTGATACTGAGTCTCTGTAATGCAATATTCTTACCGCTTTTACCAAGGCGTGAGTCGTTTGGGAATTAATGATTCATTTGAACTAGTTCATACGCGTTATATCCTTCATTCACTAGTTCAGTTTTGATACAAACATATTATATAATTTATTAATTGCCTATGTGTTAGTCCAGCATGTAAACTAATACCATGCCAAATTTCGTTAAAATCCGTTCAGCAGTTTTTGCGTGAAGAAGTAACAAACATACACATTTAGAAACATTCGCCTTTATAATATTGGTGTGAGTAAAACATTTGATTTAAATTCTTAATATATAGTTTTTTCGGGGGTAGGCGTGCAAAAAGTTAAGTTGAACTTTTAACTGCTCCTTAACCAAAATTATAAATTAATTATTTTAAATCAATATTATGTAAAAATTTATACCTGCATCTACTAGTGTCACAATCTCCTATAATTGCAATAATAAGATACAGTATATAAACACTGTTTTCTTAAACAAATTATATCACTTGCACTTTTGTCAAAATTTGCTGTTATTTTTCTCTTCCACTTGTTTACAATGGAGTCCTTGCAAGAATCAATAACACAAATGAATAAGATGTTTAACTCGAAGATGATGGAGTTCCAGCAGGAGTTGTGTGCGGTCCAGACTACAAACACCTCTACAACACTGGCATCTGATTTTTGTGAGTTCAAAAATTTTATATTGAATGCACTTAAGATGATGCAGGCTCAGTTGGAAATATTGATGGATGCCTATGATCAAACTGAGATGAGGCACAGAAGAAAGATTTTGCTTGTGCATGGAGTTCCCGAAGCCAAAAAGGATGCACAAGAAGCTATTGCATCTTTGTTGTCTTCCCAGTTAAAAGTCCAAGACATAAACATTTCTTCAGTAAAATATTGTCACCGCTTGGGACGCTTAAAGGAATCAAAACCCAGACCGATCTTGGTTAAGTTTCAGAATTTTACTGATCGGAATGAGGTTTGGAGGGCTAAGACCAGCCTGAAAAATTCCGGCATCACTCTATCAGAGTTTTTAATTAAAAAGAGACATGAAGTGTTCCTGGCGGCCAGGCAGCGTTTCGGTGTTACAAAGTGTTGGACATATAATGGCTCTATTTTCGTTGCTAGATCTGATGGCTCCAAAAGCAGTGTTTGTAGCATAGCGGAGTTGGATGCCATTTCTGATCTCTGTGGTGATATGGCAGAAGTCACATCTCAAGTTCCGGCATCCAAAACCAAAAATGAAACTGGAACAAGACCAAGGCGAACCAAAAAGTAAATACTCTAAGGGTAACATACTTTAAATAATAGCATGGTAACTTTCTCAATCTTCACATATATACATATAAATCTATAATTCTGCTTTGCCAATATTCGCTTCTCATTAATCATTCACTTATAATTTTATTGTCCATACTTAGATCTCATAGTTACTTATTTCTATGCATCATCACTTATTTCTTTTGTCACAAATTGTCGGTATTTCGAAAATGAAACATATTTAATTTTGTAATCTGTACTTTTTGAAAATGTTTGATATTGTTTAATTTCTTCAACACGAAGCTTTTGACAGATGTGTCTCGGTGACGTCTGACAGGAGTGAGTGATAGTTATTCTTCTTCGTCTTCTTAATGTCACTTTAATTATAATTTTTTTTTTTTTGTTTTTTGTGTGTGGACATGAAATTTAGCATGAGCCATTATGTACTTAACTGATTTCTCTTAATCTAGTATTATGTATATAAATTGCATCTTTGTTATACAATTTTTGTAACTAATAAGCTGTGCTTGTACTTAGAACTTTATTATTATATCTCAGTATAACTCCATTAAAATTTTAATTGCCAATTTGTGTTGGGCTAGCATCTCATCTTAAAGCTAATTATATTTTGTTAGAATAACTGCTCATATTTAGCTAGGTGTTTAAAAAATAATAGGCATGTTTGGATTCTTTCCATTTATTTACCTACTCTTTTTCTATTTATTTACTAATTTTATAATAGCAAATTTATTTATATACTTATGTTTTTTTTTTATGACACAGTGGGCTGCAGGCCAATTATATTTCAATTGTTGTAGGATAATATATTTATAGTGTTTTATATATTTTATTTATATTTAGTTTGTATTATTATCATGAAAGTAAGTGTTGACTCATTTGCTTCAGATGATTTTTTATCCATTTCTTCTAACAACAGCGATGATAGTTTTCAAAGTGCCACATTTATGTCTCTTAGGGATACCATAACTTCAAATTTTAACACAGTTAACAAATGTTTTAAGGCCGTTCATATTAATGCACAGAGCATTCCGGCTCATTACCCCGACTTGCTTGCGTCTTTTGATCGGGCTAATGTTGATGCTGTCTTTATATCGGAAACGTGGCTTAAGCCTTGCTTACCATCAACATGCTACAGTTTACCCGATTTTAAGTTAATTCGCAACGACCGCATTGGGAGGGGTGGAGGTGGCGTTGCGATTTATCTACGTTCAGACTTGTCCTACACTATTATTAGCTCGTCAGCGCAACCCCCTCCATCTGATGCTCTCGAGTTTTTGCTGGTAGAAGTCCAGGTATCGCACTATAATAAATTATTACTCGGGGTCTACTATTGCCCATCAATGCACAATGATTACTTCTCATCCTTTGAAAATACGCTTGATGCTTTTACACCGTACTACGATCATTGTGTTATAATGGGCGATTTCAATACTTGTCTACTTAAGGGTGATAGTCGATCGACTAAACTTAGTTCAATTTTAGATTCATATAATATGAAATTACTACCTCTGAATCCTACCCACTGCTTTCCAGGTTCCCGTCCTTCCCTGCTCGACCTAATCATAGTCTCCTCTCCTAATCGTGTTACTACGCATGGACAAGTCTCAGCTGATATGTTTTCATACCATGATCTTATCTATGTCGCCTATAATGTTCGCCCTCCCAAAGCTAAGGTAAAAACTCTTCTTCAAAGAAATTTCTCTTCGATGAATATTGAAAGCCTAGAGGAGGACGCACATAACATAGACTGGTCAAACTTACTCTCAGCTGATTCCATTAATGACAAAATTGATATATTTAACGCTAAACTTAAATCTCTTTATGATATTCATGCACCTGTTAGGCCCGTTAAAATCAAACATCTTCCCGCTCCCTGGTTATCAGACGAAATCAAATCTCTGATAAACGCTAAGCATGCAGCCAAAGCCAAATTTAAAATAAAAAAGACAGAAGAATATCGTAACAAATATATTAAAATCCGGAACCGCTGTAATATGATGTGTCGTGACGCACAAAGACGTCATATTCACGCCTCCGTTGAGAACGGGGATCCGGCTAAAACATGGAAATTTCTCAAATCCCTCGGCGTGGGCAAATGCTCTGAACCGCAAGACTCTCATAATATAGATATAGATTCACTTAATAACCATTTTACTTCCTCTTTTAATCTCGACCCCAAAATTAAATCACAAACGTTAAATTATATTTCTTCGCTACCTATATTGAATTCTGATCCGTTCCTTACTGTTCCAGTTTCCGAGTGTGAGATTAAAAAGCACATCCTTTCCATATCGTCAAACGCAGTAGGAGATGACGGTATCAGTCGTAGAATGATCACACCAATATTAGATATAATTGTTCCTGTTCTTGCACACATTTTTAATTCATGTTTAGAGTCTTGTACCTTTCCTGATGCCTGGAAGGCAGCTTACATAATTCCTTTACCTAAATCCTCCTGTCCTAAGACTGTGTCTGACTTCCGTCCTATTTCCATCCTACCCTTTTTATCAAAAGTTTTAGAGCGAATCATTCATCACCAGCTTACGAAATTTGTTACCCACAACAGCTTACTCAGTCCGTTCCAGTCCGGTTTTCGCACTGGTCACAGTACGACTACCGCATTGGTAAAGGTAGCTGATGATATACGGTCAGGTATGGATGATAAAATGCTTACTATTCTCACACTTCTGGATTTTAGTAATGCCTTCAATTCCATAGACCACGATATTCTGCTAGCCCGGCTTGCATCTTTAAATCTTTTACCATCAATAATTAATTTAATTCGTAGCTACCTTGTAGGACGACGGCAGAGAGTTAAATCATCTGATTATTTCTCCGATTGGAGTTATATCTATGCCGGCGTGCCTCAGGGTGGTGTGCTATCTCCTCTTCTGTTTGCAATTTTTATAAACCCTATAACAATATCGATTTCATCATCCTACCACTTGTATGCGGACGATCTTCAAATATACACACAGTCTCCTTTGGACAATCTGAATTCCGCTTTTGATCTAGTGAATCACGATTTGTCGAATATTTGTGAATGGAGCAAGAATCATGGACTTCTTATTAATCCTATTAAAACTCAATTAATTGTAATTGGTAGCCCCGGGCTAATTTCTAGAGTTGACCATGATTCTTTACCTCCTGTCCTTATAAATGGTGTAACAATACCTTTCAGTAAAGTGGTTAAAAACTTGGGAGTGTACTTTGATGAACATTTATCGTGGACGCATCAATTGCAAGAGATTAGTAGAAAGGTTTTTTCTACCTGGCGTTCCCTAAAACGTCTACGATATGTTCTTCCGATACCCACTAAGGTAGTTTTGGCTGAATCCCTACTCCTTTCCCATTTAGATTATGCGGACGCTTCTTTCACTAACTTGACGGAGGAACAACTGAACAAATTGGAGCGCCTTCAAAACCTGGCTTTGAGGTTTGTTTTCGGTTTACGTAAATTTGACCATATCTCCGAGTATCGCCTCAAGTTAAAGTGGTTGCCAATCCGCTACCGCCGTGACTCTCGTGTTATCTCCTTCCTTTATAACATCCTATTTGACTCCCATTGTCCCACTTATTTAAAAAGTAATTTTAACTTCCGTACCTCTGACAGACTGGAACTACGATCTATATCTAATCTTCTTCTTGACATTCCTATCCACCGCACTAAATACTTTAATTGCTCTTTCATTGTAAAATCCATTTCCCTTTGGAATTCTTTACCTATCCATATAAGGCAGGCTAAAACTATACATCGCTTTAAAACTCTTATAAAAAATCATTATCTGGAATCCTATTGTGTCAACCCTTAACTTATGTAACTAACACTTATTATTATAAATTAAAATATCATGTAGGTTTATCTATTGTATATATATATATATATAGATATATATATTATATTATATTGTATACATATATTATATATTTATTGTGTTTATGTATTATTTTATTTTATTTACTTTTATTTTATTAAATATACTTTTGCGCAACTCCCATTCTCTAGCATTGTTTTCTCTAACACCATAAGGTTGTCTGGAAGAAATTGCTATCTAGTAATAAGGCCGCCTTTGTGTGCATGTCTGATTTTTGTAATGTATATTTTTTTGTTTTTTTTTTTGTAACTTGTTGTGTGCACAATAAAGTATATTTGTATTGTATTGTATTTGTATATATGTAATAAAATACCTAGCATTTTATTTGAAATAGGATTTATTATTTTATTATATGAGATATAATCTTATATATATATTTTATCTAAATAATAGGCGTATTAATGCAAGGCGAATAATAAACTTATCTTAATATATTTATTTTATCTAAATAATAGGCGTATCCTAAATCTGTAGCATGACAGTAATATCATTAATAGCACAAATTTAATAATAAAATAGAAAAGTGTGTAGTCACCGCACATAATAAGCGGTCATCCCACGACACACAAATTACCCAACTTAGTTATTATGTCCCACAGCTTTTGTTAAATTTTCTAATTAATTATCATAATGACATAATTACTTATCCAAAAATAGGTTACGTCAATAGTGATTGTTATAACCACTTGACCTTTTTATTATTGTAATAAACGCCAAACAATAGTTCCAGTACATATACAAATATATACTATTTGTTCGGATTTTTTATAACCTAAAACAAAAAAGTATCTCGTTTTCACAAGAAATAGTAGGCATTAGTTATTATTTTTGTAACGCAGGCAAGTCGACTCTAGGCAAATTTGTGATATCTGCTTTTTTGTTGATATTGCTGTTTATCAATAAATAGGTATAGAAAGTACTACTTTTTATATAGATATTATACATAAATGTATGTATAACGTGTGTAAAAAGAACAGTCACTATATCTTTGGGATATGATTTTGACCTTTTCTCATTCTAGAATATTATTTTTTTACAACAATAGAATAAAAATTTTATTTTGCTTTTTCCTTATTCTTGCGACAAAAAAATTAGAAATGATAAAAAGTAAAAAAAAAAATACATTTCCAAAATGAGGACAGGTATACTACCTGTCCTTATTGTCGCATCTCAAAGTTATAGTGACTATACTTTTTACACACTGTAAGGTTACGAGTCAAACGAGTGAATGCTCATTCCATCTCTCTACCAAGTTCTTTTAGTATAAACAAATGTAGAGCGATTATTAATTCGTTTCTCTGTATGCGTTCACGTTTTTAGCTCTTTTATATTTTGGTGTAAACGCTGAGCTTTGGATTACACTAAAAGATAAAAAAAGGAATAATGTAGTTTTATTTTTTACCCGACTTCGGCGAAGCCAAAAGGAAGGGTAATGATTTTAGCAGTCTATGTATGACTGTATGTATATATGTATGTATGTATGTATGTATGTATGTATGTATGTATGTATGTATGTATGTATGTATGTATGTATGTATGTATGTATGTATGTATGTATGTATGTATGTATGTATGTATGTATGTATGTATGTATGTATGTATGTATGTATGTATGTATGTATGTATGTATGTATGTATGTATGTTCCCTCGTAGCGGCTAAACTACTGGTCCGATTTTGATGAATGAGGTGTCAATCGATTTGTATTAATGCCGCGAGTAACATAGGCTATGTAATTTTTTGAAAAATTTTGGACTTCTAAAAATTATACCTCAAAAACTATCTCCAAAAAAAATTAAATTAACATATTTGTCTCGTGTTTGGTATCGAAAGATAGGTCTTGGTAAGCACATTACGAATATGTATTTATATTTTTTATTTATAATTATATTTTATTGTAAAATTCAAAATAAAGGTTTAAAATGCGGTCGTACACGTAGGAGTTGATACTTTCTATGTAATGGACAATTAAATAAAAATATAATAATTATTGTATTTGATGTAGAAACAGAAAAATATTAAATAAAAAAAAGATTAAAAAACTATAACCCGACTTCGCAAAAAATGGGTCTAAAAAGTCTGAATCAAGAAAATAATTCAATTTGAAATCCAGAAATGCATAGGTACAAAAATGGTCAAGGTAGAGCCGTGGTCGTACCCGCTAATACAATCTAAGCATTAGTTCACACCGAAATACGGTAGAAAAAAAAATCAAGGCTCGATGCGAATAGCGGGTGCGACCACGGCTCTACCTTGACCATTTTTGTACCTATGCATTTCTGGATTTCAAATTGAATTATTTTCTTGTTCAGACTTTTTAGACCCATTTTTTGCGAAGTCGGGTTATAGTTTTTTAATCTTTTTTTTTATTTATGTAAAGCGCGTTTTCTTAAGGTTACGAAATTTTCCTTAACTTAACAAAATTATAGATGGCAGCGATGGTCTATGTAGAGACGTTTATTTATTATTCTGAGTGAGGTTTACTCGGTCGTTGACGTCACATCCTGGCCGGAATGTCTTCATAGTGTTTTCATAAGTAGAAATAAAAATACATATCAACTTTATTTATCCATCATATACTTATATTATAAGATATCTCTGAATAACTTTTATGAAAGCTACATAATATTAAAGAAATACTCATTCAAGTAGTAATGCAAATAGCATAGGAAATCCTCAAATGATAACAGAATTTTTATACATATAATATTTTCAATGCATGATGTTCGATGAATTAAATATAGATTTTGATGTATACGGAATTTTTAAATGTACGAAATATATTTCAAATTCTAAAATATGTATATATCGGGATTCACAGACAGATATACGAGTATGAAAAATTATGAGTCCACATTTTACAGGAGCAATTTCTATCGCGAGCAAAAAATACTGTTTTACCTCGGACTGTTTTTCAATTTTCCGATATTTATAGCTACTAATTTGACTCACCCCACGTTAGGCGTAGTAGGTAAGGCGAGCTGTCGCGATGCGTGGTAAGGGTTCCGTAGGGTAAAATATGGGACCCTATTACTAAGACTCCGTTGTCTGTCCGTCCGTCTCTCACCAGGCTGAAATGAACCGTGATAGTCAGACAGTTGAAATTTTCACAGATGATGTATTTCTGTTGCATCTATAACAACAAATAATAAAAATCATAATAAAATAAACATGTAGAGGGCTCATACAACGTGATTTTTTTTTGCTCATTTTGTACGGAATCCTTCGTTTCTAAGTCTAACTCGCACTTTTATGAAGGTATCTGGCTGTGGTGTAGCCAAACGCGCACTACCTATAAACTTAAAAATTAGCGTCAGTTTTTTTTTTAACGGGCAAATGACCACACACATTACAACTCCTGTGTAGCCAGGATCGACAGTGGTTACCAACCTCAAAAACCCGTTCATGTAAATTAATCTGAGGAGGAGTATGACCTCCGAGAACCTATCAGTTTTCGTTTGTCAAATTTCTATCCTGACTTTTTTATTTGGTCTGAGATTGCATATTTGGTTTGAACTTTTATGTAGCGGTTAAGTGGTTTATGCCCGCATAAAGTCAACGGGTATAAAATAATCCATTACACGCTACTTCACTATTTACGACTTGTAAAAACCATTTCCACACTCTCTTTAGAACAAATCGTTCCTTTTGCAACCGCAAATTGGAATATGAATAATTTATCAATCTCTAATTCACGCATAGAATTTTCAGCAAAATGTAGAATCAATTTGATTCTTTCTCCTCCTATTCATATCTACCTGCAAAGTAATCAACATTTTTCTTCGAAAATTTTGCCACTTAATATTTTTAGTATTTAGTATCAGAATAAGTCAAAGTTGTCCTAAATCCTGATGCATATACCTAGTCCTGCCATAAATACTGATACAAAGAAAAATATTTTTTTTTCTAATTGCAAATAAAATTTATTTCTTTTACAGTGTGTTAGTTTTATTCATAAATAAAAAGGTATTTAAAATATGAAAAGTTTATTCAAAGTGGCCGCCGTTGGCTGCAATACAGTCCTTTAAACGTTGAGGCTAGATATCAATAGAAGCACGCACTCTTTCCATGGGAAAATTCCTCACTGCCAATCGTATGGATTGCTTCAGGGACTCCAAATTGTCATGGCGTTTAGAGCAAGATATACTCTCTAAAACTGACCATAAATCGTAATCCAGCGGATTAAGATCGGGACTAGACGATGGCTAATCTTCAGCTCTTATGAAGTCCGAAACGTTCCAACCAAGACTGCGTAGAGCGAGCTTTATGAGCTGGTGCCGAGTCTTGTTGGAAGGACCATTCTTGGTTATCGAACATAGTTTTGTTAAGGGGTTTCACTACACTCTCAAGAATGGTATCTTGATACACTTGTGCGGTGCCGACGTTTTGATACCTTTTTCACAAAAGTATGGCTCAGTCACTCCTTCATAGCTATCACTGACGTCGGATAGTGCCCACGTTGCACTCTTTCAACCAATTGGGAAGCTTCCTTAGAGCTTCGAGCATAAATATGGTAATTTTGCTTGTAAAAATGTTGTTTAATTGTAAACATTTTCTCATCAGTAAACAAAATTTTTCTGTGACCTCCCTTTGCGTACCGCCTCAGTGATTGTTTTAATTTTAGCACCCTATTCTTTTTTAAATTATCAGTTAGAAAATGACCAGTACGTCTCTTATAGGCTGAAAGTCTTATGTCGTCTTTTAAAATACGCAACATGGTTCTAGGGGCTATCTTCATCTCCCGAGATAAAATCTTTTGTTATCGAACCGGATTTCTTCGAATTCTTTCTTTTACTGCCTTAACCACATTTTCCGTACGAACACAGCGTGGACGGCCAGATCTTTTTCTATCACAAACAGAGGAGGTCTCATTGTACCTATTAATAGCCCGGTACACAAACATTTTGCTTATACCAAGCGTATGGAGAGTTTTAAAAATTGCATTGGGCTCCATACCTACTTTTTATAACGCAATCACAGCGATTCTGTTCTCTTTATCACCCCACTCCATTTCAATATCGCAAAATAATAAACAATGTAATGGCGCCAACATGAGAAAACACAATGAATAATGATGAATAAATGACAGATTCCAAATTCAAATCGAATATTTTATTTTATTTTTAATTGTAACAGTGTTTATGGCCAGACTAGGTATATGTGCACATATAATCATAATTTACTAAGTAAAACCTATGCGCAAAAATTTTGTAGACCAGTGTCCTCGTAGGAACAAGTCAGTAGTCGCAAGTGGAACACGGCCCGTTAATGTGTCTCAACCAGCGTGACCAAACACAGCGATTGTCGTAGATTATGGCTAATAAAATCGCGACGTGTGCTGAAGCCATAACACTGTTCGTATTACCATAAGTACTGTTGTAAGGAAAATTACGTAAGGGTGGGCACATATGGCATACGTATTGTGACCGACTTTTGTAGGTGAAAAATAGAACATACTGCTTTCAGTAGTACTTGAACGCACTCTTCATACATAATCTATACTTAATATTATAAAGCGGAAGAGTTTGTTTGTTTGTTTAAACGCGCTAATCTCAGAAACTACTGCTCCGATTTGATAAAATCTTTTTTTCTGGGATAGTACATTTATAGATGAAGGCTTTAGGTTATACAACATTAAGCTGCGACCAATAGGAGCGAAACGTCAGTGAGAAATGTGGCAAAAACGGGGAAAATTATTCACATTTGAGGACTTTCGTTGCGTGCGCTGCATTAACGGTTTAAGTTACTCTAAAAATATGTAGGAAAGAATTATTCCTTTTTAATAATCATAATAACAAAAACCAACTTAAGCAATCTAAAGATAATCGCGATAGCGTTTCCGACAACCACGCGAACGAAGTCGCGGGCACATTTGTATGACACATTTCAATCTACGGTCAAATCGGTGAAAAATCGGACTGCAAAAAGTTAAGTGGCTAGGCACCCTTAGTACTGTTGCAAGGAAAATTACCAAGCGGAGGCGGACTCTTTATTTTATCAGAGCAATACGGAGCTAATAAAAATATAAGTGTTATTATATCTATTGTACTACTATTTTATTAAAACTAATACATAAAATTATTTTTCTAGTATCATCACATTCCACGTTCTTTCTTTCGCGTTCAATAATATAATATTTGTAGGCGAAAAAAGTTTAATCTAATATGTGCTCACTAAGTTTTTCAATGACTACACCTGCGATAATTTGGAGTTCTTTAGAACTCAGCCCCGCCCATACCAATTAGACCTCCTAACCATAAATAAAATAAATAAAAATATACACATATTTATTAAACACATTCGTCACAGATTATTTGCTAACAAAGTGGGCACGGGTCAGCTATATAGGTACTAGACAACGGAAATATATTTAATAGATACCTTTATACTATACACATTACACATAAATAAGATTTTTATTATTATTATTTTTTTTTTTTTTTTAATCTTTATTTAACGAGCTTGTTCACTCAGTGAACATGTCGCTCAATCACATTTTCTTAAATCTATATAACAAAATTATTAAACAAAAACTAAAAACAATTAACAAATATCAATTACCTCTATCATCAAAGCAAATTTTAACAATTCTATACAAATTAACAGCTAATTCTGTAGTGGGTGAAGCCAGAATCACATTACAATAGCCTACATCATTCAGCAGGGTACCAAAATACTGTTTTCGTGCCACACTATTCCTAACACACTCTATCATGACGTGATAAACGTCTTCTACAACCCCACATATATGACAGTTAGGAGATTGAACTTTCTTCATCATATATGCAAACTTATTAAGAGGAATGTGACCAGATCTAAGTCTTAAACTCATAACCGTTACACTTCTACTCAATGAACAATCAATCCATGGAGACAAAATCGGATGTGGCTGGATAGTTTTATACCAGATTCCCCTGTCTAACGACCTCTTATCAAAGTATTCCCGCCATAACTCATAGCATCGTGACCTAATAGCAGGTATATGTTCCGTGTAATAGGGGTCGACAGACAAAGATGTGCCATCTAAACAAGCCTGCTTAGCTAACGCATCCACGTCTTCATTACCTGATATTCCTATATGAGACGGGATCCACTGCATTTTAATCACTTTACTAGTACCCAATATCTGACGAACTATTCTCAATATCTCATAGGCAATCGGTAGACCTCGTGCTACCGAGGTACATCGAGCCAGATGTTGTAACGCACTCTTGGAATCTGTTAAAATTACATATTTTCCATTTTCCAAAGTAGCAACATACAATATTGCTTTTGCAATAGCTAGCAATTCTGTATGCATTATTGAAATGTTCGCCTCAATTTTAAATTTATTATGATAATTTGAAGCAGTATCTAAAAAAGCAGCACCACTCCTGCCCCCATTCTTTGAACCATCTGTGTATATAAACCTAAATTCATTATAATTTTTACTAAGATATTCTATACATAAAGCTTTCAAAAAATGTATGTTATGTCTACGCTTTGCTTTTATAATAGATGGAATTTCATAATTAATTATATCGTTAAAATTTATATTATTTATCCAGATATCTAAAGTAAACATTCCTAACTGTATATTATTACTGATGACTTTCAGCTTTAACTCTTCATTAATAGAAAGTAAAACCGGCATTTTCCTTTTCCAACAATGAGAAATAGCATGTAAATTATTTAATAGAGTATTTGTAGAATTTTGAGAAAATGATTTTGACTTTAACCAGAATTTGGCACCTAGGTACCATCTCCGCAGGTGTAAAGGGTAAAGAGACAATTCGCTTTCCATGACATGAATAGGTGTGCTTTTGATAAAACCCCCTATAACACGTAAAGCCTGATTTTGGAATTTGTCTAATTTACCAAGATCAGTTTTGCAACATGAGTCATACAAAAAACTACCGTAATCTAAACGGCTTCTTATAATGGCTATATAAAGTCTTCTTAGATGTTTAGGGTGACAGCCCCAACCTGATCCTGACAGAATCTTAAATATATTTAAATATTTTAACACTTTTACAGATAGTTCATTAACGTGTTTGTTCCACCGCAAAGACCTATCCAGCCACATACCTAAATATTTAACACTATCTTCAGACTGAATGATATGATTATTAATGTACAAATCTAATACCCTTACTTTTGCCCCCTTCTGAAATATTACCATCTTACATTTTTCAGGCGAAAATTCTAAACCTATTTCATTTAATATATTTTCGAAATCATTTAAAGCTGATTGTAAAGTACTTCTGGCTTCCATTACATTAGTAACTGAGGTGTACATCACGAAATCATCAGCATACTGTGAGATGTTAACATTACATATATCTATACATATATCTAAGGTGGCAATATTAAATAATAAAGGAGATAAAGGGTCCCCCTGAGCCAATCCACGACATGAGGTTCTGCATAAAGAAATATTATCTACATTTATGTGTAAATTGCGTTCATTCAAAAAATTCCATAGATAGTGACAAGTTTTTGATCCAATGCCAAGTTTATCTAATTTAATTACAAGTGCATTTATATCTACGTTATTATAAGCGTTATTAATATCCAAGAAACAGCTAACAGTAACTTGATCTCTACAAAAACCGATTTGAATACTTGAGACTAGACGACTAAGATTATCGAGACAAGAACGATGTTTTCTAAAACCGACAATATTCTCCGTAAAAAGACAATTCTTCTCTATATACCACTCAATCCTTTTGTTTATTATATGATGAAAGATTTTAGATATGCACGACATTAACGAAATTGGTCGAATTGACGAATATGTACTTGGGTCACGACCCGGTTTTGGAATGGGTATTACTGATACATTACGCCACTGAGAAGGTACAAAACCAGTCAATAAGGATCTATTATATAAAATTAATAAAATCTGTTTACCAATATTAGGCAGTTTACTGATCATAGAATACGATATATTATCTAGACCTGGTGCGGTGTCTTTCGATTTTATTGAGTTTTGAAGCTCCTGAATTGTAATAATTTGTTCTAATTGTAAGTTATTAGATTGAAATGTAGGTAAATTTAAAGAGACATAATCAGGGGCGTAACTGTGGAGCAAATTAATGGCTTTCTCCTTATCAATATTAAAGCCACGCGACCTATAACCTTTTAGCCATTTCATTTTTCGCCAAAGGTCACCAACAGAACTACTTTGATCAAAAGAACTACAAAACTGACGCCAGCTATCACTTTTAGCCTGCCTTAATAGCCTTTGAGCCATACGGATCTTATCTTTCCATATATCTAAGTTTACAGGACAAGGATTGCGTCTAAATTTTGCAAGAGCCAATCGTCTTTCAGCAATAACCTTGGATAAATTAGCGTTCCAGTATGGCTTTGGAGAGAACTTAGAGGTGGGGTTCAAGTTTATTTTAATGTTAGGAATATGTTTGTCTGCTGCCTGAAAAATAGTATTTAAAAAAAAATCGTAAGCCTTTTGACTATCTTCAGGTAAAGTTATATTTATAAACGATGATTGAATGTCATCTGAATAGGCACTCCAATCGGCTTTTCTAAAATTTCTTTTAATAAAATATTTAGGAATAGGCTCAATGTATGTTGAAAGTTTAATGACAAGATGATCGCTACCCATTGATTCATTGGTGACATTCCAATAAAATTTAATTGCTAAATCGCATGATACAAATGATATGTCTGGAGATGATTTTTGAACTGAACCATTAACCATTCTAATACGGGTAGGGCTACCGTCATTTAAGATTATTAAATTATTATCAATTAATGTATCAAAAATTTGCGTGCCTCTTGAATCAGTTTTGTAGGACCAATTGGAATGATGAGCGTTAAAATCGCCTAATACCAGAGTTTTATTATTACCTAAATTAAAAACTCTATCCCAATCTTGTAAAGACGTTTGTACATGTGATGGACAATAAACAGAAATAATAAATTCCACATGTTCACAATTAATCAATCTAACTTTTACTATTTCTATGCCGCTATTAATATTATGTACTTGAACAATTTGTTATTTAACTGATTGATGTACAAATACCGCAGTACCACCATAAGAGTCATTCCTATCCTGTCGATAGATATTGTATCCAGAAATTCTCAACGGACTGTCTGGTTCCAGCCAGGTCTCACTTACTGCCGCAATGTGAATCTTTTCCTGTGATAATAACTGTTCAAAATTAACGAGTTTCGGTCTAATGCTTTGTGCGTTCCACTGTAAGAAATTTAACTTTATATTGTTGGTTGTATTATCCATCAAAAATAGTTTTAAAAATGTTCAACTTCGAGATATTTTCCTCAACGACAGATAATAACCAGTTTCCAATAATTTGTGCTATCTTTTTCATTTTAGTCATTAAATCATATCTTTTTTTGAATAAAACTTCCTTTAAACGTTGTAAAAAACTTGATTTGTTTGTCTTCTTATAATTTCTTCTTCTGTCTTCTGTAATATTTTCTTCTTTATCTAAAAATTGTTCCTCTGTAGTGTCAGTATCGCAATTTGAAGATGTATGTGTCTCCGGATCTTCATCAGCAAGGGTATTCTTCTTACGGGGGGTTTTGGGTTTTTTTGGGGGTACATTTTTAGGTTTAGATGACTGCTTTACAGCTTGTGAATAACTTCCGGGCATTTCGGTTTCCATACAAGATGGTGTATCTTCTAAGGCAAAGGACGTTGATGGGAAATGTGAAGTATCATTTACAAAAGTCGGTGATTTTTGGGGAGAAGCTGGAACATACATATTAAGAGCCATTCTGTATGTGCAATTAAATTCTGCC
This sequence comes from Celastrina argiolus, assembly GCA_905187575.2. NCBI lineage: Eukaryota > Metazoa > Arthropoda > Insecta > Lepidoptera > Lycaenidae > Celastrina > Celastrina argiolus. The sequence goes on along the minus strand of LR994590.1, from coordinate 6,088,233 downwards.
ATTATATCTCGTACCTTCTTCTCTTTCAAATATATTGGACAAAGTTTAAACAATGCCATATGTTTACCGCCGCAGTTTGCGCACTTGTAAATCTGTGTTTCACAGTTTGCATGGCTGTCACTGCATTTAGGGCAAGTAATTTTTCGTGATGGACACAATTTCCCTGAATGGCCAAATCGCCAACATTTCGAGCACTGTGTTACGGGGAATCTGAACTGCTCAATTTTAGATTTAATACCATGAATATACACAAACGCAGGTAAAGTTGATCCCTTAAAACAAACTCGTATACTTTCACTAGGTATCCATTTTCCTTCTGCATCTCTGTAATTCAATCTTTTTAAAGAAATTATATCCGCTACAGGCGAGGATAAACTCTCCAAAATTTGTTTGTCATCCAAATCTGTTTCACAATCTCTTAACACTCCATACGATAGCCCTACTTCCAGTGTCTTCTGACATTTCCACCCCCTATCCATGAATGTTTTGTTGAGACAAAGTAGACTTGCACTCTCTTCACTATCCAACGTGATTAATACTTTGTATGGATTCACATATTTTACTCTGGATATATATTTTATTTGTTCAGTTTTAAGTAAACGTGCTAGTGCAAACTGTTTCGGAAGGATCTCTTTACTGGAGATACCTACTTCTATTTTATTTTCACAAGCAACCCTCGACCTGTCAATCCTCTCTCTTATTATTTTCTTGCCGCTTCTAGTAACTTGAGTCCAAATTTCCTCCTCATCTACATTACGGCTTCGCTTTTCTGGCCTAGAGTTATTGTCTAAATACTCCATATTTTCGCCCCTCGTCATTTGTGTTTGTTCCTCAATAATATTTCCGCTCATCTCCTCCATTTCATCAACCGTCAAGTTGACAAAAACTCCGTCTGCATCTTGAATCAAACCTTCATCGGTCATTGAATAACGTAATCACCAGCCCGAGCTGCGCGAGGCAAACTCGCCGCGTACATACGGCAAACTGGTTCGGAATAGATAACGCGCTGCACCGTAAACAGTAACAAACGTGCAATCCCGACAGACTACGCTGCGGCACTGTGGATTTTTATTATATTAATACACTAGCTGACCCTTGCCCACTTCGTTGAGCATAAAAAGAGTTTATGATGAAATTCAACTAAAAAAAAACAACGTGGAACCCGCAACGCGGGAACCCGAAACCCGAAACGCGGTAACCCGCAACGCGGGAACCCGGAACCCGCAACGCGGGAACCCGGACCCGGAACCCGCAACGCGGGAACCCGAAACCCGAAACGCGGGAACCCGCAACGCGGGAACCCGGAACCCGCAACGCGGGAACCCGGAACCCGCAACGCGGGAACCCGGACCCGGAACCCGCAACGCGGGAACCCGGAAACCGCAACGTGGAACCCGAAACCCGCAACGCGGAACCCGGAACCTGCAACGCGGATCCCGGAACCCGCAACGCGGGAACCCGAAACCCGAAACGCGGGAACCCGCAACGCGGGAACCCGGAACCCGCAACGCGGGAACCCGGAACCCGCAACGCGGGAACCCGGAACCCGCAACGCGGGAACCCTGAACCCGCAACGCGGGAACCCTGAACCCGCAACGCGGAACTCGGAACCCGCAACGCGGGAACCCGGAACCCGCAACGCGGGAACCCGGACCCGGAACCCGCAACGCGGGAACCCGGAAACCGCAATGTGGAACCCGAAACCCGCAACGCGGAACCCGGAACCTGCAACGCGGAACCCGGAACCCGCAACGCGGGAACCCGGAACCCGCAACGCGGGAACCCGGAACCCGCAACGCGGGAACCCGGACCCGGAACCCGCAACGCGGGAACCCGAAACCCGAAACGCGGGAACCCGCAACGCGGGAACCCGGAACCCGCAACGCGGGAACCCGAAACCCGAAACGCGGGAACCCGCAACGCGGGAACCCGCAACGCGGGAACCCGCAACGCGGGAACCCGAAACCCGAAACGCGGGAACCCGCAACGCGGGAACCCTGAACCCGCAACGCGGAACTCGGAACCCGCAACGCGGGAACCCGGAACCCGCAACGCGGGAACCCGGAACCCGCAACGCGGGAACCCTGAACCCGCAACGCGGGAACCCGGAACCCGCAACGCGGGAACCCTGAACCCGCAACGCGGGAACCCGAAACCCGCAACGCGAGAACCCTGAACCCGCAACGCGGGAACCCTGAACCCGCAACGCGAGAACCCTGAACCCGCAACGCGGGAACCCTGAACCCGCAACGCGGAACTCGGAACCCGCAACGCGGGAACCCGGAACCCGCAACACGGGAACCCGGAACCCGCAACGCGGGAACCCGGAAACCGCAACGCGGAACCGGAAACCCGCAACGCGGAACCCGGAACCTGCAACGCGGAACCCGGAACCCGCAACGCGGGAACCCGCAACGCGGGAACCCGAAACCCGAAACGCGGGAACCCGCAACGCGGGAACCCGGAACCCGCAACGCGGGAACCCGGAACCCGCAACGCGGGAACCCTGAACCCGCAACGCGGAACTCGGAACCCGCAACGCGGGAACCCGGAACCCGCAACGCGGGAACCCGGAACCCGCAACGCGGGAACCCTGAACCCGCAACGCGGGAACCCGGAACCCGCAACGCGGGAACCCTGAACCCGCAACGCGGGAACCCGAAACCCGCAACGCGGGAACCCGGAACCCACAACGCGGAACCCACAACGCGAAACCCAAACGCAGAACCCGCAACGTTCACGGAAACGCTGACAAAATATGGAATAAATAGTATCCTATGTCCGTCTACTTGCTCTAAGCTACTTCCTCACCAATTTTCAGCCATATCGATAAAGCCGTTCTTGAGTTATAAATAATTTAACTAACACGACTTACTTTTATACATATAGATGTATAGATTACTCCTACTAGCATAAGCTAAGCCCGGTGAATGCTCCCGTCACAGTCGGTCCAGCCAATTCGGTGAACATTAGTTAGATGACGACGATGATGATGATTATAAGTAGCCTAAATGAATCCTTATAACTTTAGCTATCTACCAGTGAAAGTCTCGTTAAAATCGGTCCAGCCGTTCCAGAGATTAGCCGGAGCAAAGAGACACGCTGACAGACATTTTTTTTTAATTACATTTTCGTTTTCAGTAAATATCGTTGCCAATGCAAAAAAAAGCAGAAGATATCGTTTAAAATGTCATATGCATTCAAAAAGACGTTGCTAATTGAAAGTTACAAACTGACACTTCAATTTTATTTATTTGTATAGATGTATAGATTTGGAAAACTTCCCCAATCTTGGCGTTTTCACTGACGCGGAGCGGGGCGCATAGGAACTTAGAGTTTCCAAGCGAAGTGGAGCAGAGATTTCGAGCATAGTGATTGGTCAATTCGGGTACCGCAAGCTCCTGTCCGCCTCGCCCCGCGTCAATGGAAACGCAGCCAAACGTCTATAACGTCTAAAGGTCGCCATGGTAACCACGTTGTTTATAAATGAAAACAAAAATTAGGAAATGCTATACATACCGTATTTATATCAGCTTAAACTATTTGGATTCATGTTTTTGTTAATCCTAATAATTTTATTAATCCAAATAGTTTAAGCTGATATAAAAACGGTATTTATAGCATTTCATAATTTTTATTTTCCATTTGTTAATACTTATGTTGCCATGACAGCCGTGTCATATAAACTGCCAACGACGTGAATCGATCGAGCCCAGGTTCAAACCCCGCGTGACCATCACGTATTTTCTTCTTTTTTCTAATTTTCTGCTTATTTTTTTCAACATTTTCTTTCATAATAACCTTTTCGTGACAATAACGAACATACCGTAAAAAAAATTTGCGAAATTGGTCAAGCCGTTGTCGAAGCGCACACGATGTAAGAAATTTTGGAGGTCGTGTTTTTACACTTTGGGCTACATTTTTGGGGTTTTAGTAAGGAACCCTACTTTTTTTAAACATATAATATAGCCTATGTTCAGCGCTAGGAATGTAGCTTTCCAACGGTGAAAGAATTTTTCATATTGGTTCAGTGGTTTCAGAGCCTATTCCATTCAAACAAACAAACAATCAAACATTACCTCTTTATATAGATGATGAATACATGACCCAGGAACACAGAAAACTTTTAATTCCTTCGGTGGAATTCGAACCCGCGATCAACTACTGCGCTTCAGAGATCGTCAAATTTGTTTATTTTTATTATATTAATACACGAATACATGACCCAGGAACACAGAAAACTTTTTATTCCTTCGGTAGAATTCGAACTAGCGATCAACTACTGGGCTTCAGAGATCGCCAAAATTGTGACATTACTACGAATAAAGAGGCATTCATTTATTACGTAAAACGACGTTTACTTGTTTTGATACCCTTCCTCCCCCCCTAAAGGCTAACATGGCGCCTGGTTTTCCGTGGCCCCGTTGAACCGTTTAAACCTTTCCGGGACTTCCACGAATATTTCAAGACTAAAAATAGCCGAATCGGTTCAGCCATTTTTGAGTTTTAGCGGGACTAACGAACAGCGATTCATTTTATATATATACTTACGAAGTATAGTGATAGTGTGTATGTAGAGATGCAAAATACGAGTAAGAAGTCAACTCCCATCTCTGGGGTCAAACCTGAGCTCGAACTTAAATTGCTAATGTAAATTAACTCTCCTAGGGAATATTTTGATCAACTCATATTAGTTGGGAGTCAGCTCAATAAATTATAATTGCTTTACTATTCGCCCTTTACGGCTTTTTTGAATTGTGATCACTGTGGGAATAACAAGTTTGAACTTTCTAATGTGAGGTTCATCTTAATTGTTCCTTAAAAGTAGCGCAGCGTGGCTTGCCGGGGCCCCGTATTATTTTTACCAAGGAAGCTTTTCTCATAATAGAAAAAAAAAACACGTCACGTCGGAGGCCCCGTATAATTAATACGGCGGTAGCTACGCCTCTGGTTCCTGTTACATAATGCTATGTCATTATTTATTGTGATTAAAAAACAATAAGATGTCAAAGATGACATTGACGTTGATGCCTAACTTAGTATTAAGATTAGTCCCCTAGGGAGGCCCCTAGAGGTGAGGTCTCTGTATCTACCTAGTTATATATATATAAGATACTGTGTAATGTATTATCTACGTGTGAATAAAGCCAAATACGATTAACTAGAAGTGTTTATTATTGGACGTGTAATTGGATCCTAATAACAATAACACATATGCTGTGGCACTAAACAGTTAGTTAGAGTTTTTTATAGTAGGCCTTTCGCATCCGTCATTGAATGATTTATACAGAACGAACGAAGTAACCACTTTTTAAATACTGCAGTGCTTGGGACGGGCGGTTTTATTTTATTGTGTAGTGAATAACCCACTAGGGTAGACCGTTGATTGGCACTCGAAATGATGCAGGTTCGATTCCCAGGTTGTGACATGTATCAAAGAGACTTTTATCAGATCTCGAGCACGTTACATGAACGCTTTTACGGTGAAGGAAAACATCGTGAGAAAACCCGTACATGGTTGGCCCCAGACGCTTTAACCAGTTATTCCTCTGGATTAGGTCGGCTATGTTGTGACTTGCCGTATGTGCTGGGCTATCATGCGTCATTTAAAACCACCGCTCTCAGTTTTATTGAGTGATTACTTCACTCCGAGAATACTGTATAAATCATACAATATATGATGCAAAGGACTACTTTTTTTTTAATAAAATTAAATTTTGATTCGCTAACTTACAAATGTACCTACCGCCCCGTCTCGTTTCGGTGTGAGCTGACTCTAAATACTCCTTCCGACTCAGTGTGGAAAATGTAAACAAGAAATTCGATTGTTGAATTAGCGACTAAAAAGACATAAATTGTAAAACGTAAAAACTCTTTTTAGTCTTTGACAAAACAATACATTTATAGAATATTCATTGGTAGTAGGTATAATAATGGTATAATCATATTCCATAGTTATAAGATGCTGTATGGAGAATAGAAGTACTGCTACTCTTTAATAGATGGCGCTTTCCCAAAATTATTTCCTTTCGTACTTGATGCTTGTACTCAATTTCTGTGTCGGTTCTACCGGGGGACTACACGTAACAGATGTCAAAAAGCCCGCTAGATGTCTCTGTGAGTACGGTATGAGATATATTTTATTGAAAAAACCAGTCACTTTGAGCCCCTTGGCTGTGTTTAATATTTATTCAAAAAACATTAACGTATTACATAATAGTCGTATATTATGATTTACAGAATACTGTAAAGTAATAACTTAAACAACGTTTGTGTGCTAACGCTAACGATTGCATACCTTGGGTGGATAGATTTTTTCGCGGGATATTGCTAGATATATCTAAATTAAATCTACCTACCTACTCAGGTTTTGATGCTAGAACTCCTAGTTTCAGAAAAGGCTAGGCAAAAAAGTTCTAAGAGCAAGGAGTCCAAGGGTAGGTAAGGTAAACAAAACCGATAATAGATAAAAAATGTATTTGTACAAATTTTTACATTACAATTGTATACTGAGGTACAGATAGAAATAATCATTCATACACCAATTCTTACACTGATAACATGGACTAGATAAATAAAGCCGTTGAAATCATAAAATAACAAAGTCACTTATATTAAAAGCATGTGATGGCGTTGAAGTAACACCGCAGTACGCGGCCCCGCGGCATGCCTTGGCCTCTACGCTGCAATCCGGTCTGGAAAATAGAGAGAATTGGTATTTTGAATATTTTTATTTATTTATATTATTATAGACCCCCAGTAAACGAATAATGTAAAACTAAGATTATATAAGTACCATTAGAAATAAAGAAGTTATTAAACTATTAAATATAATGTGCAAGAAGGCAACAACCGATTTTGACCTCTCGTTGTTAATCCTTTATAGATTACACCAACATGTGTACAAATATCGTTTTGCGAAAAAGAGATAGATAATTTTATTGAATTGTGTTAAAACTTATCCTAATTCTTATTTTAATTTTCTGCGTAATGAGTCTGTTAATACATTTAATATTCATCCAGTAACCCGATTGGTGAAAATATAACTTATTAGCTTTTTCTCATGTCTGTGTAAATACTTGTAATAATAAATTATACTGTCATCCCTACCGAGCTCTTCCTCGGAGAGGGTGGTAGGGACTAGGGAGTAGAGTGGTGGAATCGTACGCTTGGTGTAGCTAGTTTACATAACTAAACTATGCCCAAAAATATATTGATTGTTTGTATTAAAAATGTGAGGATGTACATAAGTGATATATTTTAATTTGCGAATATATTTATATCAGATTTCTGTTCACTTTATCCCGGTTTACACACAGTATTTTACAGGAACACTTAACTTTTTCGGGATAAAAATTGCCAATGTCCTTAATCCATGCAGCTTTGCAAATTGGTCAAGACGTTTGGGCGTGAAGCAACAAACATCAAACTCCGAAATCATATTATAGTAGTGAGACAATTCATTTCTAATTCATCGAATCTTAAGTTAAGTAAGAAAAATTGGGTTTCCTGAGCTCAGTAAAATCTGTAAATAGCGCCGCATGATGTTGGCAAGTTTGGTCATTTTGTTAACAAAACAGGCATACATTTATTACTACCTAAAGATAATAAGAAATAGGAATTTAGCTCCAACTGTACACCTCGATTTGTGGGCGTTTGTAACGACGGAGATACTTGCTAACAATTTGCTGTAGATACAGTCGCGTGCACTAACATGGATACATTCACACATTTGCAACATAAAAATAACTATTAGGGGTAAGTCTGTACGAAAAGTTAGCACAATTTTTTGGCACCTGTATGGCGTGTTTTACCAAGCAATGTTAAAGTTAATCTATCGTTATATATCATGTTGTTCCTTTCGTGATTCTTATCAATGAATGAGAAGGCATGATATTTTAACATGCCGTTAACACTAACATGCGTTGGTGAAATCAGGACTTAGTCCCTTGCACCTAATAATTTGAACTTAGCAGAAACTAGTGGGTGTGCATACGTCATAGTACACACTAATACTACAACTTGGTATATAATTTATCAGTAAGCGTGTGTGGCGACGCTGGGATCTCGGTATATCTACTGTCTACTGTTTGAACTTCCCGTTAACGTAAGAGCGCGGCTCGCGGCTGGTCGTCTACCACTGGGTTTCAAGAGTAAAAGAGAAGAGAGAGCTTGTTTAAGTATTGCACATACACTTGGACTCTATAACCGTCCACCGACATCGAAATCGGTGTGGGAATAAACGGGTAAATTGCCCACATTCCCACCACTACAACTCCTGTGTAGCCAGGATCGACAGTGGTAACCAACTTCAAAACCCGAAGGGGTGCCCGAGAAATATGCTAGATCTGTCTTGGGACTCGCAACGAAATTAATCAGAAGAATAAAGGAGGAGGAATAGTAAGGGTTCCAGTTTCCCCAAGCAGTGCGGGAGACAGCAAAATTGCAATGACAGAAAGTCTCAATTAATAATTTTAAACAAAAAAAACCGACTTCAAAAGGATTATTTGGTAACATATGCTTGGGCTACTTCAGAAAAAATCAAAATCGATATGTTTCCATATAAATTTTGAGGAGTTCCCTCGATTCCTCACGGATCCCATCACCAGGTCACCATTTTGGTGACAATGGGACCAAATTGGAATTATACCCTACACAACACAGAAAAAATATTTAAAATCGGTTCATAAACCACGAAGTTATCCGCGAACAAACATTAAAAAAACATATATACGGTCGAATTGAGAAACCTCCTCCTTTTTTGGAAGTCGGTTAAAAAGGCGATCGGTTTGGGAAGCTGCTATAGGCTACTGTCTACTGTATGATCCTCCTAGTTACCATGTCGTCGGTATCGAGGTACCGTAAGGGCGCGGCGCGCGGCCCGTCATCTACCTCGGCTGTGGGCGCCTCCTCGTGCAGCGCCTTCTGCAGCGCCACCAGCAGACGGTCCAGCACCAGCGCGGCACGGCGAGAGCGAGGGAACACCACGTCCTGAAATGTGACGGTGAGGGGTTAGAACTGCCACATAGTGGTTTCAATCAGTTACTGCCAGTTATTCCAATTTAACTATACCCGCCCATAGATAGCATTATTTACATATAACTATATGTTTTGGAACGAGTATACTTCAACAGTAAACTATATAATATTAATGAGTTTACTTTAGGGTATGAATGGGCCCTGTTTATAGAGTTTACTGAGAAAGTACCAGCGCTGAAAGAAGTACTTTTTTAAATTATTGTATGGGAAAATTTATGATATTGGGGCATTTCTCATACAAACAAGAAAGTCTTTCAGCGCTGGTATTTTCACAGTAGGTATACTCTGCATAGAGGGCTCATATACACCCTAAAGTATTATCACTCATTTTTTACACCTTGTATATTCATCCTTAGATAAAAGACTAGGTACACGTTGTATAACGTGACACCACAATGAACGCACTACTAACCCCCGGTTTCTGAAAGGCTGATTAAATCGTTGATCAGCAAAATTTTGTGTTAACAAATGATTCTGAACTCTCTATGGTAAACATCACTCGCAACACCTTCGCTCACTCGCTACATTTATCAATGAGAATTCAGAAAGGCTTGTTAAAGTGTGTTTGTGTTTGGTGCTTTAAGAAACCAGGTTTATGAGTGAGAGAGAGATTAAGTTTAACAAGTGACATATTTCTAATACTGTCCAATGACGAGCTTTACCCACCGTTGCCATAAAGGAAAAGAAAATATATTGTTTGTTTTGAGAGTTGTGTTTTAATCAACTCTCCTACTCGTTATACAGTGCTATTGTAATTTTAATATATTATCCTAAGGTTTCTTTTATTAAGGTTTACTTACCTCAAAAGGAATAAACGGTACCCATATATAATTATCACTTTGTTGTCCGTCGTCTATGTCTGTCTATGGAAAAATGGCATAAGGCCGGCCACATACATACATTTTCCATATTAGTTTTCCGAGTGCGTAATTTCGAATTGGAATTCCGTGAGACTAGCGCAAACGTTCGTTTTTTCATTCGGAACGTATTGAGGTAAGTACAATTTATTCCCGACTGCAATGCCTATACAATAAAATTCCAGAAAAAGTGATCAAATAACTTTTTAAGCCTACAGGAACAAAAGTTTTGATTTTGAGTTTACAATATACCTTCCCCTCCCCCCCCCCTCCTCCTCACAGATATTGATAAATAATCGATTGATAAATTATAAGATATTATTAGCAGTTTATATTTAAAAGTCTACGTTGAATATTCATGACAAATTACGTCTGCGGAACATAAGAAAAAGCAGCACTAGCTAAGCTCTTTCTCATTTACATAACCAATAAACAAGCCAATAATTAAATAGAAGATCTAAAAATAGAATACTAGGAACCTACGAGTCTGCTAAAGGGATATACTTAGGTATAAAAGAAAAATACGTCCTGAATACTGACCGATTAGGCAAACAGATAACATGACATTTACAGACTACAGTACATGTTCGACATGTTGAATATTGTTTAAGATTTTCCTTTGAGGAACGAATCCTATCATGAGCAAAGCCAATTCATGATAATACTGTTGAAAAGTCCCTAATTTTGCTATATAGACATTTATCTAAATATTGTTATCTCTTTTAAGGAAAAAGTAAAAAAACAGCCAAGCTCAAGTTAGACTCGCGCACGGAGGGTTCCAAACAAAACCCAAAAAAAATAATCTTTTTTGATGTATTTTAGATGTAGCTTTAAATATTTATTTTATTTATATACTTAATAGTCAGGGTTCCCCCATCCATACATTGTTTTCACTTGATTAGTATCAAGCTAATTTTTCGTGAGTACTTCATTTTGATGAGTCGCCCAAGAATTTCTTGGACGGAACTCTTGTTTCTTTAGCTAATAGAGATATCAAGATTAAAGTTTGTGGATTTGGTGATTCCAAAATATATATATTTTTTTGGTAAATCTCAAGATAATGATCTAAATTATCCGAATAAATATTTGTCCTACAAAATCTTTGGTTTTTACTCACGAAAAATTAGCTTGATACTAATCAAGTGAAAACAATGTATGGGGGAACCCTGACTATATATAGCGGCAACAGAAATACATTATTAGTAAAAATACCTGTTAAACGGTTCTTGAGATACAGGTCCTGTTTTTACTTTACGGAACCCAAAAACGAACATGAATATGTTCTGAGACGATTGGATTTGTTTATTCCCGACTGGGAAAAACCTTTCGCAGTCCTTGGGAGTAAGTAGCTGCGTAACAACGTCAGGACAACAAGGTCGTGCTTGGACGATATTTCGTTAACTGTAAATATTTAGGCAGGCTACTTGGTAGTTCCTGTTAATTTATCTCTGAATAACGCTTTAGGAAGTGTTATTAAGGACGCGTTTGCATATTTGGGATAAATTGGCTGCTTTTTGGATGATTTTCCCGATCAAATTAAACTAACATTTACACAAAGAGTTCGTGTTTAGTTTTCATAATAGCCTTACGATTTGAAAAAGGATAAAAAATCTCCTCAAATTTTTTACCAGTTTTTACTACTTCAGAGTACCAGGGCCGAGACATATATTAGGTTGCCCAAAATGTTGCCAAAGAAAATATCAATCTTTTTTTCAACGTCACCATTCGAATGTCAAACTGTCCCGCTCGTGCTCGCATTATTTAAAGCTCGTGCGAGCGAGACAGACTGATACGAGGTACGAAAATCGGGGCCTAGCTCACAAAACTTAATTACTGTACCTTTGACGTCTTATGTACATAACATTACCATATACTCGTACCAGGTCGAGACAGTTTCCGCTCTATATATTTTCCAGTACGGAATTTGGCTACAGTAACGTAGCCAGCCAGTTTGATCGAAATAATTTCATTATCAGTACACAGGGGAAATTAAAAATGGATGATACTAGGAGGCGTATTTAGACATGTACGCAAGGGCATAAGTAAAGTACAGAAAGAAACACAGAACAAAATAGAAAATATACCAAACATTCAGAAAAAAATATGGCTGTGTAATTGTTACAGAACGAAGGAATATTTCTTTTATATTATTATTTTAAAAAATACATTCATGAAATCCTACTGAAGTAAAAATCTTAGCGAATTTAATTTTTACAAATACCTTTAAGGAATTTGTTGATAAACGCATCAATAATATACATAAGTTTTAAGGATATTCATACATAAAAAGTACCTAGTAGTGCTCTCATAATTTATTTGTATTTTAATGATGGAATGTCACAATGCATGTAATTTTAATATTATCAAAATAATAAGGTAATAACATAACACGAAAATTATTTAGAATAAGATCCATGAGAGTACATAAAATGAATTTTAAAATCGTTAAAAATGAATGTTATTACTCCAGATTGCTGAATCGGATGATGGACTTTTTATGTTGATGCTTCAATCTTCTAATTAAAAAGTTAGTACCGATGTAAAATTTATTTACTAATCCACTTAAAGTGTTCTATTCACTTATTTCATTTCCTTATTTCTTAAAGATTAATACTAACAACACATATTAAGATTTATGTTTTAAATCAATTTCCTTTAACTCTTTTTAAAACTATACACAATACACATATTTAAAACACTTACTTTCATAAACGCAGCAAACGTTTTATTCATTTTGACGGGACTGCTTGTATTTCTACGTTAAACCCCTAATAATAAAGAGCTACTTAAATTAAGTGACGCTCAAGTGACATACATAATTTGTATTCTTATCTTATCCAAGACATCTAAAATACTGAAGTTAATTAAATAAATAATACAACAATTAGATTAAACATTTTCATTGTACCCAAACACAACACAACATCCCCATTTCATATAATTAACCATTGAATTGGTAAATGAAACTAACGAAAATAGTTTTTATTTAGTAGCTTTTTTACTCACTCAGTCATTTACAAATTAAAAATCATCGTAGAAAATTTGAAGCAATTACTGATTGGTTGCTTTAGGTAAATTAAAGCTAGTGGTGAGCCATGCAGTAACATGAATGGAAAACCCGACCAACAGAAAACCTGCGTAAAATAATGCTTTGTGTGTTGGAGGTTTTAAAACCGGAATCACTTTAGCTCCCTCGTTATTGCAGAAGTTTGTTTAAGGCGGTAGTTGTCAATAGCCATCAAACAACTAGCCACAATGGCGGTAAAAATACCTTGCTTGCAATGGTCGCAATGGTGTATAATATGAAGTTAGCAATATTAAATACCTAGTCTAAAGGGAAAAAAAACAATCTTTGATTTTCATTTTTATGTCGGTAACAAAAAAGCATCTAGTTTAATACTACAAACTATCTTGTACCTACACAAAGCCTAAGTACCAATTTTAGCAACACATTGTTAAAGTAATTCCTTCATTATATATTATGTTATCCCTCTCGTATTTCCTGTCAATGAATGAGAAGGCATGGTATTTTAACAAGCTGTTAACACTAACAAGCGTTGGTGAAATTGGGGCTAAACCTAATAAAGAAAATAATATGTAAGTCATGTAGTGCGATAAATTTACAGTAATGGCGCCCGTCAACAGTTATTGTATAATAAACCTCCGTTATGTTATAGTAATAATCTTGTAACATTTTCATTTTATATTGTCTTCAATTATGAGACAGTTTGAGATGATCATACACAATATACAAGATGAACTTATAACAATATTTATACATCAACTACAATATTGTTTAAGAATGTTACTAAGTAAACCTGAGACAGTGAACCTACAGAAAACTGTATTCGCATTTCATAGAAGTTGAGTTATATTTATTATGTTGGTACCTACAGCAATATATATCTTTGTATTTTATTTTACTTTGCGAAATAGAGTTACACTAAGAAGTTAAAGCATTTTTCAAAATAGTAAATTACATTACACTATCTTTTACTCTATATCTACGATGGATTGCAATATGATATATTTTTATAATTAATGCTAAAATATAAATTGTAGCGGCCCTAACCTAACCAAATAATTATATTCAAAAGAACCGTTAAAAACTCACGCGGGATATTTCTTTTACGAGATTGAAAATGTGTTTAGTCATAGACACCAAACATTATAATATATTGCAATGCTTATACTAATTAAATAAACTTTATTAATTACATATTATGTATACAAGCAGCTCAGTCTCTGTGCGATATTTGTAAAGGTAATATACATATAGTATACGCTGTTATTATGAAAATGAAAAAAAACTTTTATTTCCAAATAGATTAGACACATACCCCCGGTTTCCCGAACGTAATTCAAATGAATGATCAACTAACATGGCATTAAAATCAACAACCCATATTGAACGCTGATTGGTAGAACATTATCAGAAAGGAACGGACATATATTTTTAATTGCCTCACGCTCGCACTTGCAAGATTTGTTAAAATTCCACAGATAAGGTTAATTCACCAAAGACACCGATTAGTTGACATACGATTTGAATCAGCGAGCGAGCGTGATGATGGTCGTTGATTTGAATGCCACGTTAGTTGATCATTCATTTGAATAGCGTTCGGGAACACTTTTAAAATTTGTATGTACATGATGACTTATATTTATTTGTTCTAATTTTAACAGTCCTATATATCCCCCAGACACCTATCTATACAAACTGCCACTGGCTTACCTCTCGTGTACTCTTCTGGTCCATGTCAATGATTAAGTCCTGGTTAGATACGTCGTATTGCGGCAAGGCATCAGCGTACTGGGGCACTGAATCGGCGTATTGGGGCACTGCAGCGTAGTGGGGCACTGCAGCAGAGTACTGGGGCACAGCGGCTGTGGCGACCATTGTGATAGTTGTAGCGAGCAGTACAAATCCTGATGCGGACATCATAGTTGCATTACAATCCTGAAATATGAAGAGAAGTGGAATGTAGATAGATAGTTGTCTTGGTAGATAAATAGAAAAAAAGACGTGTGGCACTCGGGGACTGCAGCGGTAAAGCATAGCATTTTTTTTCAACTTATCCGTTACAATCAATGCCACCTAGAGGCGAGTTACTGAACTAAACAGACAAGCGTGTGATCATATTTAAGTGATATTAAAAAAAGTAATTAACAGTTCTGCTATTCATCGATGGCAATAAAGAGTACCACCGCTGTGCCGGTCGAAGTGTGGGGTGTTAGGTTATTTTCGTTACAGAATATCTGGATTTGGTTTCCACGCTCAAGGTCCGCGATAGAAGCTATGCAGTAGCTTAAAAGGTATATTGTAAGCCTATATCGATTCCAGTAATCTACTCTATGTATCTGCATAATTTTATCAAATTATGCAGATACATAGAGTAGAGCTTTTCGGTTACAATTAAAGTGGCTTCCTATTCGTCTTCGACGAAATTTAATATTATACAATTGAATGGCTAAAAGTTAACAACAAAAATAAATTAAATATTAAAGTGTAGTTAGAATTACTAAAATCAAAATTCTAAGTAAAACGCTAAACCAAGGTATTTATAAGTTTTATTGTATCACACCACTTATATTTTAATTACAAGAAATTAAGACACCATTTTATATACTATAATTCCTTTTATCATAAAACTTACAAATTAACACAGTCTATAATTAAATCTAACACGCTCAACCGCTGCTCTATGGAGTTCGTCTAAATTTGATACATTATTAGCATTTTGACCAATGACAAGGCTGAAGGCACCCGTTTTAAGATAAACGACTAGCTGTATCTAGTATCGAATGTCAATGTAACGTAATAGAGTGGAGACGATATCGCGGGATAACGAGCCTTCACAAGTAAGGCCGGCTCACAGCTGACGCGGTGAGAACTAAAGCCCTTTACCACAGTGGATACGCTGTTCTGGGTATACATCTAAAAATAACAAACTGAGAATTGGGTATTTGAAAATATTGTTGATATATATAAAGTGATGAGTTATTTATATTAATGAAATTATGATTTTATATACAGTTTTTCAATTATAATAATAATAAGAACATTTATTTGACCCATTAAAAACATTGCACTACAAAAGAAATTAGATGATATTATACTATTGAATTTTAGTATACTGTTTCATAATTTGTATACTTTCTTGTTTTTCAGAGCACTATACGTCTATGAAATAAAAAATAAACTTAATTTTATTGGTGATTATAAATAACACAAAACAGAATTATAAGCGCACGAAAACACAAATTTATTTTCTTTGAATGAAACAAGTTGAGAACATTTGTGGTAATTATTTCGTTGTTTTACGAATGCATCCTGTAAATACTCATTGTTTTCCAACATAGAAGGATTCTTATTTCTTAAGAATTCCGATAAGAGAAAATATATAAAAACAATATAGGTACAAGTAAAAAAATAGTTATATAAAACTAAAAGTTTTCTGCAAATAACAATAATACAATTTACAATATATTATTTTAACATTGAAGTTATTACTATTTATTGCGCTTCCCGTAGACGGCTGCTACGCCGTCAGCTACGTCAGCTACGCCGTCAGCTACGTCAGCTACGCCGTCTACGCGCCTGTCTACGCCTGATAATATACTGGCAGAATTATTATTAAGATTATTATTAGGTAATCAATAGGTACAGTTTTTGAAAACTAATATTTTTATATTAAACTAGCTGACCCATGCCCACTTGATTGAGCGTAGAAACAGTTTGTGAGGAACCGTTTAAACCTTCCCGGGACTTCCACGAATATTTCAAGACTAAAAATAGCGGGTAAAAATAATTGGTTCAGGCGTTCTCGAGTTTTAGCGAGAGATAGGAACAGCGAACTATTTTTATAATTATATAAAATAAATAAATACTTTTTGTTAGTGACATATTACAGACTTTTTCATAAAAACTCTAGGTATTAAACTATAGGAATGGTTTAAATAATACTAAGCTTAACGCCGCATGATATAATTGTTAAATAACATTGTTACTTTTTAAAATACTTATTAGTGTGTTCAATTATAAAAAAAAATATCTTCATGTGTAATTCAAGTATACTACAGGGATTACAATGGATTTGCATCGTTGTCCATCAAAATGATGATTATCTAAATCGGTATCAACTCACAAATTTATTAGAAACCAACGAACTATTTCGCTTAATATCGAAGAACAATGAACAGTGTTGTTTTAAACTCCGAAACCCCAGCGGGAGGCGTTGTTCTCGCACAAAGGACTAATTTAAGCGGTTGGTCTTTCAAAGAATCTGCCGTCATCGTTTTCTTAACTATAGTGACTTTATCATAACTATGCAGGCTTTCCCACGTCAGCCTGTTAACGTGACGTATCCAAACGTGATATAGAAACTTGTTTTGCTATGGGACTCATCTAATATGAATATAACCAAGCTACGCAGGAGTCATTTTTATAGTGCCCAAGTGTGTGCGCAATACACAAGGATACTCTTCCTTTTATTCTTTTACTCTCAAAATCCAGCGGGACGGTTAACTGACACAACTGGTCCTGAGAGATCAGGCGCAGAACCGACTTTTTACATGCCCAACCGATGAATTGATCATCTTTCATGCTAGACAAGCAGGTGATGAGCGTGGATTGTAACTTAGAAATAACATTTTTTTTTGTTGTTCCAACGCGGGAATCAAACCCAGGTACCCAGCTCTAATCCACTGGACCAGAAGCGTTAACACTAACATTAATATAAGAGTACAGTAGGCTAAGCAGGAACGTTACGCAGCTTCATAAAAGTAGCGTTATCGAATGATAATTGTATGAAAAGCATGACAGCGCCAATACAATTCACATTCGATAACTTTACTTTTTATTACGTTCCTACTTGGTCTACTGGGAATTTTAAAAATCGTCATGTTCGGTAACTTGTCATCATGACACGAAATTGCCAAGACTGTTCTTTATCCGACTGAGGGCTGTTTTTCGAGAGTATGTATGTTTGTATGTAATTGTTCAGCACGCTCTGAAGCCTGAACGGCGCGATGGAGTTTAGCTTGATAGGTGTCTATAGATTCGTGTTTGCTGAATGACACTGGTTATATCAAAATATTAATAATGTGTTCAATAAATATCGTATCTTCATACGATTTTTATTGACCCTGACCTACACTCGATGCTCTCAAATATTCCAGCTTTATTACGACTTATTGGATTATACATATTTTTCAAGAGGACTGGATGGTGGTCGATATAGCATAATATTGATCAAACTTTTTCTTAAAAATCTGGGACCAATGTAACGTGTTGTTATTACCTGACAGTCTGGGACGCAGCCACTCGCGACTTATTATTATAATAATATTATATTTCTGAATATAATTTTTAGTAATCATTTTATAAAAAAAATAAATTTTTTTTAATCAATGATTTAATAGCATTTAGCACGCACACATTATGCGCCCTATGTGTGCGTGTGTTTGTAATTATTTTTATATATGTAGAAATGACGCGACTAGTCATTATATATAGTCATAGGGAGTCATTCCCACACATACGAAAACTGTACATGTTGATGACGTATTACATTACCCACACATAGCGCCGCGGGCTTAAATGAGTTGATGTACAAGGTGTAAAAAGTAAATAACTTTGAGAAATGTATTTTTTGTCAAAAACTAAAGATTGTTTTATTACCTGTATTATTTCTTGTTTTTTGTCGCGAGAATAACGAAAAAGCAAAAAAATTTATTTAAAAATACATATCTAGAATAAGAAAAGGTAGTATAATCATATGCCAAAGTTATAGGTACTGTTCTTTTTATACCCGTTATATGTAAGCCAGTGTTACCTAAGTCTAGTTAAACAAATGTTCTCACACACGCCTCGTCGTGTAATTACACAGTGTTACGCACACACATGCAACAAAACTACGCCTAACCTTGTAAGGCGAGTTTTCGCGGTGTATTTTTATGAACCTACTAGATGTCCCGCCACTTCGTACGCGTAATTTAATATCGTGGAAACCATACATTTTGCTACCGTAAAAAATAGCTTATGTATTAATCCCGCATGTGAACAACAATCATATCAAACTTCATCAAAATCCGTTCAGTGTTTTAACGTAACGAAGTTTAGTACTTCCCAGACAAATTTAATATGCATAGCTTTATCAAACCAAAATAGTGACTACATTTTATGTATAAAGTGCGTGTGTTGCTATCACACTAATATAAACTTTGTCTATGTTTGTGACAGTACGTCCGAGATAAATTTAACCCATACGTAAACAAACCGTTTATAATTAATTAATTATTATTTGTTATTATGAATTCATAGACTATAGACTTATTTTTACAGTGAAAGTTTATCATTTGATTTTTAAACTTTTAATATTAATTATTGTTTAATTGTTATAAAATGTATTGGATAATTAAGTATGATCCTTTAATATTCCGGTAAAAGTGTGCACAATAAGTAAATATGTGATAATTTCGGTGTTTTGGTTTGTTTACGTATGGGTTAAATTTATCTGGGACGTACTGTAACAAACATAGACAAAGTTTATATTAGTGTGATAGCAACACACGCACTTTATACATAAAATGTAGTCACTGTTTTGGTTTGATAAAGCTATGCCTTAAATTATTTTTGCTGTTTTCCGCGATTTATTATGTAGAATCGAATTTATCCTTTTAAATCCAATATTTTCCAAGCCTTAAAACACTAAACAGTGCCTATCCTGAATTTTATTTATTTTATTTCGAGTAAAAGAGACTAGAATGACAAACATTATAAAGGTCACGAACTTAATTTCTTATTTAGTACCAGTTCCTACTAAATGAAAAAAAATAAGTTAACCTTTTTAATGTAGTGTTAGTAAGGAACCAGGCTTTCAAATGTTCTTTTCGTTGGAAGTTATAAAATAATTATAGCTTTTTGCTTTTATTCTAGTAATTAACATAAAAAGGACTTGCGGTGTTCTTTATAAATTTACTTTATTTTAGAGCTTTACCTACATAGTAAGAAAATGCAGTTCTATTGATTAAAATATGCTCATTGAAAAATATCTATAACTGGTGTAAAAATAGCAGTCACTATAACCTTGGGATATGATTATACTGCCTTTTCTCATTCTAGAAATTTATTTTTTCTTTTTTTTTTCAAAAATTTGAAAAAAAAAATTTTTTTGCCTTCTTGTTATTTTTGCGACAAAAAAATAAGAAATGATAAAAAAGTAAAAAAAAAAATTTTTTCAAATCAAAACAAAATCAAAGTTATAGTGACTGCTCTTTTTACACCCTGTATATTAAAATGTATATATAATTGTGAAAATATTTTGTCAGAACTAGCCCCTTTTTTCATGCCGAAAATCCCTGGGGGATGCATTTCTCTAGGGCTATGTGGGACTCCCGGCTCCAACGCCGATCTACCCACTAAAATAAGGCCTTAACATCCGTTATTGGATGAGTTATACAGCTCGTATTCTTCGAGTTAAGTAACCACTCTTTAAATACTGTAGTGCCTGGGACAGGCGGTTTTAAAGGTAATTGTTGCCCAGTAGATACGGCATTCTCATAATATAGTTGGCCTTATCCAGATGAATGACTGGTCAATACGTCTGGGCTTCCTCTCGATGTTATCGTTAGAGTGTCTGTAAAATGTACTTCAGATCCGTTCTGTACTTGCACCCTTCGAGTGGTAATCACAGTGGGCTACCCACTAAAACCACTTGCAGATTTCTGTCAGCCGCTATAAAAGAGGGAGTAGGTATCCTAGATCTGTCTAGCATAGGGCAGGAAAGAGTTACCCTCAGTTAGTGTAAGATCATACTATAAAGCAATCAATTAAATAATTGATTGCTTTATAGTAGAGACAAATACCAACTCGAGCACTAAGAAATAAATGTAAAGCGCGTTTCTTTACTATTCATAACCCCTTATAAAAATATTTATATCATGTTTACCCGAATCTATATTTCCAACGTATCAGAAAAAGACAGCAAGTTTAATTAACATATACGTAATGTAATATTTTTATTTTTAAGTGGGAGTTTGTTTAATCTCATGCTCTATTTTCTTTTTCTTAAATTTGATACGTAAACAGATTTGAAGACTAAAGCACACTTAAGCATCAGAAAATATCCCTGTTTTGAAACTACAAAACAGTAATTTCTAGACTCAAAAAATCTATCTAACTAAATGATTAAATAAAGATAAATTTTGTCAGAATTTGAGTTTTCTCCGAACTTTATTGTAAAGTTGAATTCAGTTAAATATTATACCAAGATACTTAATTGTTACGAAAAATATTACCCGTGCGTTTTTCACAATTTATTTTAATTTATCGTCATATTAATATAGTGAATTACCGGAAAGTTTTTAGTGTTTACATTTTAAAAACATTGTCTCTCATAGTTATTTTTAAACTGTGGAACAATTAAACTTTTCTAAAAAATGCATAATAAATTAAAGTGAAAAAAGTACTTAATGATTGTACCTCTAAAGTAAGAAATAGAATTCAAAAACACTTACAAGTTACGTACGGGAAAGTACTGACAGTGGCAAGTCACTACAACACTATCCGTCTGTCCGCGTGCGGTCGAACTGTGCCCGCGAGCCGTCGCCGCCGCCTTTATACTCAGTACTTTATACACTGCACTATACAGCCTGCTGATATCGCAAGCTTAGCAAGTATAGCCTGTTTCCTTTTCAAACATTTTAAACCCCGACGAATAAAGCAGTCAATCTTGTAGGCGGGTTATATGTGTGTACTGTGTACTGCCCAACTAAGCGCAAAAGCGGTATCTCAGTGAAAGCTAATTTCTAGATAACTGAAGTTATGTAAAAGTCTTTTTACTTTGTATATTGATTTTTTTTTGTT
The DNA here is from genome assembly GCA_905187575.2 of Celastrina argiolus. Classification (NCBI taxonomy): domain Eukaryota; kingdom Metazoa; phylum Arthropoda; class Insecta; order Lepidoptera; family Lycaenidae; genus Celastrina; species Celastrina argiolus. The sequence continues at coordinate 6,066,468 of LR994590.1, read as the reverse complement.
ATGAAATTGCATTTATATATTGTATTGGATATATTTTTTATTACAATAGCTAAAATATACGAGGGAAGGTATATTGGTATAAATAAGTGATTTAATATAAAACTGAAATAGGGTAAAAAACTTCTTAATATGTTCTTCATATTATGTTTTAAACAAGATACCGCTAGTGGGCTTAGTTCACTAGATCCGTATGTTTAAAATCAATTTTTTGAGATACCGCCTTTGCGCTTAGTCAGGCAATATTGGTCCTCAATGGAACCTACTTCGACAGAATTTTAGTTTTTTCGTTTGAAAGTTGATGCGATCGTTACAATTCACTATCATCACATAACAATATCACTTGCCGCATAATAAATAAATCGTTATAATATTCAAATCGGTTATAATACCGGGGTCCGTGCAGCTCGACACCATGACTTCCTTATAGGTCAATTTGATAAATTAGATTAATTTGGTTTGTATCTACATTTTTCAAAAATCTATTTGTGTACTACTACTAATTTCAGATTTAATCCTATTATACTAAAATATTGGAATAATTAACCAAAATCCTTTTTAACAAATGTCTATGATATAACTGGTGAAGTTTTACAATGGCCTAATTTTGAAAGAAGAATTTCTACTTTGTTTTGTGTCCGAAATGTAAAGTTTTGAACGGAAGTCGTTTTGTCTAATTCAACGGGCAAGTTTAACTTCAGTTGTTTCTCAGAAGTAGGATTTTCCTTCGCAGATTTTGTTTTATAGTAATTCAATTTTAATTTTAAAATATGTTACTACAGAATTTGCGGTATGATTTTTAATTTATTTAAAATTAAGTGACGATCTCATCGTTACGTTGTATTATACTTTTTAGGGTTTTAGTTCACGTCTCGATGCCCAGTCATGTCCATTCGTTCGTCGTCGGTTTACCAAACAGTTTTGAAAATATTAAACTGCTGGGGGCCTACTCAAGATAAGCGATAATTAGCGATGGCATCTTGAGTAGGCCCCCTGAAACCACGGGCTTCACCCGCTCTACCTGCTTATTGTTTTATAAACAGATAATTTAGTGACAACCAGAAAATGTACTTTTGAACATACAAAACGACGATATTCCATTTTAGATATTTTCACGTAACACCCGTGTGCGCAGGTTGTGCGCTTCAGGACTTCAAGAGTAGGACTTTGTACAGATTCTCGTTGTTAGCACTTAGGCTACCACAGTACGTCACAACGTATACTTCGTTCCGCATGAATGTGGTATAAATGTAAACAAATATTGAAAATCGACTAAATTAATATCCCATTGAAGTGCCGAAGAAAGAATAGCACCTTCGCATCAACCGTTGGTATCGTAAAAGGCGACAGTGGGATTGTAGATCCGGAAATGGAAAGTAGCGATTCCGCTACTTATAGTAAAACACAAACTACTTACACTTTTTTCCACTTTATTTGTTCTTTTACATTAATTAATTATTACTTAAAATACACGACCGGTTTCGACATAGTCATCATCAGGTGTCGTTGACTATGTACAAGTAGTTTACAATTATAAGTAGTGTACAAGTAGTTTGTGTTTTACTATAAGTATAACATGAATTTCCACCAAGAACCTACAGTACATTCAATAAGATATGTCAACAAAAAATGTTGTTTTCAAGTTTGGTTAGGACAATGAGGGCTGAATACCTGATTGTCTGACAAGAAAGATGATCCATGCGTCGGATGGGATGTAAAAAGTCGTTTTTCTGCGCCTGTTCTTTTGCCAGTCGTGTCGGTTTACTGTATCACGGGGTTATGAGAGTAAAAGGAAGAGAGAGTGTGCTTATGAATTGCGCACACACTTGGGCACTATAAAATAACTCCTGCGTAGCTGGCCTGGTTTCAATGATGTCGGCTACCGACACCGAAATCGAAGTGAGGGGAGCAATAATCTGTTACATCTGAAAACCAAGCGTGGCGAATATAACTACCCCTCATTAAATACGTTGGGGATAGCTTATAGTCAGCCATGACATCCACATGTCATGGCTGACATGATGATGATGATGTACGTGCCATTATATATCTTCACTGCGAGTTGAATAAGTGACATTTAAAATACTGCAGCCCATACTGCTACCTAGCTTTGTTTACACATGGATCATATTGATTTGAAACGAAGTTTCGGTACCTACGGGTGTCGATAGATCAGGTGTACTATTTTTTTGAGCTTATTGGAAATCAGTGAAATTGATTTATATAAGATCAATGCAAAAATCCCTGCCAAACCGGTTGTTGACCTCACCCACTGAGAACCGGAGTAAGATAGTCAAGAGGCAATCTTGAATCATAATCGATGAAAAATATGTAGGAGATAGTGCGGGATAAAAATAACAACTCGACGGTCAGATCAGTAATGCATCATTTATTCTTAAAACTACGGCTATTTATACAAATTTTTACAAACGAAGGAGACACATATATTATTATATTCACAAAATGGAGACAAAACACATAAAATAAAATTGGGACGGACTAACAGTAGGTATATCCAGGTAGGAACAGGGGTGGCGTGTCTACGCGTTTCGTAGCTGTTTATGTTCTGAATCGCCTCCGTGGTCTAGTGGTTCAGAGCTTCGCTCTCGACCCGGAGGTCGTGGAGGTCGATTCCCGCGTTGGAACAACAAAAAATGTTGTTTTCAAGTTTGGTTAGGACAATGCAGGCTGATCACCTGATTGTCTGACAAGAAAGATGATCCATGCGTCGGATGGGCATGTAAAAAGTCGGACCTGCGCCTGTTCTCTCGCCAGTCGTGTCGGTTTACCGTCCCACTGGGTTATGAGTTTATTGCGCACACACTTGGGCACTATAAAATAACTTCTGCGTAGCAGGCCTGGTTTCAATGAAATCGGCTACCGACACCGAAATCGGTGAGGGGAGCTATTATTTATTATTATTATGTTCTGAAATCGTATGGATTTTTCCCCACAATATCGCGTACTAAAACCACCAAATAAGTATTATGAGGGTTCTAGAATATTATTTTGTACCAATCTAACATTGGAATAATTTAAGATTTTAATTATTTCCGTGATATTTTTAACTCCCGGCAAAAACACGGTTATACTCGTATGACTGTCGCGTCTATGTTTTTTCCATAGTTCAATTTATAACACCGATGTTGTCATAGTAAACAATAAATATAATATAAGACGTAAAGTAGGAATTGAAGTGCAATAAAAGAACGAATAAGTATTATGAGGGTTCTAGAATATTATTTTGTACCAATCTAACATTGGAATAATTTAAGATTTAAATTATTCCCGTGATATTTTAACTCCCGGCAAAAACACGGTTATACTCGTATGATTGTCGCGTCTATGTTTTTTCCGTTTGATCAACCGATTTTTATTTAATTTTTTTATCTTGGTTAGGTACTTAATATTTTTAATATTGTAAATTGTTAGGCAATCATTGTCTATTCTAATTAAATTTTTTTCGTTTACGAACACACTCGATCACGTCAGCTTTCGAATAAAAAATCCAGATAAAAATTTGTTCATCCGTTTTCGAGCTACGATGTCACACACACACCCTCATTCTCATAGTCGTGTCATACTTGTAACATCCCTTTGTTTTATCGGAGGTTAAGCCCGATTTCACCAACGCTTGTTAGTGTTAACGGCTTGTTAAAATACCATGCCTTCTCTTTCATTGACAGGAAATACTAGAGAGATAACATATTATTTAATGAAGATTTAACTTTGTTGTTTTGGTGAAATTGCCAAAAACCATTTATAGTACACCCTGTAGGTACTATTGTTGTATTAATAGCAGCTATTAAACTTATTAGATACTTTACATTGTTAATAATAATAGCATCACTCTTTGATATTACTCGTAAGTGTATCCAATAAAATATTTTCATCACACGGGTACAGTCGCGACACCTGAATTAATACCACCGTTGAACCTTATTCCCTTAATCATAAGGTCGAAGTGTGATTCGGCGATTTCGGTGTCCATACATCGGCACATGAAACGTGTGAACGGACCACATTTTTTACAATACTGCTTATGTGGGTGGGTTATCATTTTATGATAGTGATGGGACGTACGAGTATATACTATACATGACTGTGTAGTGTATATATGTCGCAGTCATCTAAATGAAATCGCTATTTCATTGAGTGACTAGCGTTTTTATCGAATTACGACATTAAATTGAAAGACTAGACTGAACATTGATTGAACAATCGTCAGTCAACGTCCAATTAGTTAGCGGATTGTAATGTTGTATTGTCAGTCAGGTGATTGAAATGTTTTCTCAGTGCGGCGCTAGTAGTCACTAAAACAAATAAGGCTGTGTTGATATTTTTTTCATTAAATCTACATTAAAGTACGATACTCGTTATAAAATAGTGTGATAGCATGGATTTATCTATTATTACGTCGCCACCAGCTACAAAGAAAAATTTACGTAGTACGAACGACATAATGAAGACGACTACGCTAAATGACTAAATGACGTTCAGTCAAGACGTTGGAGGTTACAATACACAACTTGACGAATTGTCCTTTAGTCTTTCAATTTAATGTCGTCATTCGATAAAAACGCTAGTCACTCAATGAAATGACGATTTCAATTAGATGACTGCGACATATATATCAGAGGCCTGGTTTCAATGAAACCGGCCACCATCACCGAAATCGAAGTGGTAGGCAATATTATTATAGGTACATCAATATAAATGTGTAAGTTAGTGTGGATGGATGTTTGTGACTCTTTTCTTCAAAAGTTACTGAAGAGATTTTGATGAAATATGGCAGTAATGGTTTAGGCTCTGTTTGAAACATAGTCTACTTTTTCGTAGTTGTGGGAGGCTGTATATACGCAGGCGGATAAAAGCTTATCCACATACATCATACTTTTAATATTCATCGTCGTCGTTCCAGCTGGACATAAGCCTCCCCCAAAGTTTATACATATAATATCTACAATTTAAATATATTATATCTAGCAATATCCCGCGAAACAATTATAACCACAACCTGCAAGCAGATGAGTGAGTGTACGCATAGGCATGCGTTTGATGCACCTCCCTCCTCCCACACTGCTTATGCGTACACTCGCAAGCAAAAAACATGAAAACACCACCACCACACAAGCTCAGGGAACAATGTTCGCAGAGTCAACATCCTGAGGATGCTCCGGGGTCGGAGCGAAACGCGCGTCGAGTTTTGCAACCTGCATGGTGGTGGGACTTTGCACGATCGTGTTAACATTATTGCTTGTGTGGTGGTGGTGTTTTCATGTTTTTTGCTTGCGAGTGTACGCATAAGCAGTGTGGGAGGAGGGAGGTGCATCAAACGCATGCCTATGCGTACACTCACTCATCTGCTTGCAGGTTGTGGTTATAATTGTTTCGCGGGATATTGCTAGATATAATATATTTAAATTGTATGCTATGGATTTCCGCAAAGTAACGCCTGATTCCATTAACTATATAATATCTACTTTGTGCCCAAAGTATTTCATGGAAGGAAGGCTGATTGGCGAGCGCAGTGTTAAAATAATAACAATTGGACGACCTCCGTAGTGCAGTGGTTGAGAGTGTCGGTGCCTGAGCCGGAGTACGCGGGTTCGAATCCCGCCGAAGGACAAAAAAGTTTTCTGTGTTTCTGGGTCATGGATGTATATTAAATTTGCGTATAATATAATAAAAATCTTAAATATATGTATAGTATAAAAGTATTAAATATATTTCCATTGTTTGGTACCTGTAACACAAGTTCTTTTTTTTTTTTGTTAGATAGTCAATTTATAGAGAAAGGCTTTAGGCTTTATAACATTACGCTGCGAAACGAAATATTGCAAAAACAAGGAAAATTATTCACATTTGGGGACTTTCGTTGCGTGCGGCCGGATAAACGGTTTAATCACTCAAAAACCACGCGAACGAAGTCGCGGGCACAGCTAGTAGAAAATAATATGCAAGTTTGTTATAACTTGAAGCGCATGCCATTTTTCTCTTGCATTGCTGCAAACATATCAAATCCATTAAAGTTATGTATTAAAAGATAAATCGTCCATGGCAAGCGACACGGTCGCCGCAGCGCGCGACTGTGGCCTGAAACGCTAAACGTGTAGCGCAGCGGGGCGCATAGAGCTTTCGGCCACTCACCATTACTCTACAAAAATACAACAATATTTATAACTTTATTGCAATAAATGCTTTTTTATTTGCGGAAAAATACGCAGGCAATGTTTACGTGGCTTATTTTTTCCGGAAGTCCTCCGGACGACGCAAGTCGCCTAATAGCTTTAAGAATCGGATTCGATTCGGTAGACGGTATCTATCACAACCCATGGAAAACATTAAAAAGTGTGTTTAGAGATGTGATAGAGTGTTAATGATGATGATGATGATGAGATGATCCTCAAGCAGTAGAAAAAATATTCGAGTTATTTTTCGAAGTCAAATTTATTTTAAAACCTAGAAAACGTTCAACCTTCAACATTGGCAGTTGGCACAGATTCGAAATGACGCGTTTTTTTCATGTAACTTATCCTCATACCATATATTTTCTAATTATGTTTAAAGGTGCAAATTGTGAGTATGCATACTATAGTAGGGAGCGAGCGTTTCTTGATGCAGTTTGTACAAAGTTTGAGCATTCTCAGAGCATCACAATCGAAATAGTTGTGTGAATACACATTGTGTTACGTTCTAAGCAGTGACGTAGGCTCTATGTGGGTAAGGCCCCCGGTGCGTAGATAAAATAATCGGGCCCTGACTTCCTCTTTCCACGTAGCCTTCACTTTTATTGCCCTTCAAAATTATAGATAAGAATAATAATTGGAATCAGGATAATAACTACTATATTACAGGATAATTGAACTTATCATTAGTAGGCTAAATCGGTATCTCATCTATATGACGGGTCGAATCGCTGTGTTTCATAAAAAAAAATAAGCAACAACACCCATGAGTGTATAAAATATTTATCTTTCAGATGAAATCAAAAAATACTAGAGTTTACTGTCCCGCTTTTTCAAAGCTTAGATTAAAGTCCCCCCTGAGGTCCGGGCCTATGGTGCACTGCACCACCGTGCCCGATAGCTACGCCACTAGTTTTAAGTTCCGTCTCGTCTTCGTTAGCCAAGCCATCTAATTAGATTAATAATAGGTAATGGTCGAGTAGGTAGATATTTAATTTGAAACTTTTCTATTTATCTACAATTTATAACACCGATGTTGTCATAGTAAACAATAAATATATAAGACGTAAAGTAGGAATTGAAGTGCAATAAAAGATCGAATGTGAAACTTAATGAACCAAAACTCTAAAAGAAATAAAGAAAATAATTGTCCCTTTTTATGATAGGGGGAACAAGTCGGACCCACACTTTACATGGGTCTGATGGGTCCATTAAAAAAAAATGTTGTCATAGTTGGCCTTACTCTCCAAACTGATTCGATTTTGATTCAGATTTAATTTACGTTTGTTTATTTTAATTCTCAGTCGATTGATATGGTCAGGAGTACAAAAAGTTACGTTCTAGCGATTTTCTTTATCCTCGCTAGTTTCAAAGTAAATCACCAAATAAAATACCAAAAACCGTTGAGATCGAACTGATTCGGTTCTCGATTGTGTCGGGAGTAATGCAGAGCATCTTCAAAGTTCATTATGTTCTACCATTATAATTTATAACAAAATTCAGGAAAAATCCACGTAACAAGGACATACGGGTGATGCTCCAAAAATATATTATTATTTTAGCACTTTGTCGACGTGGTAATTAAGCATAATATTTAACTGTGAATGAAAAAATGTAGAAATTTCATGCAATGTTAAAATTAGTAGGTACTAAACGTAGGTATGGGAATAGAAGAAGGAAGGAGGAGGTAGGACAAAGAAGGGCATGCAAAACTATATGGAATCCTAGACAAGACTAGAATAGATTAGAATCCTAGACAATAAATATCTAAATAAAAATAGATACTCTTGAGTTTTCATAAATATTTATTTAATATTAAAATATTAAGCCATCTGTTGCCAAGTAGACCAAATCCATATTTTAGCGGTTAAAATATGGTTTGGTTAACTCGTCAACAGATGGCGCAACTCCTTCGTTTATAGCTTTTCAAGGTCATCTATAAAGACAAAAAACTTTGAATAGAGAAGTAGACAACTACAAATACTTTTTCTTGTCATTTATTATTATTTAAATGTAAATAGTAGTAATTTCAAAATTCAAATCAATTTGCGCGCCGTGCCCTCTTCAATAATATTTATGTAAAGTCTAATTTTTCTTTTCTAATTTGATTGTTTTGTAGTCTGTGACATGAGATGACATGACCATGACATGACGCTGTATTCAAATATGGCCGATTGTTGTTTTATTATCTGTGCGCAATAGTTTCAATTTTCAGATTAGTGCGGCGTTTATTTTAAAGTGAATAAAAGTTATAAATTTATCATTTGAAAAGAAAGGGGGTGCTACAACATGTATGATTATCATTATTTTACGTTTTAGTGCACAATATTCCAAGACACTTAGCGATGATTTTACTATAAACTGTGTTCTCATTACAGGGCGCGGAATAAATCTCCTTCGGTAGCTTCCGAGAAAGACAAAAAGAAACTAAAAGAAAAGAAGAAAAAGGGAGATTCGGGATCTAGTAGTAGCAGTAGTGGCAGGTTTGTCAACAAAATTGATTAATGATGTACATAAACAACCTACATAAAAATGATTAGAGGTTAGAAATTGAAAAATTGATTTATCAGTTCTGTATATTTTGCAGTTCCTCGGACAGCAGTTCTTCGCGATCTTCATCTAGGTCATCGTCGAGTAGTTCTGGTAGCTCGTCTCGGTCTTCATCTAGTTCCAGTTCATCGAGTAGCAGCAGCAGTAACAATGATCGTTCCAGAGCAAAGAAGAAGTAAGTTGACTTCTTTAACATTCACAATTTGGCATAAGCGGCAATTGAATCACATGGGTTAAGTTATACAATTGTTCGCTATCTCAAAAAATATATATACCTAACAAAAATACAAGCACAAAATATATTGACAAATAATTATACTACTTACATAATATTATTATGATGTGACAATTAAAGTTTAACTTTTTCAGAACATCTCCCCACAAAAGCCCAGTCAAGGATCGCCGAGAGCCAGAAAGAGATAAAGTAAAAGACAGGTCCCCACTAGGGGATAAGAAAAAGTTAAACACAGTTTCAACTAATGACAAATTAAAAACTAAGGATAAGCATGAGAGGTATTATATACATATCATTATAAGAATTTTACTGTGCATAAATTGATTAGCCTCTGTATATTAAGTATTTTTTAAACTATACATTTTCCTCTTGACTTCAGTGGTTGTGGGTTCTATTCCCATAATGGAACAACAAAAAATATTTGTAAAAATTTTAATACCAATGTTCCATATGATTACTGTTTATTAATCAAGTATTTTCCTTATTACACACTGCTAAATGTTCAGTTACAGAGACTGTAAAAAACGAATGTTTTGTCACAGGTTATTCAAATGTATTTTTTCTTAAAGGTCGCCTGGTAGAAAGAAGAGAGAGCGCTCACCCCCTCCACGTCCAACAAGAATACACATTGGGCGATTGTCGTTAAATGTAAATAGAGACCACATTCATGAAATATTTTCAACCTATGGCAATGTGAAAGCTGTTGAGTTCCCAATGGATAGATTCCACCCTCACAATGGACGTGGGTATGCATATGTGGAGTTCAGCAGTCCAGATGAAGCAGAAAATGCTATGAAGCACATGGATGGAGGTAAGAATTTCTGCATTTTATTTTTAGTAATATTAGTCATTTTTTAATACAGTTTGTTAATATGTTCTTTACATTAAAATGTAGGTCAGGTAGCCTTAGTAGGTAGCACCAGACAGCAGAAATATAATTTAAGATTTTTACTATATTATTATTATACACATATGTATTAATTTAGGAACGAAATTGTATTTGCTTTGGTGGGATTTAAACCCTTTGGGCACCTATGCTCAATTAGCCACAGAGATTGTTAAACTACCTCAGTAGTGTTGTTAACAAACATGTGGTGTTGCAGGACAAATCGACGGGCAGGAGATCACGGCGGCGCCGGTGCTGGTGCCGTCCCGTCCGCGCCGGCCCTCGCCGCGTCCGCCGCCGCCGCGACACGTGCCGCCCAGACGACACTCTCCCCCGCGGTATGTGATGTATAATAATAATAAATATTGTGCAAGCTCAATATCTTATACATAAAAACGAATTGCTGTTCCCTAGTCTCTAAAACTCGAGAACGGCTGAACCGATTCGGCTATTTTAAGTGTTCGTGGAAGTCCAGGGAAGGCTTAAATGGTGAGAAAATAATGTCTGTATGCTCAACAAAGTGGGCGCGGGTCAGCTAGTCGGAAACTAAAATTCTTTATTGATATGGCGAAGACGTATGTATGTTTGTTCCCTCGTAGCCCCTTAAATACAGGTCTGATTATAATGTAGTAAGAGGTGATAACAGATTCGTAATAATAATCTGGGTAACATGCTACTCATTGCATAATGTATATAGTCGGAATAGTTTTTTTGTTATAGTGGTTATTTAATATTGCATATAAGAGGTCCGCAAAGAAACTCTCAGGATTCTTATCTTATATCAGGATAACTAAAGAACACAAATAACGTCTTCTGTCTCCAGGTACCGGCGGCGCTCCCCGCCCCCGAGGCGCCGCTCCCCGCCGCGCCGGCGCCGCACGCGCTCGCGCTCGCCGCGTCCCGCCCCGCGCCGCCGCCGCTCCAGGTCCTCCTCCTCCTCCTCCCGGTAGACACACACACACCTACCCACACACACACACACCTACCCACACACACACACACCTACCCATACACACACACACTCTCATCTCCAGACTGTGTTAGGGAGACACACATGCAACATACATACCATAAACTTACTTACTCAATTAATGCTATGAAGCATAGTCTAAAGCGTACAAATACGTCTTTGTTTCATCTTTGTTAATCATCAATCATTACTGGCATACGTAATACATTGATACAAATATGACATATACACACAACCCATTATTATACATTATTTTAAAAAAATACACATTTTTATAATGTTTATCAAAAAGTTGGCTTGTTAACACATACACACAAATAGAGCTGCCTCTACACTACCCCCATAGGTGAGTATAATTTAATTAACCTTTAGATTCCAAATCTAGTGATGGGTAAGTATAGTGGAGTTTGGTTTAAATATTAACTAGTACTTTCTTATTATAAAAGCTTGCTAAATGGAACCTGATGGGTGTGTGACAAGTGATTATAGATAAACATAGACGGAAGTGCAGTGCTGTATTCACATATTAATTTGTAATCATAAGACATTTTGTTAATAAATATACACAATGTACAATGTATTTTATTTGATCCTCAGATCCAAAGATCCTGCGAAAGCAAAGTGAAACTGGACTGACCATTATGTAATTGTAATAGAATTTGTCATAAATGATATTTTTAAAAGGTACTAAATGGTTTTATTTAACTTCTAATATGTTTTATAAATAAACGTCAGATGGTAATTAGACAAAGAATAACAAATAATAGAATAATGGCAAAATAAATAGTTTATTAAATCAAATCAAACAATATTTACAACTAAAGATTACTCAATAATATTAAATTCTTCACCATTCATCTCTATTGCTTTATTCCCTATTATTTTACAATAAGTGACATAATCAGACGCTAGTATTTTCCCTTTGTACAGTTGGTTTGTATCTAACACTTTTAGTTCATGTTGTGACCTAAAACAATAATACTGTTAAGTAATAATATTGCAAAATCAGAAGATTTATTACAACTTAGCTATTTAAAGTTATATAATAATATATTAATAGCATTGTTTCAAGTTTCTGATATTGATTTTTCAAAACATAAAAATTATAAAACAAATTACTGAGCACTAGAAGGTACATACGGAAATTGGATTTTCATATTTTTTGGTCCTCTAACAGGATTCCATGCTGACACTGGTGATTTGTTTCCTAACATTAAACCAGCGACGGCGACATACAGGCCGTACTCGAGACACAATTTCTCCTGAAAACATTTTTTTTTTGTTTAAATACATACGAATTCTGGATTCTGAAGACTTCAGTAAGAAAAAAAAAGTTATATATGTTTTTTTTAACATTATTCTTATTGTTGTTTTTAATTGTAATAAAATTTACAAAAATATATATTTTAGAGTAAATAGTAAAGAACTTACTCTCCATTCAGATAACAAGTAGTCTGCGTCACTAAGGGCCGACGCGGCCTTGTCCGCATCATAAATGCATGAGAAATGCGGTAAATAGTTCTCTTCAAGGAAATTCACAAATGAAATTGGATTTGTTAAAAACTGTTCTATTATGTCCTTTGGACTGTGTGACAGAGATTTTTCGCCGCTGTCTGAAGTAGTCACTGGAAATTGCGTTACAATTATTTTATACAGTTTATACATAATTCATAGAATCAGACGTTACTAGGCGTTGCAGGATTGCTAAAATATTGCTTGTCTGGTGTTTACGCACTCTTGTTGTATGAGTGTATCCATAAACAGTGTGGGAAGTAAGGGAGCTCTTTATGCATGCACTCCGACATTTGCCTACAGAATGTATATTTTTATATTTTCTTAAGACATAGCTATAATATTAATTAAATAATCTTTACACAGTTTATCTTACCTTTTGGGTTGAGTACTCTTCCTACTCCATGTAAAATGCTGACAGTCTGATCTTTGCCCAAGGACATAAATTTACTTGACACATTCTTCTTCCTTTTTGTGCTTTTAGTTTTTGTTTCTTTCTCTTTGATAAAACTGGTTTCTAAACTGCAACTTGAGCCTAGATATTAAAACATTAGCCAATAATAATGGTATCAAAAAGTACATCAACCCTGTTACAAATGATGCAGAGAAATATCCTTACCTTTCAAACAAGCAAAATGTAAATTCAAAATGGCAGATCTTACATCACCCCCTGATGTGTTGACAACGGAGTCTATTAGCTCTGATGTAGGAGTGCTGTATGTGGAAGAGTATTTCTTGCTTATTACATCAGCAGCCCTTTTCAAAGCGGCTTTTAAACCAGTGACTGATACACTGTTAAATCTAAACAAAAAATACATACTTAGTTGTATAATAAGTTTTGAGTCTTGTAAAGATTTTTTTAAAACATTCAATAATAATAAGGTTGATAAAGTTTGCAGTTTATTAATTAGGTGCATTTGAAAGTTACAAAAAAGTGAGAATATTTTCCATAGAACATTAAAGTAAAAAACCTACTTACAAGTTTACTAAATACAAAAAGATTTATTATGGTAAGTATGAACATATTAACATGCATACATTAAACACTATGTAACATTGCTCTGGTATGACTTTTATATATACAGCATTTACACAATAGGTACTTATAAAAGTGCCTTAAACAATCTGCAGTTTCTTTGACAAAATATTTTTAGTATGTATACTTTTTGTAACTTTTCTTAATTTTAAGAGCACAACTCATAAATTATAATTATTATTTATAAAAGATTTACATGGCTGGGATTATTTTTATATAATAAAATGAATAATACTTACGATATTTGATGTATATTAAACTGCTCTTTTAAGCTAGGTGTAAACAAGCTTATGGCAGTATTCTTATTTTCCGTGTGAGTTTCAGAACAAATAAATATCATTGGTGACAGAGCTCTTAGTCTATATTGCCTTCAAAACAAAAAAAAATAAATTATTGCTTGCGTAAATACTGTAACTGAAGGTAGCCTTTTGATTGAGGTCGAGGTTTGTTTAGAGCTGCGCAAAAATTCTTTCTGGCAGTGAGTTTTTGACCTTATTTTGGTCTCTGGTTACATTTTTGCATTGTGCACCACCTCAATTAGAAGCATACATTTAGTGCTTTTAACTTCAAAAGTAAAAATGTATTAATTTACATATAATAATTTTACATGCGATGAAAGCTAAAATAGTCTGACTGTTCATACTGACTGCAAAACTTCAGCAAATTCGGCAGGTGTTCTCATAAAAATATTGGGAAAATCTTCAACCAGTACCAATTTACAGCTGTTGTTGTCTAAGAGTGATGTGAAGTTTGCAGACTTAATTATAAAGTCTAAAAACTTTTTAGTCTGTGGTTCTTTGAATTCATAATCACCTGAAAATCAAAGAATATTTTACACAAAACACTAGTCAGTTGTTGTAAAATAATTTTATAGATCTAAATAAGTAAGAAGCCAAGGATTCTTCATTACTAGAGGCAAGTATATTCAAAATGGGATAGATGCAATTGAAGATACATGAAAAAGGTAAGACTTCAAAAGTTGTTTACCATAGTCAGAAGGATATTCAATGTCAAGTGGAGTTACCCATTCTGTAATTTTAATATTGTATTTTGCTGCCAAAGTACGTATTGTGGCCGATTTCCCAGCGCCTACAGGGCCAGACAATAGCAGCATACTACTGTTGCTATCTATACAGTTTGTATTCAACCATTCTTCTACCTCCTGAACTTTTTTGTTATGAACTGCTAGGTCTTCAACTTTAAGCGGGTCAAAATTTCTCATCCAGTTTTTGTCGCATATGTTTATTTTTAAATTTTCTGATTCTTTGCTGCATGCCACATCCTAAAAATTTAAGCAGTTCATGGACTGAACTTTCCAACAATGCAGAATAAGAACTTTACAAAATAATATAATCATACCTTTTTAATAACAGTATTTTGAACATTATTATCTGCTTTATTGACTTTCTTTGTTGGCTCATTATCGTCAAATTCAAATAATGGGTTAAACCATTGGCGTTTCTATAAATAAAAGAAATACAAACATTAACAACACTTTTTAATATAAAAGATTAAAATATATTTGATAAATAGGCTTAAACAAACTTTCTGCATATTTGTAACTAAAGTATTAATACTTTTATAATAAAAGTATTTGTTTATATAAATTATAGGAAAGTTGAATTAAAGAAGTTGAGAATATTTTTAAATTTAAAATCAACAAAGTGAACGTCAAACAAGCTTTTTTTTAAGTCTTCTACTTCTTTTTATCTATTTTTTTTATTTATTTATTGTCCAAAATAAGTTACAAAATTGTATTAAACTTCCAGGAGTTTATCTGGACAAGTCGCTCCCTATTTATAATTTTTTGTATTACCGGTTAATCTTATTTATTTTATTTATTTATTCTTCATGTACAATAATTATTCTAAAATTAACTTATACTAGGACTTTTATAAATGTACATAGGTGTGCTTATCTCTACAAGAGATCTTGTAGAGATAAGCACACTAGAACACAGTTAAAGTATTTTTATCATGAATGTTAATTTTATCTGGTCAAGGGTCAGTGTATAATTTGTTATTAATAAAGAGATTACGTAGTATTAAGTTAATTTTACATAGTATTTTAAAATTCGTTTTAGGTATTTGGAATGACTAACAATGTGTGTTGTTCCGTTGTATTCCGTATATAAAAAAAAACTTGTGTCACCAATCACCATCTCACATGTTTCATGTTTGTCATTTAGTATTTTTGACATTTGACATAAATATTGAATCTGCGAAGTATTCGAATGTTACGTAAATTAATTTATTTGTAGTTTATTAGATCAATTGTTTCATTTATAGCGTATGAAAAGACATTGCTAGGTATATATTTTATATTGCTAAAGTATGTATGAATACCTATGAGTGATGTAAAAAAATATATTGCGTATTTTGTTCCAGCAAAATGCAAGCTATTAAGGCCCTGGGTGCTACAACCCCTTCTTCAATTCTGTCTGTTTTGAAGAAAGGAGCTTTTGCCCCGGCTGTAAACCAGATACGTGAAACACATATGCCTGCTCCTAACCCTAAGGAAAGACGTACGTACTCTCCGTTCCAAGATGCGAGTAATATGGCTGAGTATGCCGTGGCCAGGTTGGATGATTTACTCAATTGGGGAAGAAAAGGTTCCATTTGGCCCATGACTTTTGGATTGGCTTGCTGCGCCGTGGAGATGATGCACATTGCGGCTCCCCGTTATGACATGGACAGGTATATTTTATACACAAGATAATATGTTATTAATATGTGTAATAGCACTCTCTTTTCCAAATTATAAAAAACAAATCACACACACACAAATCACAACGCACAATACAAATCTATTACGCCTTAAGAAATAAAAATAACTGTTCTCTGTAAAGGTGACTATCATATTATTTTATATTTTACTAAGAGCAAAAAATTATGAAAGATTATTATTCTTTAAATGAAAAGAATTTATATTTAAAATTGACTTTGCAGTATCATGCACACTCTTATAAGTATGACAGTGTAAGTATATAATTTATAAAATTATTTTTTAGATATGGTGTAGTATTTCGTGCATCACCTCGTCAGTCCGACGTGATGATCGTTGCTGGTACTCTCACTAACAAAATGGCACCGGCATTAAGGAAAGTTTATGATCAGATGCCAGAACCCAGATGGGTCATTTCAATGGGCAGCTGTGCAAATGGTGGTGGATACTACCATTACTCTTACTCAGTTGTTAGGTTTGTATTAGCTTTTATTAAATAAAAAACTTCCACTATTTTGTTATTCATTTCATATTTAATATATATATAATTTCAAAACATAAATTAAATATTTAATTACTGTTAATAAAAGTTAAATAAAGCACTTTAGGTGCTCTTGTAAATTGTTTTTAGGAAAATTATCAAGTATTTGATACTATTGAAACATATTATTGATATGTTTTAGGTAAAATATACCTTCAAGGTATATTTTACCTAAAAAATAAACATTTGTAAATATTTTAGCCAAATTTTTACTTTTTTCTTAATAGGAAATAGAAATTTAGTCCTAACTAAGAATGTTTTCAGGGGTTGTGATCGAATTGTACCAGTGGATATATATGTACCAGGATGCCCACCCACTGCTGAGGCTCTCATGTACGGAGTTTTACAATTGCAAAAGAAAGTCAAGAGGATGAAGACCGTTCAAGTCTGGTACAGAAAGTAAATGTAAATAAAGTAGAAGAATCAATGACAAGTGTTTTGTAAATTATTTTTTCTCATTTTATTAAACTACTCAATAGAATAGCTACATCAACCTATAGTTTCTATTACAAATGTCCAATGTAATTAATGTTTCAATATATCTTATCTCCTTTATATAAATCTGCCCAAAATACAATATGTGCAGTGAATTAGTGCAAAATTGATAATACCTTATTATTATTAAGTCACAATAAGATTTATCAATAGTTAATAGGAAAATAAATGGTGTTATTATAATTAGTAATTTTATTTTCTATGGTATATTTGTGTTACGCTTGACAAATAAACAAGATGAAAATTACAGGGTAGGTGAAAAAAAAACCGTGGTATCTCTATGCTCTCCTGGTAATCGAAGTTAAAGTGCAGCTAGAACAGACTTAATTAGTAGTAAA
This sequence comes from Celastrina argiolus, assembly GCA_905187575.2. Taxonomy (NCBI): domain Eukaryota; kingdom Metazoa; phylum Arthropoda; class Insecta; order Lepidoptera; family Lycaenidae; genus Celastrina; species Celastrina argiolus. The sequence continues at coordinate 6,048,996 of LR994590.1, read as the reverse complement.
TAACTATTGAATACAGAGTGTCAAGGACATAGACCAGAGTTTGTCACAGTCATCTGGTTGAATCTGCTTATTTGATTGAATGACTAGCGCGGTCATTTAAATCAATTTAAGTCAAACAGCTCGTACAGATAGCAATGTGTTGATATTTTTTTTTGATCGATTTACTTTAATGTGGGTTATAATAGTACACATTCGGAAATTTTGAAGTTTAAAAATAAAATATTCTACTCTTCCAACTGTGCTTTATATCATTTAGTTATTATTTATTTTATTTTCGTTAAGTTGATGTTCATGTAGCAAAACATAATTCTTTGTTGGGCAAGCTATGCTTTTAAAGTGTTGTTGAATTTCACTTTCTTGTTTCCATCTTGCATACTTCTTTGATATTATGGTATAATGATTTTCTTATTGATATGTAGTAGTATCAATCACAAACATATTGTACTGTTTTATAAATTTTATCATTGACAAATTGAAACACAAATAATTAGAGTTTACCAAGATCAAAATATAAATTTGACAGTTGTCAGATTGACATCTAAAAGTCAAAGTGACATCAATGTCAAGATGTTTTTTTTTTTCTCTCTAATGGCATGCACTTTGTGCATAGCCAATGTCAAGATGTTACAGGCTTTCAAATAACTCTGTTTTTTTTTACATACCGGTACATATGTTTTAAGTTATTGTGTTCTCTGCTTTCTTGATTTTTTGTGTTTTTATTGTCCTGTTGAGTTTATTTTATTTTCGTGCTTAGTGCATGTTAAAAAGTAACTAATTCTTAATCTGTGGTTAAAAAAATGCTTAGTGTTTGACACTGTCGGTATATGGTATTTTTAAATAGTAGTGGTATTTAATTACTGCAAAGTGTTTATATTATTATATTTTATTAGTAAGTATTAAATTATATTATTTTAATAAACATATATATTAAATTATATTATGCATAATATAAATGATAATAGTTTTGACACTTCTTCCAGTGACTTTTTTTCCGTCTCCTCACATAGTAGTGATGAGAGCTTTTTAAGTGCATATACTCCTTTAAGAGATACAATTTCCCATAATTTTTCTACTGTCCAAAATTGTTTTAAAGCCGTTCATATAAATGCGCAGAGCGTTCCGGCTCATTACTCCGATATGCTAACCTCCTTCGATCAAGTTAATGTCGATGCCATCTGTGTATCAGAGACATGGCTTAAGCCTTGTCTACCGTCAACCTGTTATAGCCTGCCTGGTTTTAAATTAATTCGAAACGATCGCACTGATAAGGGTGGTGGTGGTGTTGCGATCTATTTGCGTTCTGACATTCCTTTCTCTGTTATTAGTTCGTCAGCACAGCCTACACCGTTAGATTCACTGGAGTATCTGCTTATTGAGATCGAAGTATCTTACTGTAGCAAACTTCTTCTAGGTGTTTTCTATTGTCCATCGATGCACCATAACTACTTCTCATCTTTTGATAACATACTCGAATCATACACACCAGATTATAATCACTTAATTATAATGGGTGACTTTAATACTTGTTTACTTAAAGGCGATACTAGGTCTAAAACCTTAAAGTCTATTTTAGAGTCCTATAATGTTAGTTTACTGCCACTTAACCCTACACACTGTTCTCCTGGTTGCCGTCCTTCCTTGCTTGATCTTATCATGGTATCTTCATCAGGTCATGTTAGCAAACATGGTCAAAGTTCAGCAGAAATTTTCTCCTATCATGATTTGATTTATGTCGCATATAATATTCGAACACCTAAACGGAAGCGCAAAGTACTAATGCAGCGTAATTTCAGTTCAATAGACGCTGATAGCTTGAGGGAAGATGTGCTCAATACTGATTGGGCAGTACTATACTCAGCGAAATCCGTCGACAGTAAGGTCGAGATATTTAATAGATTCCTTAAAATACTATACGACAAGCATGCTCCGATTAGGCCAGTTAGGATGAAACATCTGCCAGCTCCATGGTTGACAGAAGATATTAAGTCTATGATTAGCGCCAAGCATGCAGCGAAAGCGAAATACAAAAAAACTGGCAACAATGAACATCGTGAAAAATATATAAAATTGCGTAACCGATGTAATACAATGTGTCGTGATGCTCAAAGGCGGCACATACATGCATCAGTAGAAAACGGCGATCCGGGGAAAATTTGGAAATTTTTAAAAACACTTGGTGTTGGCAAAACTTCGAATTCTAATGAAAACTTTAATATAGATATAGATTTAATAAACAAACAATTCACTCCTTCTTCTAATTTAGACCCGTCTACAAAACTGCGAACTTTGAATTATCTTTCCTCCTTACCTGTTTGTAACAATGAGCCTTTTACATTCGTACCATGTACGGAGTGCGATGTTAAAAGACATGTCATGGCAATAGCATCGAATGCTGTTGGTAATGATGAAGTAAGTCGTAGAATGATTGTCCCAATCCTAGACATAATTGCACCTATCCTTTCCCACATTTTTAACTTCTCTATTTCAACCTCTTCTTTTCCCGATACTTGGAAGGCTGCTCACATAATCCCATTACCTAAATCGTCTAGGCCTAAAACTGTTTCTGATTTCCGTCCCATATCAATTCTACCTTTCCTGTCTAAAGTACTTGAGCGACTCCTACATCAGCAGCTGACTAGTTATATTTCGCGTAACGATCTTCTAAGCACTTTTCAATCTGGCTTTCGATTGGGTCATAGCACTGCTACGGCCTTAGTTAAAGTAACAGATGATATCCGGACTGGTATGGATCATAAAAAACTTACCATCTTAACTTTACTCGACTTTAGTAATGCTTTTAACTCCATAGACCATGATATTCTGATAAGTCTCTTAGCATCCATTAACCTCTCAACATCAGTGACTTGCTTCTTTAAAAGTTACCTGGAAGGTCGACGTCAGAGAGTAAAGATTTCTGAATCGTTTTCCGATTGGTCTGTTGCTGCAGCCGGAGTCCCTCAAGGCGGTGTCCTATCTCCACTTCTGTTTGCCCTTTTCATAAACTCCTTAACTCCATATATATCTTCCTCCTTTCATTTATATGCAGATGATCTGCAAATTTATACACAGTCGACTCTGGATATGCTGCCTGCCGCTGTTGGTGCAATCAATGGGGATTTATCGGTGGTCTGTAACTGGACTAAGGATCATGGACTTCTCATCAATCCTGTTAAATCTCAATTGATAATACTTGGAAGCCCGGGGCTGACCTCCAGAATTGACTGGGATACTTTACCAGACGTATGTATCAACGAAATAGTAATCCCTTATAGTAAGGTGGTTAAAAGTCTCGGTGTGTATATTGATGAGCATCTTTCTTGGTCTCCACAACTGAAAGAAATCAGCAGGAAGATATACTCGACGTGGCATTCCCTAAAACGACTACGCTATATTTTGCCAATACCTACTAAGGTAGCTTTAGCCGAGTCGCTATTCCTTTCTTTATTAGATTACGCAGATGTTTGCTTCGTTAACTTGACCGAAGACCAACTAAATAAACTTGAGCGCCTTCAAAATCTGTCGATAAGGTTCATCTTTGGCTTGCGCAAATATGACCATGTTTCTGAGTTTCGGCACAAGCTCAAGTGGTTGCCTATCCGCTTTCGCCGTGATGCTCGCGTACTTGCGCTACTCTACACTATTTTGTTTGATCCCAACTCCCCTCTATACTTGAAACAAATGTTTAATTTCCGTAGCGCCGATAGACAAGAGTTACGATCTTATACGAATCTTCTGTTAGATATCCCTATTAATTACACAAAGTATTACAACTCTTCTTTCGCTGTTAAATCTGTTCTACTCTGGAACTCCCTTCCTATTTACATAAAACAAGCGAAAACATTAAATTCTTTTAAATCCCTTTTAAAAAAGTATTATCTTAGTATGTGTCAAGTATAAATTATGTATTTTTTTTTTTTTTTAGATTTGTACCCTATCATTTATTTTGCAGTTTATTTATTATGTATTATTATTTACAGTTTATTTATTATGTAATATAAAGATATATATTATATTAATCATTATTTATAATTATTTATGTAGCACAATTATACTCGTATCCAGAAATTTAATCCTATCTTTCAAAGGTTGTCTGGAAGAAATTGCTATTATAGTAATAAGGCCGCCTTTGTGTACTATCGTGTTTCTGTGTTGTTTGATTTATTTTATTCTGTGTATGTGTAACTTTTGATTGTGCGCAATAAAGTATATTTTCATTTCATTTCATTTCATTTCATTTCATTTTCATTTCATTTCATTTCATATTTAATTGTTGTCCTAGTTGGATTCATTCAATTTGTTGGTAAAAATAGAATTCAATGAATTTAAATATATTATTATATCTAGCAATATCCCGCGAAACAATTATAACCACAACCTGCAAGCAGATGAGTGAGTGTACGCATAGGCATGCGTTTGATGCACCTCCCTCCTCCCACACTGCTTATGCGTACACTCGCAAGCAAAAACCATGAAAACACCACCACCACACAAGCAATAATGTTAACACGATCGTGCAAAGTCCCACCACCATGCAGGTTGCAAAACTCGACGCGCGTTTCGCTCCGACTCCGGAGCATCCTCAGGATGTTGACTCTGCGAACAATGTTCGTTAAGTGATGCCGCCCGCCAAAACACCGCCTTATATTCCCTACAGCCTTATAACCCCTACCAACTAGTACCCCCACCAAACAAGTTAATAAGAGGTGACGAAGTAAGGTTAGTTTGGTCATTCAACAATGCAATTCTATTGTTGTTCTTTACTTTAATTATTTCTAACTGTTCCAACACGCTCAGTCGAAAGCCTTTATCACATTTATGTAATATCTTATAGGAATGACCATCTGGTATATTGTGACTACTATCTAAAAGATGTTTGGCAAAATGTGATTTATCATGATGACCATTTCTATAAGCCGCGATATGTTCTTTATACCGAGTCTCAAAGTTACGTCCAGTCTGACCTACGTATACACTGTCGCATTCAGGACAATCGATTCTGTATACACCTGATTGATACTTTAAATCAATCCGGTCTTTATTATTACATAATTGATTTTTTAAAGTATTATTCGACCTAAAATTTAAATTGTATGCTATGGATTTCCGCAAAGTGACGCCTGATTCCATTAACTAGAATTCAATGAACCCGCTAATCATTCAATCAAATAGCAGATTCAACCAGATGACTGCGACATGTCTACGACACTTGGTTAGAAGTGATTTTTTTTTCAAATACCCTTTGAATTTTTTACCCCGGCTCCACACTACTCGCGAAGTTGAACGAAGTTAGACGAATAGAATAGTGTAGAGATGCACTTCGGCTTACCTCGTCAAACTTTACTTGTACTTCGCCGTACTTCGCCGAGGAACTCCGCGAGTAGTGTGGAGCCGACTTGCGATTCCGTAACAGGCCACCGTCACTTCATGTACGTGGGTGGTATAATTTCTTACGCGGTCTGTCCTGCTGGGGCTTAAATTCAGCGTGGTAGTCGCAAGCGAAGCGCACGCATATTCAATAATTGTAGTCGCTTCGTTTGTTCATATGCGTACTTACAGTTATGTGCCGTAGATGGGTGCAAATCAAGTATTTTTTTACGGGCATTGGCTTACCTCACATTCCCACCACTGCAACTCCTGTAAGCCCGGATCAACAGAAATAACCAACTACGACAAACCCTTTGACATGATCTCAGGGGCGCCCAAAGGACAAGCTAAATCTGTCTCTGTGCAAATCAAGTATCTAAAAGAAGGGATAAACATATTGTTTATTATAACACACACTGACCTTTATAATTAGGTATATTTTATCTAGATTCTAGATGTAGTGCACAGTCAGCACCAGTTTATATAAAAAGATAAACGAAACAATTTTAAACTACCACCTATTGTCAGAACATATTCACATTCAGTTAATAAAATAGACACAATGTTATATTCATTTAATTTTAATAAAGAAGCAGCCCTGCATTTCCTGTAGGATCGCGAGATGCGAACCAATGACAACTGTTCGCTTCGAGCATTTAGGCATATTTTGGCATGCAGCGGTTTTCCTGATGAGACGGAGTAGGTGATAGTTGTATGGGAAATTCTCTATGGAGTGAAGTATCTGTTACGTAGTAGATATTTAGTAATCTGTGCCCGAAGGTTAAAAATCGGGACCCTATTACAAAGACTCCGCTGTCCATCCGTCTGCTTGTACGAAACCCTTCGTTCGCGAGTCTACTTGCATTTGACCAGTTTTTGTATTATAAGGAAGGTAGTAGCAAAAATACTTATGCTCTTCTGGTACCCAGGTCTCATAGACACTATAGTCAGAAGTTATCTTCTACAAAAAATACTATTTCACCTTCCTTTAAAAGAATAAGAATTGCATTAGAAATAAGGTAATTAACTATAACCATAATTACTTTAATATTGATTGTTTTTGGTGTAATATACTAAAAAAAATCTAAAAGATATAATGTTACTGTGATTTGTACTAAATCTAATAAATTTACTTCCCATGTCTGAATCATAAAGAATTTGCATCTGTAATGTAAGTTCTTCGGATAGCCTAGATAGTTATAAGACCTCAGCCTCGAATTTTGCGGGCAGCGGGGCGGAAGCGGCGGCGGCGCGGGAGCGTCAGGATATTTTGCTTAGAATCAAATGGACCGAACAACGGCGCGGGAGCGGGTAACGAGTACCGTTCCCTTACCCGCTTCCGAGCCGCCGCCGCTCCCGCCCCGCTGCCCGCAAAATTCGAGGCTGAGGCCTTATAGCTCCAATATATGTGGCAGGAGCGAAGTAGTAGTACTTACCACTTAAGAATGAGTTACTTACCGTTACTCAGGAAGTAATAAAAAAGAAAAACTCAATTTGGTATAAAAATCAAAAGTTTTAATGGTATTTCTGAATCGCACCAAGCTTTCATTTACTTTTAGTATACAGAATGATTTTTTTTATAAACTATAATACATTTTCGAATTCACCTTTTTATATACTTCGAGAACACAATCATTCCATGTGCCATAAAAAGAATCGTAGTTTTTGTCTGACTTACTGTCTGCTTAGTATGGCAATGGCACAAAATGAGCTCACGAAACCAATACCGATTCAACTAATTCACTTCAGAAAGCTTCTTTATGTCAGTTATAAATAAATTTGAAATCATTACAGTAATGAAACAACTCTGCTATTAACTCGGATAGACAATACATTTTCTAACTGCAATACACTACTTCAAAGTCAGACAAAATATTTTTCACAATACAATAATATCACATATTTTAAATGCATTTATAAGAAATGTCAACTGCTACTTACAACGGAAACTTTCGACTAAGACAATATGGAAGATAGGGAGACATAAATAAATAAATAATAATTAATCACTGGTACAATTGAAAAACCATTATGAGATTTTTAACGGAAGTATAAATCAAACTCCCGATGCAATAATAATTTATGGGTTTTTTCTTTCGACGTTAAATAAACCGATTCTATATTTTAACACTAATTTACAAACTAATATTTACATTTTATTTATAAGTATATATAAATATGTATAATTATATCGATAGCGATTCCGATAATCCTATCCTTCACATAATCAGCAATTAATGTATAATTAACTAATAATGGTCACAATAACAACTCGATAGATATTTTATGTAAATAAACAAGCAGTAGTGTACAGGCCGACGGCGCCGGCCGCCCCCGGCCCTCGCTCCATATTGCACAGTGACGTCGGCCACACACCGGAGCGCGGTCCGCCGGGCGGCCGTCGTCTCGAAAGCGACGCTATAATAAATAATTTTCTAAACCGATAATACGAAACGATACACAGTTTGAGTCGTAGTGTCACTCGGCGACGTCGTTTACGCTACATATTTACATTCGGGGAGCGGACGGTCGCGGCGGTCGCTATCATCGCGGCTCCTCCTTCTTGAGCAGGTCGAGCGGGGCGAGCGGCGCGAGGGGCGGCGCCAGCGGCGGCGCAAGCGGTGCGTGCGGCAGCGGCAGCGGTGCCATCCCGCGGTGCAGCAGCGGCCCCGCCTTCAGCTGCTGGTGGTGCGCGTACGCGCTGAACATCTTCGCACGGTCCTCCTCGGCGCGGATGGCGGCCTCCACGAGCGGCGCGAACCTCATGTGTTGCAGCGGGTCAAACGTGCGGTACGGGTCCCAATGCGGCGGCGGGTAGGCTGCCAGCGACGGCGGCGGTCGCGGTGGCTCCTTCCTCTCCTCCTTGGGCGGGTCCGGCGCGCCGTTCCGCAGCGGCGATCGTTGGCGCACTCGCTCCAGGTCACGCTCCCGCTGCTCGCGCGCCTTCCGCCGCTCGCGCTCGTCTCTCTCACGCCGCTCCCGCTCTTCCCGCTCACGGCGAGCGCGCTCGCGCTCCTCGTGCTCGCGGCGCACGTCGGCGGCGGCGGGGCCAGGTGGCCGCGCGCGCCAAGCGTCGTGCAAGCCGAGCGGCGGCGCGTGGTGTACGCCGTGCAGGGACGACGACAGCGCAAGGTCGCGCCCGTACGGGGACAGACCGAAGGGCGAAGGCGCGCCGGCAAAGGCGCCGGCGCCGTATCGTCCGAACGGCGAGACCCCTGAAACGCCCAAATGTCGATCAGAGGGCGCGACCAGGGGCGCGGAGGCGAGAGGGGGTCTCGGGGGGTATCGGGCGATACCTAGAGGCGTGTGGTGCGACAGGTAGGCGGGTGGCAGGTCGTAGGGCGAGCGGTAGGCGTGCGGCGGCGGCGCGGGCGCGGGGAAGCCCCGCAGCTTGTCCTTGTCGGCGCTGCTGATGGCGACACCGCTGCCCGCTTTCTCCTTCTGCTGGTGGTTGTAAATCTCCCACGCGATACGAACGTGCATCGCATTCCATTTTCCAGTTTTCTATATAAAACAGGCATCGGTATTAGACATTGCGACGTTAAACAGTGGTAGTTATGATATAAAGAAAGAATGTAGGCATGCGAGTAATGAAGTGCTCGGGAGACCTACCGGGACAGCGGGGCGTGCTTGAGGTTTAGTGGCGGAGTCGCTTGCGGCTGACACTATTGGCTGTTAAAATGATGCGATGCAAGGTTAATAATGATAGAGCAAATAATAACAAAGCAGTAAGCTACATAATGACACTACATAATTTATCTATATAATAACTATACAAAATTAACCCAGGGGAATTTGATTATTATTATCAAATATCTATAGGAAAGAGCTAGGCAAATCAAGATATGGTTAGCTAAAGATGAGTTTACAATGTATAAAGGGTTACTAGGATTGAGTCAAGATATTTAATACTATACTATATAATATAATATTTTAGCACCAGATTAGAAAGTTGTTTTTCTACTTATGTTTATGATTTAGTTTAGTCACTAGCAAATTTTATATGTTTTTAATTAAAAATATATTTAACGTGAAAACGATAAATTCGTAAATTTTAAAGATATTTTCCTGTAAACTAACTAGATATTACAATCTATAAACAACTATTTAAATTATTTGCTAGGACTACAATCACTAGTGATATAAACAATATGCATAAAATGCCGAACCAAAAGATTGGTGAGCATTGACGCAGAAAAAAAACCTTTTGTCTCCCTCTGCCATTGTTTACATTTCACAGCAATATTTTATGTACATGATTACAAGTCGTACCTTAGGTGCGTAAGTTGTGATCGGTGTAGGCGGTACGTATGGCGAGGTGGAGTGCAGTAGACTCGACGAATAAGGGTAGCCGAGCCCGAGACCAGATCTGTACAGCGATGACATTTTTCCAACGTCTTTGAACTGAAAAAGTAATAGAAAACGATTAGTATTCTTGTTTTTAACATATAACTTTCTAGCAGTTCCGTTCAGAACATCAAACCTTGACACAATGACGGCAGCGGCACGTACCGGGTCTAATACTAAAACCTTTCTCGACAATCATTCTATCCATTAGTGAAAACAATCTTTATGGTACAGTAGTCTTATAGAGTTTATCGCGAACAGACAAGCGGCGGAGGAATTTGTTTTATAATATTATGTAGAGATAAACGGACAAAATGTACAAGGAGGCCGCATTGTTTCAAATTTACAAAGAGGTGACGAAGAAACGGGATTTTACAGAAATTCAATGGACGAGTTACGAAATACAACAGAGTATACTGATCAGTTCTCAAGTCAGACGTCAAGAATCGACGCCATACTGTTGATCCGTTCCGAAAAATACTGACTAGTGCATTGACGTGATAATAGTAATAAATTGACGCCATATTATATTTTTAAAACTGTTTTTTTTTCTGTTCAGACAGTATAATATACAAAAGCACAGCAGACAACAGTCCGGTTTACTTTTGATTATCGAAATACTACTAATACGTCACACTTGTCTCACCAGTACTACTACTACTACTACTAATACGTCACACTTGAACATCGTCGGAATACGCCTCCGTGGTCTAGTGGTTTAGAGCCTAGCTCTCGACTCGGAGGTCGTGGGTTCGATTCCCGCGGTTTAACAACAACAAAAAAATCGTTTTCAAGTTTGGTTAGGATAATGTAGGCTGATCACCTGTCTGACAACAAAGATGCACCGGATGGGCATGTAAAAAGTTGGCCCTGCGCCTGATCTCCCGCCAGTCGTGTCGGTTATCCTTCACTCCCGTTGCCTAGTGGGACGCCACTAGGCAACGGGAGTGAAGGAAGAGAGAGTGCTTCTGTGTATTGCGCACTTGGGCACTATAAAATAACCCATGCTTAGCTGGCCTGGTTCCATGAAACTGGCCACCGTCACCGAAATATATCTCATATTTCAAAACACGCCTAATGCCCTTGAAACTTACCAGCGGCGAGTGCGGCACAAGCAGCTGGTGTGGATGGTGCGGCGCGGGCGGCGCGTGGGGCGCGTGCGGGGCGTGGGGTGCGTGCGGCGCGTGTGGCGCGTGGGGCGCGTGCGGCGCGTGCGGAGCGTGGGGCGCGTGCGGCGGCGGGTGCTGATGCACGTGCGTGTGCTGGTGCTGGTGGTGGTGCAGCTCGGTGCGCACGCCCACCGCGCCCGCTGCCGCTAAGAACCGGTTGTCCAGCTCGCGCCGCAGCAGGTCCGCACCTGGACCTGAAAACGCAATAAATTTATTTAGTTTTTCTCTTCGCAGGTGTGCTACCGGTTTACACATATTTTACTTTAACAAAATTAAGCTGTGAAAGATGATTAGCAGTGTGTGGAAAACAAGCAATGATTTCTATTGTTATAATAAATAAACAATAGTTTAGCAGCAATAGTAGAGTAGCAACATAGATCACAATAGCCAGGCAACTCACTAGTTTGGAAGAGCGACTCAGCGGAGAAGGGGTTGGGGTTAGGCGGCAGCGGCGCGCCAAACAGCGGCGGCGCGGGCGCGAAGCCGCGCTCCGACGCAGACGGCCTGCTGGAATATACAATACAATCATCATATTATTATTGTTTTAATTTTACTGGTTTTATTATTTTTGTTTTGTTATATTTCTTTTACAAAATTTATTACTTTACATAAAAATATCGTATCTTAGAAAGCAAACAAGATGACGAAGCGAAGAGGATATCAGCTATATCTGTAGCATTACGGTACTCTTGCTAATGCCGGACAACTAAACGCAACCGAAATTCCCTGTCAAAACTCATTTTTCAGACCGTTATGGCTCTCGCACGGTGTATCTAGATATACACTCAGTATATCTAGATTCCAATAATGATTTCAGTTTCGGGTCGTCCCCGTGCCGTTATGATTATAAAATCAAACATGTATGTACGATGAGGAATGTAATAATCTGAGGTATAACGGGTTCTCTGTACTCACGTTACCCCCCAGTGGGCGGGCGGCTTCGCGCCGGAGCTGATGCTGGGCACGGTGGGTACAGGCGCCAGCGAGGGCGCGAGCGGAGCGGGCGTGGGCGCGGTGGGCGTGGGCGCCGCAAGCCCGAGACCGAGCGACAGCGGCGGTATTGGGCCCTGGAAACACCACGGGTTGGATTAGTCACCGTTCATTTAACTTACTACTAAATAGGAAATTTGACTTTTATCTAACTTGCGAGTTGCGACCTGTCTTTCAACTTTGTGAAAGATTAATTAACGATCGTTAATTTTCCTAGAATATGCATGGATAGTTTCCTAGAATAGTTTTTAATATTGTATTATTTTGTGTAGATTACTACAATAAAAAATCTGTTATACTCTAAAGTGTTCCTTTATTAGTCTTATAACTATTATACATTTACTGTCAAGTTTAGTGCACTAAAGATAAGATGAGTTGTAAAGTGAACAAATCTACCAATGCAATATTTACCTATTGCCAGGTTATACAAGTTAAGAAAATCATTACTGGTAGCGGAGCGGCGAGCGGGGCCGCTAGCGGTGCGGCGAGCGGCGTGGCGAGCGGTGCGGCGAGCGTTGCGGGCGCGGGCGCGAGCGATGACGTCACGACCGCGTTCGCACCCGTCGCCGGCGTGCTGCGCGACAGACTGCTGATATTGCTGCTGAAACATAACATTTCAATGGATTAAGATTTATTTTCAACTACCGCTTATAACTGAGTGGTTTATATAGCGTCCTACTAGTAATATTATATTTTTGTAGATAAAATGAATAGATAAGTAATAAATATAAAAAGGTCTTTTACTCTTGGTTTTGTCAAAATGAATTGTCGCTTAAAATAATGTCAAGGGATAACATGATTAATATTGTGGTAAAGTTGTCATATCATTATATTAATTAGTAACGTTTATTTAATGAACCCTGGCTTCAACATACTGTTTAGTTAATTAAATCTAATTAAAATATAACCTGAATAAAATATATTTTTGTAAAGTTATGATGAAATTGTATATGTATCGTATTATGACTGTCATCATCCACCCACCTGAAACTTTCTCGCTCTCTGCTGGGACTGTGGCCTCGCGGTGAGTACGACAGCGGCGCGTGCGAGCCCGCTGTACCGAGCGTGCCGGGTGTGTGCGGCCTCACGCCTTTGGGCGTCTTCGGCGCGACCAGCGGTGATGCAGACAGGCTTGTCCTCTGAAAACATTAATAACCGAGGTGTAAAATCATATTTTATTGCATTAAAGTTCAGCAGTTAAAATGCTGTATTTGTATAATACTACTTAGTGCTACACAACAGAAAAATGCGAGAGCACGAAAAAATTTTTTACGTTCATACGTTATACGATGGTCGCATAAAAACGTACCGTATCTGTGGAGTTTCTCGGCGAGGCGGCAGCAGCGGCGGCGGCGGCGGGCAGGTACGGGCTGTGCTGTAGCGTCGGCGCGTACGGCGCGTACAGCGTGGGGTAGGCGCTCGAGTACACCGTCGCCGGGTAGCCGTTCGCTATAGCAGTTGTGGTCGTGCTCTCCGACATCGCCTGCCGCGAGTCTATCGCCGGGGGCGCAAGCTGGTGACCGGCGCCGGACGTGACTATCGCCGGTGAGGCCTCGCGGCTCATCGGCCGGTGCAGCGCCGCCGCCGGGTGCGGCAGGCTCAGCCCGGGGTGCTTCACCGCTGGCGTGAAACTGGATATCGTACTAGTGGTGGTGGCATTCGAAACCAGAGGAGATCCAATGTGATTGGGTGTAGACGTCGACAAGTTGGAGTTGCTGACTGGCGGAAGGTTGGGGTGGCCCATGCTGGAATGACTGTTGACGGCGTGACCGAGGTGCGTCGGACCGGGCTGGCTCGCCGTCGTTAATGAAAGATGGTTGGATATATGACTCGCGACGCTGAAATTGGTGTGACCCAGCGGTCGACTCGCGTAGACCGACGGGGCGGAATGTTTCTGTAAACTCGGTTGACTTTGATATGAAATGGAGTGGCTGTGAATACTGGAACTGACGTTCGAGTTTACGTGACTAGACCCGATCGAGGGGGTGGGGAAGGGGCGCGAGATCGGCGCGACCACGGGGGAGAGGGGGCGGGCGGCGGCCACCTGGCCCGGGAGCGCGGCGGCAACCAACGGCGGCGGCTGCGGCGGCACGGCCTGCGGCACGCCGTTGGAGACGACGCGGCTCGCGAAGGCGGCGGGGGTGGAGGGAAGCGTCTGCGCGGCCGGCGAGGCGTTCCGCACGTCCTGGCCGGGCACGACGGTGTGCGGCGGCGGGTGCGGCGCGCGCGCGGTGGGCGGCGCGTGCGGGCGCGGCGCGTGGTGCGCGTGCAGGTCGAGCGGTGCGTGCGGCTCCGCGACGGGCGGCGAGGTCCGCGTCTCGTGGTTGGTATGACGGTAGTCGGGTAGTGCGGCGGCCGCATGAGCCTGGTAGGCCGTGTGCGAGGGGAACAGAGGCGAGGGTGCCGGCGGGGCGGGCGGTGCCGGCGTGGGACTGTCGGCGGCGGCCCGGGCGCCCGGCTGCAGCTTGTTGTTGCTGGCGGGCCGCTCGGGCGTGTCGGGCCCGGCGGCAGCGGCTGGTCGGGGTATCTGGGTGGCCGCATGGCCGTCCAGGGCGGGAATGTGGGCGCCGTTGGGGCGGTGAGGCGTGTCGGCACGGAAGGGCGGAGGCGGAAGCGCGGGAGGGGGCAACGCAGCGGGCGCGGGCGAGGGCGCGGGCTGCGGCAGCGGCGCGGGCGCGGGGCTGGCGCTGCCGCCGACGGGCGCGCGGGACAGCGCGAGCGCCCCGCCACTGCCGCCCCGCGCCACCAGCTCGTTCTTGCCCGCGCCGGCGCCGGCCCCCGTCACCCGGAACAGAGAGCCTGCATCTGATGCCTGAAAAACCAAATGCAATTCCTTATAATATTTTTATGTTTATGGCATTATTGTTCTTCGGTTGTCTTAAGTTTGTCTGTAATATATAACCATATTATGTACATAAATAATATTATATTATGGAGAAACTCAAGAGAACAATAATAATCATAATTAATAGACTGGTATTTAATATTTATATAACTCTACTTACATCTTCCATTGATGCATCATGGTATCTGGGTGATGGATTTCTACTATTTTCTGGGCTTGCCTGTAACAACAAAAATAATTCATTAGAATAACGTTTTTATACACATTGTACAACAAAACTTCATAGAACAAGTAATTGAAGTCTCTGCGCTCTCTACATTATCTAATATACCTAATTACATATTTCACAGATAGAAGTTGACCACTGCCACCATATAACGGTGCTCAACCATGCGATACTTTTTGTAGGCCGATTTTCCGCAGATTATTCACCACAAGAAGTTGCATTATTGTAGTCAGTATGTTCTCACCTACAAAAATCGGTCAACGATAATTGCTCGTAGGCGAGCCTAACGCAGGTTTGTCGTCTGACGTACGCATCGGTCGAGTAATATGCACATTAGTATTCCGCACACACGCGCCTATTGTTCTTGGCTAATGCATAACATAACCTTATTCGTCTAGCTCCGTGATAGAAATCGAAAACGCGATACGAATTAACCATATGGTTAACCACAACATTTTTGTGTTTCTGTTGCTTTGACCGCTAGATTCCAGCCAGCATGCCTTGGCAGAAAAACCGAAGTTCTAGTTTATTTTGGTTTTAAATCTATCTGTAAGAACTAAGAACTCAACCATAACAAAACTTTGTCAGCAGAACGTTTACACATGCTTTTAAATATTTAACTTAACATATTATAAAATAAAATTAATTCGTTTTAAGATTTCGGAGATGTATGTACAAGGCAAAATAATACTAATCGGTAAGTCTATATAACTAATACTAAAATATTAATACAAAAATAAATATTAACCGGCATCCGAGCACCGTTTAGTAATAAAGAAGGATAAATAGAGTTCAAATGAACAAAGTTTCATTAGAATAATATCATTACAATAATAAAGACGGGATAAGGCCGAAATGTAATGAAAAGCAAACGATTCAATTAGCGAGCGAGTGAAAAAACCTTTAATGTAATTTATAAATCGACCTCCGGCGTTACGCTCGAAGAGATGCCCGAAGATCTTAAGCGGCGGCGTGTACACACTACACACTAGGCGACGCGACGGGTCAGAGAAAGTTCTGCCAATTGTACTTTGTGCACTCCGTTCAATGAGATTTAATTTAATGAAAAAAACAAAATTCTACCAATTTTACGTGCCATAAATGACATTTAATTTAAAACACTGAGCTTTTAGCTCGTTTTGTTGAAATAATTCAAGTGAATGCGTACGTACAAGGACCTAGGTAGTACTCGTGACAAAGTACAAACACAGTATCGGTCTTCAACCGAGTCCCCTAGTACGAACGCGCTCTAAGCTCTTGTTCGCTCGTAAACGTCGCCGAGTAATTACTTTTTATTCCCTCTTAAGCACTATAATTTACCTCTTTCGGTCTGTAATGACACATTCCAGCCGTATAGCGCTCAAATTGTTTTTAAATATTTTACGACGCCATCAATTATGGAGCTCGCCGAGTTTGAATATTTAGAACATCTCAATCACTATAGTCATACTCCTTCACAATGGAATGCAGACTACAATCTTATACGACTCTTAAAGTTAAGAGGCACTCAAGTCAAAAGGTTTATCGTT
Organism: Celastrina argiolus; assembly: GCA_905187575.2. Taxonomy (NCBI): domain Eukaryota; kingdom Metazoa; phylum Arthropoda; class Insecta; order Lepidoptera; family Lycaenidae; genus Celastrina; species Celastrina argiolus. Next base: position 6,032,526 of record LR994590.1, on the reverse strand, counting down.
CTGTAAAGCGGCCAGCCTGCGTTTACCAATTCGTTGGAAAGTTAAAACATTTATAGACAAAGTTTTTATACAATTTTTTATCGCTCTTTGATCGTTTAAAGATAGAACAAACAGCCACGAGCATTACAATACCTATCGTGTTATATTTTAATTTAATAGAGCCAATTAATATTGTATCCGATATTTTCCTCGTTCGAGCCGAGCAGAAACGTAGCCGCTGGCTCTTTATAGTTAATTAATGTAATGCTCCGATTATTACATTTAAATGAAAAAAAGATAATAGCAGCATAATTTACACATGTTTGCTGAACACGTTGTAATTGTGTATTGTAACAAGTCTAGTTAGTATTTATTTTAATTGTATTCAAATGTTTAATATATTAAATTATATTATTGTGTTGTATTGTTTTTTATCGCGATTGTGTGCAGCAATAGCGAATATGATAATTTGTTTTATTTCTGCAAAACAATGGCAGCATAAAATGAAAAACGTTAATGGTAAAAACTGGTATAATAGGTAGGTTACGTGGTTTTGGAACAGGAGTCAGCTAGGTGGGGTCACATAGATCCGCATTCTATTCGCTAAATTCTAGCTTTTTAATGTCAGAATGTTTTAGAAATTTTTAGAATAAACACACACACAGGCAGGCAGGTAACGCGCTTGCTTGATCTGACTCTGAGTTAAATCAATGAGTCAAAAGGTTGTTGCTGAATATACAGAAACAAAATATAATGAGGACTAACGAAACTAAAACGATATTTAATCTGGTTAAAATTAAGACAGTGAAAGCGCTACAATATTAAGCACGTTCACAGATCACCAGCACTAATAACAAGAGGTCTAAAAAGTTCTTGCCTTTCGTTCAACTTTTTAAATAAATTCACTGAAGATGTCGCATGTATCTAGATCATTGCTCGTCTCTGTACCTAGTTGTGTGCAGGTCGTTGGCGTGTGTGCCAACTGCCAACGCACAATGGCACAATAAATCAAGAGGCGCGCGTGCCAGGCGGCGCGCGGCGTCCGGTGGTCCCGTGGACCCGTACCGGAGTCCGGGCGGACAAAGGCGCCGCGTGCCATTGTGCAAGATCCGTTGTGTTGATGCTAATCAACTCGAAAGCGCGCCACTTAGATCATTGGTTGTGTACTGTGTAAGGAGCACCATAGAGATAATCAAGTGTTGTCAACTGTTTATAATAGTTCGAAAATAACCGATTTCGCTGTCTGTGGTCGATTTCGTTAAAGCCAGGCCAGATGCGCCGAAGTTATTTTACAGTGACCAAGTGTGTATGGAATACACAAGGACACAGTGTCCTTTTTTCCTTTAATTATACTCTTTAAATATCCCGATCGATTACGCAACACAGCGAGAGATCAGGCGCAGGACCTCTTTACTTTACATGCTCATCCGACGCATTCAATGATAACAATAATCGATTTGTAATAACCACTAGTGCTAATAAGATAATAGTTTTAAAAATAAAATTTGCATGTAAATAAACATATCGAGTAAACTAGTGGATATTACAAATAACATACTTTATTTATAGGGTACCTAGTTTATATGTAGTTTATGTATATAAATTTATATTATTTAAAATATGAAATATTCAAAGATAAGTTGTAACAAATTGATCCAAGACCGGTTCCTAATCGTCAAGTAATTCATTAATAATGCACATATTTAAAATATTTAAATATTTTTTTTATTAAAATAATAAATATATATTTATAGGTATTTAATCTAAATTAAAGAAGGCGAATTATAAACACGACAATTGTATAAAACGATGACGACAATTGTGTAGTCTTAATTGATCGTCATTTACAGCAATTACAGTTAATTGACTTACGAATCAATCAGATTGGTTACAAAATTACAACAGTATTTTCCTTGAAATACTTGAAATTAAATATTTTAATTCTGTGATTTATAATCTCAGTAAAATTACAGCTAACCTCCAAAGTAGATAATAAAAATGAGACCAAGTGGAAGGTAGTAAGCATTCAAATAAAAAACATAACATCTAAATCGGTTGACTAAGCCGAAACTTGGTAAAAAATAAAGTCGAATTGAGAACCTTCTTCTTATTGAAGTCGGTTAAAAAGTAGGCAGTAGGAATATAGCATGTCCTTCCCCAAATTCTGTCCTTCATGTCTGTGCCAAATTGCATCAAAATCAGTCCATTAGTTTTGGAGTCTTTTTAATGCAATCAATCAAAACTTTCTTTTTTATTCTATAGGGTAACAGGTTAAGTTGAAGTAGGCCTTACATCCTTTAAGATTAAGGGTTTGGTACTTCCTGTTATTTCTGATATTTTCGTCTATGAAGCGTATATATTACGTAGTTTAACTATTCTGTAAAATAAATATTACTTTATACTCGTAAGTTCGGTGTATGATTTGGTCACGTTTTAGGACGGCCATAAATCTTGTTATTCATCTATTACGTAATTTAATTCACATTTGACCCCATTTATTAATACGATGTTAATTTGTTCCGATTACACTAATAAATTGAATACATTAATAAATTACAATAAAATGTTTGGTATTTCCTAAAAAATATAAATATTTAAAATTATTTATTCGTCACCTTTAAAGGATGTCGTTAACAAATTCCAACTGTCAAAATTGTATTGAGAATTATTTAGCAGCTTCAAAAATGTAGAGCTGTGATCTCTCTTAAGTGCTGCCAACATTTAAATAAATAACAACTAGACATTTCTTAATTTACCGTGTTACTTTAATTTACTCTCAGAGATGAAGATTTACACAATTTAAAGTTGGGGATCTGTTCTCTGTAATCTGAATAAAATTTGGCGTCTTCAATCTTCAGCGCCGACTGCTGAGGGAGTTCCCCCTCGGGCGCTGTTCATTTATTCCACCCCAATGTATTATAATAATAATCGTTTAGTCTCGTTCGTGCGTACAATACACGGGCAGACACGACAATATTACGTCCTCCTGTCTTCTTAATATTTATTGTTATAATAGTCACGGGTCAAGCGAGCAGCTGGGGTTTTGTAAAGTAACATTCTATGGTACCGGGGGTCGGAATTTTAAGCGTTTACACCGCTGGCTCTGCAGATTGCAAACCAGCCATTTTATTATTTATTTCCGAGTTGTGTTGACACAAAACCATACAAATAATAAATATATCAACAGCGTGGCAACGTGTGCCAAGACTGCGATGTATTCAAAAAACGTGCTTATTTAACATTCGTATTAATTTGTTTGTGGTCGTAAAAGCCCGGCGAGCGGTGATGTGTCAAAACACTAAGATATATATCGCGAGGCATTAGACCGATGACTGATGTCGTACAGTTAATAACGTACAGCTCACTTGCGAGCAGGCCGATACATGCCAATTACAAAAATAAACGACCCCATTATTCAACTGTGTCATAATAAGTAGTTTTGTGTTAAATGCAGTAAACACAAATACACTAGAGAACAACTAATAGTTGTTGTTTTGACAAACGGTTGAAATGAGTAATTTAACACAACTTTTAACTAAACTACTTGGCAAGAATCTCCTCGAAACTTTTTAATTTCATCGCCGCTAACAATTGAAAGAAAATTGATGTAAAATTAATTTCGAAAGCACCACAAGTAATTGTTTCGCGGGGACCGAATAAAAAATAATATAAACGTAATAAACCAGAGATGAGAATGGGGAATTCTTAAAGGCATCCCTCGATGGGGAGCGACGGGGGGAGGCATGCAAAAAACGACGTGATAGCTTTTCGCCCCTCGTTCCGAATTCTAATACTTCGACGAAGTTTTAATAGGATAGAAGTTAAAATTCTCGGAGAATTCGTCCGTCCAGGGAAGTTCAAAAACGGCAGGCGATCACGGCCGGCGGCGACCTAATAGCTTAAAGCTTTTCTATTACGGATTTAATAAACGACTCAGTTGCAAATAAATTGGTGAAGTTGCCCGCGGGCCCGGTTGAAAATTTCCCGAATCATTAGAGTGCCGGATGTTTTAGCAATTACCGAACAGCTTATTGAAAACTTCTGATTGTTGTCTGCTCACCGAGGCGTCTCGTAGTAATGTACCCACTGTTAAATAAATGTTTACGCAAATAAATTACTTTTATATCAAAGGATTTTCTATTTACAAGAGTCGATTATAAAATCGAATGCAGCCGCGCGCAATTCTACTTTTAAATAAAATTCAAATCTTTGTTCAAGTTTTGTTCCACCTTTTAATATTGACTCGACAACAAAGGCGAATCTCGAATATATACGATAAAGCGGTTTCATTTCAGAGAACATTTCATTGTCTCTTTTAGAATAGCAAACACTTTTGTGTGAACAGATTTTAAATGTTGAAGATACAAGAGTACGTGCAAGAAAAATGTCCAACACCTCGCTATGAATATTTAGCACCGCCTTTGTGACACGCACAATATATTCTGCATACGAAATTCACCTAATGTATCTGTCATTGCATCGTGTCGCGAGGAGCACGTCTGAAGGTGACGAATTGTGAACATGACCGAGTTACATAAACAACGTGCACGGCGCAGGATTTAAAAACCAAATTCGACTTGTTAGCACACCCACATGCCGCAAGCGTCTTGCACAATCATATTTCACAGGATTTGAGTAGCTTACAGCATGCTTATTACCTATTTCTTTTTCGTTTTAGGCTTACATACCTTAAAAATAGCACTAAGCACGAGTAAGACTCGTGCACGGATTGGTACGTACCATTATCTAATTCAACTGTTAGTACTAATATAAATAGTAGGTATAGGACAAAACCTAATTTTTATTTTGTTATATATAATAGCAATATTTAATAAACAATAATTATGTGTCAGTGTACAAAAACAGATTGTAAAGTTGATGTATATTATTTTCGCGTTGTTTGTGAAACTGGCTCGCCGTTGCCAAAGTAATTAAGTAACCAGATACAACATTTCAATCACTTAATTACATTTATAGAGATTTAATTAGCCGCAAGCCCTTTATAATTGTGTTGAATTAATTAATTATTTCTTATCTCCCGACAAAACATGACCATTACCGTAGAAATGGATTTTACTTTACAAAATAATAATTGAATACGAAATGCTATTCTCTAAAGTAGGCTTTGTTAACTGACTTATGATTCGTAATCCATATTAATATTATAGAACTTTTAGGCCCGTATAAATAAAACAATCTCAATCGATTCCTCTACTTGAGAATCTATTTGACAGATAAAAAAAACATTTCGTTAAAAATAAAGACTATCTATATATCCATACTTAAATTTTTTTTAATACGTAAAATAAATATTATAAAAATACAGATTATAGGTACTTATTTCAATGTTTTCCTATAATCTATATTATGAATATTACGGTTGAAAGAATTATTTGTTAATATTTAGTATTAGTTGTGATGGCGCTGACATGCCGGTAATGGTAAAAGCCTGTATAAGAAATAAATAATTAAAAAAAAACTGTTGAAAGAGAGAAATCAATGTAGGTACTATGTAACATTGATTTAAATTTGTTAACTTTTAAAAGTGAAACGAAACGTTGTTTTATCTGTCAAAAAGGTTCTCAAGTAGAGGTTGGCCTAAGAGTTATTAATGCAATAAGAACGGACAATCGAACACACTCGTGCGCTCGAGTTTTATAGCTTAGAGTAATAAAGATTATATTCACATATAACGTTGTAGCATAGTTTAGTCTCATTTTTCCTCATTTTGAGTCAGCACTTCCCTAGAGAAAAACAACCATAGTGGTAGCCACACAAGGTTTTAAGCATTTTAATTAAGCAACGTAAATTTAATTTATCCAGACTCATTTAAATATTTAACAATAGGTTTAAATTTAATAGACTATAATTTAAATACAAATAAGAAATTAAATTTTAACGACTGCAATAATTCTTTTTTATTTTAGTCATTACAATTCCTGGATATAGAATTTTATTACAATCATAATATTACGGAACGTGGTTTTTTAAAAGGTGCAATAAAAAGTGTAGGTAATCAAGATTAAAAAGTAAAAAAGAGCTGTCTACTTATTTTAAGATTAATCGTCCTAATATCATTAAATTGCGAAGTAAAAGTTCCGTAACAGCTAACGCAACATAGTTTTATAACCTACAATATTATAGGCTACTCGTTACGTACGATACAAATATGGCCAATTAAAATAGTAGTAAAAAGTCCCAAGCAATAAATGACGAAACGTAGCTTAATTATATCTATTAACAGTTTATAGCCTCGTGTCGGCCATAATTCAAATGTAAACAGCCTCGCCGGAGGAAGTATAATTATGTCGTTACCGCCGCGCTGCAACCGTGGCGTTTGGCCGAACTGGGGCGTAATACGGAATACAGCCGGCTAAGTAAACCGCTTTTGTTTCGGCGCAACTCGTGACCGAGTGCAATCAAATTTTCATTACTTTACTCGTACCAATTTTCAGTTCCCTCAATTTGAAAACATGCCATTCGAAAGCTCGCGACATTTAAACAACGATTGCGACATTTTATTTTGCATATATACAACATGAATTGATAATTGATATACATAATATTATTTTATCGTCCGTATATATTTGTGTAGCGACATAAAATATGACAGTCGCGATGGGCGTTGCACGTTTTTATTCGACGACAAATTTATAGTCGTGTCCGTGTTAAACATAGAATCAAAAGAAACAAACTGCCTACTCAAAAATGTACGTTGGACCGTATCCAATACGAACGTATGCGGGATAGAATCGTTTGAAGATCACATACGCTCCCAGCACAAAGTGCTCAATGATTTACTAGTTTGGCAGCAAATTGCCAACTGACATTGTTACGTTTAAGTTACATTTTGATTCATTTAAATGATACTGGTCGTTACGAGGATCTATTAAAAAAGTGTAATCAGTAACCAGTAACCTTTTCGTGTTTACTTTGGTCGGATTTTGTTCGAGTTAGAAAATGCAAAATGCTATTTAAACTTTTCCAACTAGTAGAGTTTGCCAGTTGGTATAATTTCGATTTTCATGTCTGAATAGTCTGCATGGTTGCTATCTGACATCAGCTGTCATGTCAAGATGGCATGTCCGGTATAGTAAATTGTAACTTTCCAGTCTGATAGATCATTGCCAAGTAATCTTTAGAAAAACTTTTTAAGCGAAATCGAATACTAACTTTTGATAAAATAAAAAAAATCTAGATAGTGCATTAATAGTCACGAAACCCTCTTTAGTCATATCCTGACATCCTGGTCAAGTTATTTATTAGCATTTATAGCTTTATGTACCTCTGTAGCAGTTTCAGCTTTAGGCGGGGATCGCTTAGGGTTCTCCTTCTCCGTTTTGGCGGGGCTGGCCGACGACTTGTCACTCTTATTGTTAGTCACCGTAGAACTATCGACTTTCTGTTTGTTGTTTTTTTTCTTTCTTTCTTTCTTGCCACCACCCTCTGCATTGTTCTTTGGGGAATCTTTGATCCTCACTATTGTAACTGTCAAAAACTACTCTATCACAAATCTGTCACCGCCGTACGTTTCACGATAAAAAATAATGCTCGCAATCAACAATCATTTGATCCACAATAGGCACGAACACAAAGTCAACAAAATATTTGACACGACAATGGTCCACTCCGAAACAAAATCAACAAACTTTTTGGCAACAACACAAAAACTTCGCAAAAATCCAAAAGCTTTCACTGCAATCCTTAGTGCACTGTAATCCAAGTGGAGCGTCCGATATGCCGAATATTCTTCTGTCACCGAACAAAAATAACAATAGATCGCGCGGTGCACGTATTCACGTAGACAAAGGGGCGCAGCACGCACGCATGACACGCCGGCCCAGAGGCCGAGATGGGAGTGCGGGACGGCAAGACCGGTCGTCGCCCGCGGTCGCCCCTCCCCCGCGCGCCGCGCCGCTCTCCCCCCCGCCGCCGCGCGCACGCGCCGCCCGCCCAACAAAACGCTTCGCTGAGCAATTCTCGTGATACAATACACATGTAAACGGCTTTCGGAAGCCAATACATGCCCAACGTAAATACACCTTCGGGGAAATAAATTACCGCGCGAGATTCATATCGGATGAACGTTATTATCATCGCGTTGCCCAATAAAGGAAACTAATTGATACTTAACTCTTAACAATAGATAGGTGTACATTCGGAATTCACATTAAGCTAACATCGCTTCGTATGTTTAAACACATTGTTTTGCGTGAGTAATTACAATTTACAACGATTAGGTAGGTAATAACTAAAGTACCCACCTAACACAAAAAAGAAGATAGCAGGAAAATATATTATCGTACGTAATACGTATTACGTAATACTAAATAATAAGCTTATCTATTCAAATCCGACCGATCCGGTCTCAATTGAAATTCTAATGTACAAGTATTCCATAAATTATTAACATAAAACGGAGGAACCGTCAAAAGCGTAATAATGTAAAAAAGCTTTCTTTGGAAAATATTAATTTAGAATAATTTATTTCGGTTGCCGAGACAGATAAGGGTTCCCCTCGTCCTTCGAGGGCGGAGGGTCCTCGAGAATCGGAGTAAAACGTTCGGTAGGTATTCGGTAAGAAATCACAGGGAAAGAGAACTTCTTAATTTTATAATGTTCTTTTCCTTATCCTTAATCGCGCACCCGGCTAATTGAATAACAGATTAAGCTTTTAAGTTAATTGTATGAAAATGTAGAGTCGAATGCTCGAGTAGAGACTGAGTTTTCTTTTAATGCTCGTCAGACTGAGCTGTGGTCTCAGTGCAGAGTGCAGACGGTCACAGACTGCTCGATATTAAAATGTCTGCAGCTTACAAACCCTAATAAAGCGAGCTCTGAATATTTGACAAATGGCGGCTCACTTCATCTCCTGCATCATCTAATAGTTCCACCCCGGTTTGTTGAAAAACGTTTTAAATGAAAAACGTTTCGATTTTCACGTTCGTGATTTTTTGTGGAGAGCGTCGAAGTGGTTTTATTCGTGCGATAAATTTTAAATGACATTTACCATGCGCTGTTAGTTTAACAATTTTGTGTTGGAATTCTAGAGCTACAAAAAATTGATTAATTTGTTTTGGCAGAATCGAAATGTGAATGTTTCATCATTTATTACAATAGGACGAACTCTACCACCAAACGTTATAATGCGAATGCGAACCGTTTGTCATCACACGATTATTTGGGACTAATTTGTCGGGCCAAAAGTGCACACGTCAATACATCAAACGAAACATGACTCGGCACAAAAAGGGAAACAGCGCTTACATTGTTAGTGGTGTCAATTTTTTCCCGCCGGTAGCGAAGATTAATATCGATATAATAGTGCTGCTCCGCGGACCGCATTATGCGAGATCGACCGCATAATGGCGTTGTTTAAGGGTCGCCCCGTAATTACAATAAACAATGAGCCAATTATCATAAACGAGGACCGGTCCGTCAGACTATATTTGTCGGTCGGTCGGATTACGCTCATATTAATTACCGGACGTCGGGACAAATGAAATTGTATCGCAGTAGTAAAGGTTGTTCAATTAAAGCATTAACTATTTATTTACATTAGCATTAATTTATTCGTATTATACCTACATTGATTACATTAACATTTCAAGTGTGTTTCATTATCGCATCGAAACATTTATTAACGTGATAAAGTATGCTGATCGTTTAAATTGTGGCTCATATTATTTTGATTAATACGATTATAGCGGAGATAACTTTTCGATGTGTACAAATTAATAATTGAAAATAATACAGATAAAATATAGTATTACTTGTTTGGCGTAACGAATTTGCTTGTCTTACTACCCAAAAAAAAATCACGCTCGCCTCTCTCGCTCACAGCTCACACTACCATTTCTCTACAACCACTTGTCTACTGTATTTGGACTGTAATCGTTCAACCTGTGGAGCGCTATTAATAAATTCACGGAAACTCTTACCGGGGCAATAGATAAAGTGTAAAGACACGTGAAGTAGATAGCGAGTAGTTTTATTGCTACCGCCATCGCCAGTGGAAGCCATTAATTTCGCCCACAACCCGGCTATATTGTTTCCGACACTGATAACGCCATTGTTGCCGGGAACGTCCAATTTTTTCGGGGGCTTTTCAAAACGGAACGCGCCTCGCAACGGAATCGAGATCCGACATATTTGTAAACATGGCGGCGACGTGGCTGAAGTAATTAACGCCGCACTCTACGGGCTCGGGGCGGCCGGCGGCCCTCGCCGCGAGTGGCAAATAGAGCAGCGATAAGGATTTGTAAAATTAGAGCACGCATATTTTACAAATTTTAACACCCCAGACCCCTTTGCGGGGGCAATTTTCATCAATTACGCCGAAAACAAATAATTACACTGTGTTAATTTGCTTAATTGCGTGTAAATAATTTGACCACTCGTAAAGCGGCCGGGGAAGGGGAGGCAAGTAGTTGTGTGAATACAACACGTTGTAGGACAATATGTGGGACGTGTAGAGATTAGACTTATTTAAAGTCAACAGACAGAATTTTACGAAATCGTCAAAGAAATTTTCTTTATTTTTAATAAATAACAATTGAAAAACGTAGAGACAGAGCGGCGTTAAAGAGAAATAAATAAATATGTCGCAATCAGTCAAGCTACTATGAGTTATGTGATCATGTTATTTGCTCAATAAATATCTATGACTATTTAAATAATTGTAATATTTTCATCACATAAATATTCACAGCACGACGTCTTTAGTCTATTATTTGCACGTAAATATTCTTGTTTGCCGTATTAATTACGCGTTAAAGATTTATGTACATATTAATAGTCATTTAAAAATTCCATATCTACAACAAACCAATGTTTTTTTATTCGATCTATATCATCATTTACTGTTCAAACGTGTTTGTTGTATGGATTCTATTAATTATTAAATTTAGCCTTAAGGGTAACAATCAAAAGCTTAAAACAATATTAATAAACTTTTAAACTCTACAATTCAATTAAAAATACAGTTTTTAAAGCCAGCCCAATGCTGTCACATTTTCAACATCCTGTATAACATTTTAGTATGGGCGGCACACTTTTCCCCATTTCCCGCGGCGTGTGTACACACTACACAGGGTGCGCGGGCGTGGGCGGGCGGGGTAACGACCGCAGGATTTATTTCAAACCTCATTCAATTTGCGGCGAGCGTATTGTTCAATTATTTTTGTATCAATTGTATTTCCCGCGGCCCGTTTTAATATTTAAAACGTTAATTACGTAAAGCATTTTCATTTGTGCGCACGGAACTTTCATATTTTTAAATCAAAAATGTTTAATACGATGAATTTGACACGAGGGATTTGAATAATGAATAATGTAATGGCAATAAAAATAATAAGTAGGTACCTACGCATCTGCGTACTTACACGGCGTTTAAAAGTTATCTATTAAATAGGCTCTAAATTAAATGTTGGGATAAAATTACTTACATCGATTCTAATAATTATAAACTGAACATTTTTGTCAAAAGCGGGAAATTCACTAGTCGGACATGCCTGCAGGCAAGCCTACAGGTGTGTCCGACTGGCTTCGCTACTAATAGGTCTGTGCAGAGTATTGCCGTCGTAGGCCGTCCGGCTGACTACCCGATGCCTACTGCACTGTCCTAATAGTAGCGAAGCCTATCGCATAAGCCTCCCTGCGGGCATGTCCGACTACTGAATTCCCCACTTTAGACCGTTCTATATAAAACATTTATAAATCAACGCAAAAAATCTGTCACTAATCTCATAAACCATAATAAATTATCCATCAATAAAAACGGCCAACTGAGCTTTTTATTAGCGCAGTAAAAAAATAAAATTCCAATAATAAACGTTCGCTTTAAACATTTTATCGAGGAAGTAGGTACACTACGTCAGTCGCGTTTTATTAAAACCGTCTTAAAAATATTAAAATGTTTGCAACATTTTTATCGCATGAAAAATTTACACAATAGCGAGTCCGTAAAAATAGTGGTTTTGCAATTTAAATTTCAGAAAGCTTCTGACAAGCGCCGTTAACGCTGGGCGGGCGGAGAGCGGGCGGGCGGCGGGCGGCGAGCGGCAGCAATCACAATTCTCTGACAAAGGGAGTAAGGAGTGAAATGCTGCGAGCGCCGACAGGACAAAGACGCGCTTTGCCGGGAACATCCACAAGAAACTAATGAATCCACTATTCATTTTCATTCACTGTTCCTCTCTGGTTCATGCTCTACCTACATTTCTTTCAAAGAGTTTTCAGTCGTGGCCCACCCACCACTAGCTTGGTCTATTATTATCTACAGCAGAAATGTTAGATAACAGATATTATAAGCTTATCTTATAAGAACCAAAAAGCATCCCAGTAATTAGGTAATAATCACATTTATATAAACAAAAAACCTTTTGACCTACATTAAAACTCGGATCAGTAGATCACACGTAGATACCAATTCTTTTTTTACCTGCCAAAATCATTCCTTTCTTTTGGCTTCCGGGTCGGATAAAATAAAATGTAGTCTCTTAACGCATTTTTCTTAAATAATCTTTATCTATTTATCATTAAAAAGAAACGGCTGGAAAAATAATTCGCTTAAAAACACGACACTGTAACAACACTTTAACATTGTATGATAAAGCTCCAAGTTTAATCGGCTAAGTGATTTCTGAGATGCGGCGGAAGCGAGACGCGCGCGACGCGACACCGACGCGACATAAAATTTTCAACGACTTCACCATCCGACATTATCTAACCGCGAGTGCTCTCCACCTCTCCTGTCTGAATAAAACCTCCTCGAGCACACCTAATTCCGTTTACTACAGTAACTGCTTCACGGTCTCGTAAAATTATTTATATTTCCATTTTGTTTGTAATAAATGAAGCGCAAACGTCGAGATTTACGATCTTGTTAAAAGTTTTATTTCGACTCCGCGCCGTGTGAATATGAACGTTCCGTCAGCGTCGGGATAAAATAGTTGCGAATCGTCGGACACGATTCAAATTGTAAATAGCGCTTTATTTGTGTTCGATAATAAATAAAGTGTCGTTTGTCTGTAAAATAACAAACAGCTTCCAATGCGTATTTATCAGGCGGCGGCCGGTTTCGACGGCTTATCCGAGTGGTAGCGGCAAATTGATATAATTCACATTGTTTTATTTATGCTTATCTTATTTATTTCTTTCGCAATAATTTATTACCTTAATATATTATCGGTCGATATATTTATTATCTCTTTATTCAATATCGTCGACAATAAAATTATGATGTCTCTATACGCGAGCAGCATAAACTAAAAGTTGCGGATAGAAGCTGAGAAGGCAAGACCAATAAAACACGAACACAGAAACCCACGCATACGTGTAATGGAATATAAAGAGCTAGTTTGTGAAACTAGCAGCGCATCGTGCAAGTTTTAATAGGATGCAATGTATAAATTAATAAACAGTTTTGCGGCGCACCGGGCCGACGGCGGCGGCTCGTATTTAATATAGCGTCCAAACAGATGGCACAAACATATAACTGTAACTCGTAACAGTTTCGCTAACAAAGCCGTCGCGTAAGAGGATTCGGTCAAAGAGAAAGAGAATTTCGACGCGCTCTTTGTGAACAGAATTGAATTGAATGTCATATAGAACGCATTCTCTATGCTCAAAGGGAGTGTAATTGCGATCCGCCCGGCTCCATTTAAAATGAATTCGTAGCTCGTACAAATCTGTAGCGGGCTGGAGCAGTGGAAGACGAGATGATATAGTAACCGTTCGCAAATTGTGAGCGCATCCATTCGTAACGTTCGGCAGTTGGTCGCGCGCCAGCTCTGTTTTATCTGCTCGCAAACTAAGTATTTGGCATCTAAGTTGCGTTTACATTAAACGATATTGAGCAATCTCGGCGTTGCCTTTTGAATCGACAATCGTGTTCTCTACAGATATACATTTTACTGTTCATTTTTCTTTATTGTCCTCGTGATGTTACTCTTTTTTATCGCCGCTGCGATGTTTTTTTACGACGCTCCTAATAATGTTTTTTATTAATATCGAGGGGCGGGCTTCGAGTGGAGTCGGATCTTGAACGTCTCCGTCCTATTTGGGTCAAACGGCATTATCTTATGCAAATAAACTCTCTTTTATATTGTTATCTGTGTACGCGTGTAACATTCGCAAAACACAATTTAAAGAACGACGGTATTAAAGCGAAAACGAATGATTATTTAATATTATTGCCTTATAAAATTATAAAGCCGTATAAAGGGCGCAACAAACCAAAAGAGATAAAGAGAGAATGTAATAAAAACAGTTCAATTTTAGGGGTATTTTATATCCATAAACTGAGCGGAGGTCTGGAGGACGGGGGACGGGGTGGACCGCCCCGGCGCCCCGAGTGGGGTGCGGGCCGCGGGGTAATGAATAAACTCGCTAAACACAATTTCACGATGAGAGTAATCGAGCCACTTTAACACTATACAAGTGATTTTAACTGGCTCACTAAAATTAATACGAAATATAATGAGTTCGTGGGTCGATGCGGTGTACATTTTTATTGGAAACTTAATAATAAATAATGATTGGATCATTATTAAAATAGCTACTCCGGTAAAGGAAACATGTTTTACAAATTGGATTATCCTCGAAACGATAATGAATATTTATTGGGTTCACGGTAGGTATTATAATTTTATACTGCGTATTCAAATAGCTTACTTGACGACCTTCGAATGTCCAGTAGCCCATTTCACTTTGTCAAATACATAAACACACACAAGTAGGTACTTTTTTACTCAACAATAATAACCGCCTTTTTTGGAAGTCGATAAGTAAAATTATGAACACTGTCTATTTTAGGCAATTCTCAAGAATAAATGTGTAAGGTCACAATATGTTGTTCTTCAAAAAATCCACGGATAGAATAAGTTATAGTCTGTTTTTTTGTACTCATTTAATCTGTGTTTTTTTTTAATATATTATTTTAATTTTATTGTAATATAATAATTAAATCACATAAAATCTGTAAATGACTCCTAAAATATTAGGTACAAATATATTGTACGCCTTAGCGTAAATCAACATACAACTTATATTATTAAGGATAGTACTCCACATGACATTCGCTTGTAATCCGTATTACAGTGTAATAAAACCCTTACCTACCGTAAACATAATATTACGTTACTAATGCTACATTACACATGTAATCCTAGGCATTCGTTGATTATGTTCACATCATATACTGGTAAAACCAGGGGGTAAAAAAAAAGACTCTACATTTTGTATTTAAAGTACAGGGTAATAAAAAACAAATATGTATTTAGATGAAAAGGTAATATGCAAAACGCAAAAAAAAAACAAGTGTACATTTCATAATAGAGGTACGGATAAAAATCTTACAAACAACTCTACATTTTATATTGAAAGTGGAGGTAAAAATCTTAAAAATATCTCGATGCGCAGTAAGCTCTACATTCCGCACAACACGAGAGCCGTAAAGCGCTGTTGAACAAAGGTATTAAAGTGAATTTTCAAGCTCGTTCCTCTAAAATACGGGGAAAAGCGACGCAATAGCTCCACTAACACATTTTGTTTTACCTTTTTTCGCTTTACCGTATAAAATTGTAGTTTGTTTAAGTATAAAATGCAGTTCGCGCCGAGCGTTTGTTACGGTCTCTCTTACTTTACATCCAATTAACACAATGATAATGGACTTAGGACTTAACGTTGTGGATCATGCGCCTGTTTATTGTTACACGCTTTTTATTTTGCGTGGCTGTTTTTTGTTTACTTATTTTACGCAATGATTAAAGTACATTAAGTTTATAATGCTCTACATTAGAGCACACTTAAACGAAACATAAAATGACAAAGGTATGTTTTACGTAATTTCTATTTGCGAGGAATGTAGAGTAATTGCTCTACATTCAGTTCTCGCTGGTGCAAAAATGTCACAATACGAGGTAAAAGCTCCAGCAATTCGGTGGACAGCTTTTTTTTAGTTTGCTCCGAATCTGTGCGAAATAGCCGGCAGCTTTGTTGTGCAATTTTCTACTATACATTTTCACTGTTTGTGTTTAAAAATAAACCGGAGTCAGATGGCAATATTGGAATGATACGTAAACGTTTGGTAGTGTACATCGCGCTTTACGATCGTACAATATAGACATTAAATGTTAATTATAAAGAAGCGCACGTCCGACGTTCTTACACGTACAATATTATTTCAAACAAATCGCCGCGGGCGAAACGCTCGGCTCTCTCAGTTTCATAAAATAAATTTACATAGTAACGTGAGCTGAAAATAAAGAGGGGAGACCGGGCGAAACGGCGAGCAATGAGCCGATGCATAAAGTCACTGCGAGACGGAGTATAAAACAACAAACCGTAGGCTGATTATGTATCTTGCAACAGCAATTCGACAGGCGTAATTTGTACAATTGTTTACAATATCGCTGTCAAACGTATACACTTGAGAGCGATATTGTATACAATTGTACAATTCACGCCTGTCGAATTGCTGTTGCGAGATACATAATCAGCCTGCCGGTCGCCCGCGCGGCACGCGGCATAAAGACCCGCATTATCCGACATGCGGCGAGTGCCGAGAGCGGTGTTTTACTATCCATATAAAATAATGATCTGTTCCCCGATAAGATGCGCCGTCATAATTTACTACTGGAGTCCCGACGAGTTGTGTTATCGTTTAGCGCGGGCTCCCGTGAAAACGGCGCGCTGATAAGAGCGGGCAAATTACTTTTGAACGCTTTTAAAAATGGTCCGTGTGAATTGGGCGTGAATAGAGATCGAAAACCGATAGCTATACGTCAGCACGGGAACGTTTATACGGCGGTGCTTCCGATGCATTTATTTCACTTGTATATTCGGGATTTGTACACAAATAAATGTTTGAAAGCGGGGCGCATATTTATTTTTTATCGAGCAACGTGCCGCAGTAAGTTTTGTTTTATTGAAAGCCAAAAGCCGTACGAAGTGACGATTTCAGTGGTTGCGCTGTAGGTCAAGGATTCGATTCCAAACAAAGGAAAAGAAAAGTTTTCCGTGTTCCTAGGTCATGGAAAGTGCATTAAATATGTGAATAATATAATAAATTTGGCGTTACCACTTCACCCGGGTGAAATCCCCCATTTTTTTATTATTTTTCATTCGTACACACCAATAGGAGCCTATTGGTCTTAGCCTATAAGTCTATAACTTCCTCGATTTTCTTGTGTGCGTGTGTATGTGACTGAACTCCTCCTAAACGACTGGACCAATTTTGATGAAATTTTTTGTGTGTGTTCGTGGAGATTCGAGAATAGTTTAGATTTACAATTGGAACCGATAGGTGGCGCTGCAGTCAGTATGTCAAGCAATTAATTAATAAGGCAATACGAAGTTTGCCGGGACAGCTAGTAATAATATAGATTTATAGTTATACACAATACCTACTAAAAGCAATAAAACATTAATCACAAGTTCTTAGTTAACTTAGCACGGTTCCATAGATAATTCCATAGTATTCAATTAATAATTAAGTTTAAAATCAATTTCAATGACATGTCAAATTTTCAGTCACCCATCCATCGCCATTCGCCAGTATCGAATATCGGCCTTGCGTATGTCCCCATTCCGGCCGGTATGCGGCTATAAACTTTAGTGCTTTAGGTTTGGTTATAAAACTCGTAGTAATAACTCGAAAGCGAGATAGTGGCGGCGGAATTAAGAATGTGAAGGTTTTACGAGATAATATGTTTAAATAGAAATGTTTGTTCGTTTAAGATTTTTAGCTTCGGGTTTATTATTTCATTTGATGTCTCAGTTACGACACCATCAGCTCACAACCTACAGATAATCTTTTATTAGCTTTCTTTTAGATAAATGTCCAGAGACTTACGTAGTTTATTTGTACGTATCGATAAAGAGAATGCAATCGCCAATATAGATGCATATCGAAACCGATAAACTCTTTACACATCAGATGTTGCAAAAGAAACTCTCATTTGCACAACGAGGTATAATAAAGGTAATTAGTAACAGCGTGTTGGCATCGCTGATCGACGAGTATCAATATTGCGTGCTTATTACGTCAAGTAGCCGTAAGTGAGTGTTATAACTGGTTGACACGGCGCCAGTTCTCGAGAATACTTCTCGTACGAGAAATATTTCTTGGACGGATTCGCGTATCGAGAAGATTTTCTGTAGGAATTATACGCTAAGTTAAATGTAGGCTTTTCTTCAGGACACACCTTTTAAATATTATAATTACTAACAGTAGCTCAAAACTATCTTGAATTTTCATACCATTCATACACCATTTATAGTTCTCTAACTAACATAATATAGCGTATAAAGCGATTATATACATAAAATAAAAAGCTTAAGACAAATTAATCTAAGTATGTTTATTTTCTTTAATCACGCACATAAATACAGATTACAGACATGAACCGACTAAGATATTAAATAGACTAACGCTCTAATATTCCTTGTGATAAAACGGTGACGCGTTGACATATAAATCCTTAAGTCCTCAAATCCTTACTAAAATATTATGACAATCGCTACACGAAAGCGAGTTGTCGAGAAGGCGTGTTCATTAAGCGTGAACCTCGCGTCGTGTCAACCTCGCATAAGCCGCCCAATTAAAATCATACCGACGACAGATATATTACCCATTCATTCATTACAGCTCCGGTAGCGGTTATAAGACAATGAAATTATGGTTAAGAGTCCTTTAATTATAACTTGTTTTGTTGCGTAATAAATTTTACGCTCAATCTGTTTTCATTTATTTTGGGGCGTAACTTTTGAGTAAGTTTGTTCTTTTGTTGGAGCGGTTGATGTGTTTCGAGAAACATTTTGAGTTACAAGTGTAGAACAGCAGCCATATTATATAAAAGAAGTGTAGAACAATGCAGTATAGTAAAATAAAATAGACGTTATAAACAGCAAAATCTAAGCACCTCGTCCCTCCCAGTATGTAAGCTATAAAGCTACCGTATCCCGTAATAACCATTCTAAATAATAAATACATCATCAAGTATAACTAATAACTGTACCCCGCAACACCTCTGCGAACTACGAACACAACACTTGTAACACGCATTACGCTCTCAATGCTCGAGGGAGCGGGGGTGCGGTTGCGTATATTTAAACACCTATCAGGCCCTCCGACCTCCGAGGACCTCTAACTTAGATTACTTTATAATAACATTAGGAGCATTCTGTTGGGGTAACTATGTTATTTATACGTTCATTAATTTGATTGTCGTGGATTCTTTAAAAGTTTTCCCTTGGGGAGTTTTAGGATTTGTACATTGTTTTTCGTAGAACTTTCACCGTTTAAAACATACAATCCAGTAATAATTATTGTCATAATAAACTAATTAAGAGTATATTGTTATCTAAAATATTTATCTAGAAATCTCATAAATATTAGTTGTCAAATATTATTTAACGAGCAGCACTATTTTAAGTTTAACATATTTTTTGTATTTTTTAATTTCTTATAAGACAGGATGCGTCTAGTTTGGCAGATAGAACGGATAAAGTTTGCAACATTCCACGATATATCTATTTAAATTTGATAGAGTTCAAATAAACCATTCCTAGTCGTCTAAATCGCGGCAAGTGTAAAACAACTGGAGGATTAGTATATTTACGTTTCACATACGCTATTTAACATTCCACCAACACCATAAACACTCGTCGGAAACAGACGGATGAATGATCGGTCTCTCGTCGAACGCATTCCTCTCGTCGAACGCATACCCTCGTCTAATTGCGTCGCGCAGGTCGCTTACCCACTGACAAACTACCGGCAGCTGCTTATCTAAAATGAGCGTTTGACAGGCGACGACACCATCTAATTGAATTTCCATCTCATTTGTTTTGTTCTCGCCACTAATTCCACGTTTCTTTATAAGTTAGTTGGCTCTAATGATACAGGCAAAAGCACGTGCGGTCTATTTTTCCCAAGGTTTAGATTTAGAACCCATATTGTTTATTACATTGTCGCCTAATTCTCCCATTCTCGTGTGAGTTGATTTTCGCGTTGCAATTGCAATAAACATTTTACCAGTTAACATTTTATGGTACATTCTATGCATATTTCTATGTATAACTTGATGATTGAGTATACCTACTGTTGGTTCTTGATAGAAATTTATGTTCACGATAATAATACACAACTTTTTATGTTCACGATAATAATACACAACTTTTTATATTTTCCACTTTATTACGTTTTAATAAGTTTTTACAAAATAACACAACCGGTTTCGATTAAATCATCATCATGATTGTATTTTTATTGGTAATCATAATGATGATATAAAACAATCATAATCATAATGTTGATTTAAAATATAAACATCTGAAACATAAGTGCTCTAGCTTATTTCAAAGTTCCACTGTATTACGGGGATAAGGGATCACGGAAGACCAGGGATAGCGGCAACAGTCGCTGTCATAACTTGAGTGATCCTTTTCCTTTTTTTGTTGGGCATTGCATTGCCATAATATTTTTCTTTTTTTTAATTGAATAAGTTAAATTATTGGTATGTCTTTGTTCTTTTTTAGAATAATTTTTGTTTTTATATTTTGGTAAGTTTTTTTTCGGTATAAATACAATTGTTTTTTCTCTCTATTTTGTATGGTCGTGTAAATGTTGCAAGATGATTATTATTATTATTAATTGGTTACTTTCAGGTTTATGAGCCATAAAATATATGTCTCCACTTTACGAAAACTCGATACCTACCTTATAACCCCAATAGATATACAAAGAAAAAAAACCCAGTGTCACATTACTGTGTCGTATCATCGCGGTGTAAAACACTAGTCTGCACTCGACCGATCTAGAAAACGCCAAAGTGTGTCAATCAATGTTGAGCACGCGTCAAAAGCGTCTCACATTGTACCGCGTGTCAGTCCCTAAGCCGGCAATTTGCCACGGTTAGAGGGAAGTCAAAGCGCGTCATGTTTATCACCGGCTGTACTGTGCAGTCTGTAGTGCCCGTGGGGCGACAAACGGAATCGCTAGTGCAGGCGAGTCATGCGAGCTGATCCGCACAGAGATACCACGACCTCGACACTCGAGTGCCTCTCGCCTCGCACGGTAATTACCGCTCTTTCACCCACCTTTGTCCGCGCGCACAATGTTTTTATTTACAAATGGCCGCAAAGACACGCTGAAAACTCTCGTGTCACGAGTGCAAAGTGTGTTCCCAGTAAACTGGCAACTCCTTTTGTTGCGTAAACCTTATTCTCCTGTTACCCGACACTTATCTGTGAATTCGACGTGTATTTTGACGTGGGCTTGCGATTGATTCCACTATTAATGTAATAAGTGAGCGATATCACAATTGTCAACGAGTTATCTGATAAAAAACAGTCCCACGATTGATGTTTTCAATAGCTCTTCAACCACTTACGAGACAGGTACTTGTGAGACGTGATAATGTATTTTTATCCTGCTTCCTATTCTACGAATATAAAAGTATGTTACATAATACTACATACCAATCTCGGTTTTTTAATAAACATCTTTGGAACACAAACTTCCGAGGAAAGAATGTTATTACAAACGAGCGCTCGCAAAGTAAAATCAGTTTCAACCTTTAAGTCAATAAATCACATAAATGCTAACATTAAACTTCACCCACTCCAATAAAATCGGGAGCAGTATAAAAATCTAGATAATACACGTACAGACGTTTAAAGAGAGGAGAGTAAATTGTCTAGTCGTAACTTGTAGCGTGTAGGTGTAGTAAACGCGCAAGTGTACAAAGTTCGGTATCAGTGCAAGGTGTTAGTGGAGTCGACCTGGTTTTGCGGTATGGTACGGATCTGGCAGTTTGCTGCGAGCTGCGGCGGGCGGCGGGCGGGGGCTCCCCTCCTCCCGGAGTGGGGCTTGTTGTTACACCCTCTCACCTCCGCGAGGGCTCCCCGGCTGCACTGTCGCACGAGATTAAGACGCTCCACCGTTAACGCTCGATGCCTCTGTTCTATTCATTACAAACCAATTGACGACCTCCGTAGCGCAGTTGGTTGAGCGCGTTGGTGCTCGAACGAAAGGTCGCGGGTTCGAATCCCGCCGAGGGAACAAAAAGTTTTCAATGTTCCTGGGTCATGGATGTGTATTAAATTTGTGTATAATATAATAAAAATCTTAAATATGTGTATAGTATAATAGTATTAAATATATTTCCGTTGTCTGGTACCTGTAACACAAGTTCTTCGGATACTTAGCACAGGGCCAGATTGACGTGGTGTGAAGCGTCCATAGATATTATTATTATTATTATATTAAACGGCGTCAAGTATGCAGCTCCAAATTGAGTCGCTTTGTGTAGGACTCTATAAACGATATCTCGTCCCAGTGCAATACGGATTGGCCGCCGGCACCAATTTTTTGTGTAAAAAAACAGCTTTTATGAATGGACATAACGGAAAAATATCTTTCATTCTAAAAAGATGAATTCGCAAAGAATAAAGAAAACACAAAAGATATTCCAAAGTGAAGGTTCGTACAAATTATGTGGTGAAACATAGCGGAGCGAGAGAGGGCGATATTTTGCGAATGTCATTTATATGATGTTACAATTCACCACTTTAGCAATAAATAAAAATCCCGACGATAAGCCAGATAATACGAAAGCGAAATAAGTTTAACCGAACGAGAGAGCATTATCGTTGGCTGCGAGTGAGGAACAAAGAAAATGGTAGAGCGTACGAGAGTACTTTATAGGCGCGTAAATATGTTTTATATCCTTCCACTGTTATAGACTGGCGCGGCGGCCCCCCCTCCGGACCGAACCCCACCGCCCACCCGGGGGAGGGGGCCGCGCTTCGCTCTCGGAAATGCCGAGCTTTAATAAAACATATATTTTTCCGAGCGAGGAAAATACTGGGGAAACTCGCAATTTGTTCTTTCACTTTATGCACGTTTACAAGATAAAAGTGGAACATTTTAGAAACATTATGTTAATCACGAATGTATATACACTCTTTGTCGTTATTTTTATAGCATCATCTTTGTTCGTTTATTAATATCATCGTTACTAGTATTTTATAAAATAAATAACTTTAGAGCGTCTCGTCAAATTAGGGTAATGGTTTACGTCTTATTTTATAATTGCTTCAACTAAATGTAATATTCTTTTTTATTATTTTCACTCGGTAGTTAAAAAGTTTATATTGTAGAACAATTATTAAATTTTAAAATAGTTCATGGAATCAGTCGTTACTTTGCGGAAATCCATAACATACAATTGCATTATATTATATCCAGCAATATCTATATAATATTGCTAGATATAATATATTTAAGTTTTAAACTTTAAAAGCAAACAAATTTAATTTGTCGAACATTTTCATATTTCGAGTCACGCCTTAAAAATATTATTCACGTGGGCGCAGCAAACAAAGTCTTATACGGTATTAACCGCTAATGTATTTCTTCGATCCTTACTAATTTTTATCAAGTTGTTAATTTCATATTATTATTGTGAGAATAATAATCAAATATTAAAATTGTTCGATCCTCAGAGGACTTTTAACATAATTTTATCTATGTATTGAGTCAAAGTTACATATTCATTATTCATTTAAAAAGTTATCCAACGCACAAAGTTTCAGCCGTTAAAATTATTGTAACCACAAACGACAAGCAGAAAATCTTCACCATCATCGCGTTAATACTAACACACGTAATACACACACCACGTATTTATAGACGTCGGTACATTTCGCCCCTGTCGGCTGCGGGTTAGCCGGGTACAGATTGCGCCGCCCGCGCTAATCGACCAGAAATGATACGCTCAATGATAAATTACAGGGTTTACTGTCGAATCTCCGTGTACGCAAATTGTATTCTGGCCGTTCTAAACGGGTGAAGATTTTTCCGATAATTTTCGTCCCTTCATCTATTATACGGTTCATACACGTGTTTTTATTCTTTGTATGATTACAAAACTTACTTTTACAAAGTCACAATTTACTAATAAGAAAACGTATTGCGCTAATGGCTTATAAACCAGCTATTTGTATTGAAGACAACATAGAATTTAAATATGATTATATTAATCTAGCCTACGTACCTACAAAAATCTCAATTGATATTACTATATCAATTGAGATTTTTCGCAACAAGATCAATGTTATCCATCCCAATATCATTCTTGAACAAAGCAGCAAATACATTCAACATAGATACAAGACGATATCGAAACACAAAGGCAATAACCCGTAATTAATACAAACTGACGTTCACAGTAGTCAGTAACCGAAGCCTGAGAGGCATAGCACCGAATTTGCATATCAAAGTGGGGGTATAATTGTACCGGGGGTGTAAATAGAGCAAGTTGAATCGGATCGAGTGAGCGGCGCTCTCAGCCAAGTGCTGCTCGCAAACCGACGCGACGTGTCCGCGCGCAAGTGTGCACTCAACACTTCAACGGTGGCTCTGACCGATACACGTAAAATTTGCGACAGGTCTTTTTTAACGTCGCATTTTTGTGTTAGTCATCACTTACTACTTGCAGAAGAAGTAGCTTTTGTCTATGGATGTACTTTTTCGGAATAAAAAGTAGCCTTAATCGCAAAATGAATTGTGAAGTGTGTATGAACACACTCACAAATTTTCATATTTATCATATTTGTGTGATTCTTATAATTATTACCTTTTATGTAGATACATTTAGCAACCAAACTAGAAGTCACTAGTATACTTTATATTTCACACATTAGAAAGAGCAACGACTTTTAAGATAAAATATTCTGCAATATATTCGACTGTATAAGGACAGTTGCTTACATATTCCATTAAAACAATTTATCTTCAGACAAAATGTTATTTCAAATAAAATTTCAAATTTTAACATCTTAACGTGGGTGGATAATCTTTTAAAACATTTCTTTTAACATTATATAAATGAACAACTTGAGTTGAGGACCTCTGTAGCGTAGTGGTTGAGCACGTTGCTTCTCAAGCAAGTTTTCAATGTTCCTGGGTCATGGATGAGTATTAAATTTGTGTATAATATAATAAAACATCTTAGATTTGTGTATATAAGTATTAAATAGGTTTATTTTCGTTGTGTGTATCACAATTACTTCGAATACTTAGCACGGGGCAACATTGACGTAGTGTGAAGCGTATAGATATTATTATGCATTCATTATATAAACAACAAAAAAAAAAACAAGTTTTAAACAAACTACAATTTATTCTCTAAGCTCTACTGTCTCATTTAGCGGTTTCTTAATTCACCGCTTAGGAAACTCTAGTCGCGCCGAGCATTAGCCAGACAAAGCTGAATGCAATTCATTAGATGAATTACATTGTTTATGTAGAGCGGTGTATCAATGTCAGTCGGATTCAGCTCCGGCGTCTAAGTGCTTAAGCCCCGATACATTCAATCTCTACTCTCCTAAGCCGAGATTACGGAGTTTACCGTACACCCAGTAGTTTATGTTAACGGGTATTATGGCGCATTTCAGGGGATTATCCACGTCATCGTCGATACTAATAATAATACCTCGGGACGCTTTCACACCACGACAACATGGGCTGTGCTTATACGAAGAACTTGTGTTACGGGGACAAGACAACGGAAATACAATATACATATATTGAATACTTTTATACTAAACATATTAGGTACATATTATATTTCAGATTTGATAGGTAGGTACACGTCCATGCCACAGGGACACAGAAAAATATTAGGGTACTTTGGCGGGAATCAAACCCACGGCCTGCGCCACAGGGGTGCCACCACTTTGCTTATAGAGCAAGACGTCTCTCCTTACATTTTTGACTTAAGAGTTAAGCAAGACTTACATTAAAGATCAAAGGGCATTCATTATACAATCACTAACAACCCCATGCAAGGAGTATCAACAGCAGCTTATTGCGGATTAGGACGACCAAAGGACTAAAGATAAACTCGAAAAGCTGTTTCACTTACTTCTAAGTAGGTATGCACGCGTAGTATGACCACCATACAAAAGGTTTATTTCTATGAAAGAATAGACCGAACGACAGACTGATAAAGAACCAAAACACCAACGTGTTTCTATTATCGTGACTTTTGAAGAAGGTCGCAGACAGTCGGCGGATGCAGCCCGCAAGAGACCGAACGCATTTGAAAATTTCGTTGGAGACTACTAGCCTAGGCTAAGCAGTGGATGTTCTGAGCTGAAAAGACTACAAAAGCAAATCGGAAGTATAGATACTCAGTATAAATGATACTAACGTAAACACTGTCTATGCACCTACAAGACGTGTACGGTGTAATAGGTGTTCCTACAAACAGCCAACAGGAGCTCTCACGCCGCACTCCACCTTCGGCGTAATTAAATTAATCGACACGGCGCAGGCTCTCCCGAGCAGATCCATTTGCCGTTATTGTGCCACTCAATCCGACTCCATTATACAACCAATTAATAAACCTATATTTAATGTGATATTATAATAATATTAACGAACATTGGCACTTAACAGAGTTCCTACTTTTAATATTATTTTCAACTGACTTCAAAAAGGAAGTGGTTTTTAATTAATTTGTATGTATGTTTTGTATTATAATAAGTCACAGTCTCTTAAAAATCCTCTTAAAATAACATTATAAGTTGTGTACCAACAAAAATACGGCAAACGTCAAGAAGTTCAGATAAAAAATACCCCATCAAAAGCATCATAAATAAATATTTATGTAAACTTATTATAATCCAGTGATAATACGGCTTTTAGCAGACAGCGTAGGCGTAAGAGATACTTCAATAAATAAGGAATGAAGCGATTACATTAACATACACTCGATCAAGTTTGTCGTAAATATGAATTTATTTAATAGCTGTATTATAATCTGATGAATATCACAATGAGAACATGATCCTAGACGATTTATTGCCGACGTAGAGATTAATATAAAACGTGTAGACGGCAATAAAATTATATTGTTTGAATATACTTTATCGTTCAAAGTCAACCTACAACGGAGCGGCAAAGTTTCCCCCAATCTTACTTTTCGTTTCTCTGTTTGTAAGTCTTGTTAAAAAGAGGGTGGATTGGACCCTACCACGCATGTCCAATAAAAATGACGGCACGGCTTATAAAAAGTAAAGTAAATATTGTTTTCGCTCCGTAAATATACTTGAGATTTAGCGATTTGTTTTAATAAAGTATTGTCTTTACGGATTTAGATAAAATATTGATACCTCACTTTTCTATTATCTACAGTGAAGTGTCTATCTATACTTTACACTATACCCACTTTACAACATTTTATAGTTAATAACACAATTTCCATCTACCGTTTAATGTTAAACGCAATCTAATCATATCAAAATCAATTTGCACAATAATAGACGAACGATTAAAAGTAACATCCGATTGGCGGTATTGTAATGACAGGGGGCGAAGGGGAGGCCGGGGGTGAATCTCGGCGCTGGGAATCCTGCGGATAAGGTGCCCAAACCTCCCCCCGGGCAGTGAAGCGGCCACACGTAATTAGATTAAGAGGAGCCCGGGCTGAATCGCCGTTCGGAAACAATGCCGTTTCACCAGCGCTCTCCGTTTGAGATATTGTTTGCTCCCGTTTCAAATCAAACGTTTTATTGAGTGCGCTATTTAATTTTCGGGTTGTTTAATGCGATAACTTCAACAGTTATTTTGGCAAATGAACAAGGGGTTATTATTTTTCCTATTAAGGATGAAATTTTAAGGATATTTTGCTTTCCTATAAAGAAACCCCCTTAATAATAAAAATATTTACACACTGGTTGAGCGAAACAATATTTCGTCATTGTCGACAGACTCTTATTAATTAACATTTGACAAAGTGTTAATAATTCTAACGTATCATACAAGCGTATAGTTTAAACTTAATAAAACATATAAGTATATCTTATAATATAGTGTGTGAATATTATTATTCGTAACTTAGAAAGTGTAAACTGTATAGTAACAATGACAGGATTTTAACCCTTAACTTTAATAATTCTGTCTACATTATTAAAGTTAAGCCATTTTACCTGCGGATTTAATAAAAAGCTGCAACGCGAATAAAAATTTGTAACTCGTGAAATAAAACCTTACAGAACACACACATTAATTTTCACATTTACATTAACTCTACCCTTATATCGGGTGACATGAGCGTAATTTGCAGTGCAGACGCAGAGGGCGTAATGCACTTAATAACCACTGCGATCTTGCAATTACGTACGGCCGCCGACAGACGGTGTACGTTTCGATCTTATTACTATAGTTATAAGGTTCAAAAGGAGGTATCGCGAGCGGCGACGCGGAATCAGTGCCCTTTGCTACATCGCCACGCGCCGTAGAGCGCTCAAGATCTCGACTCCACAGTCCACAGTCACTTTTGGTGTTTCACGACCTGTTGACTGATTAGTTGAGACCTCACCAACAGCTGTTGGCCCCCCTACTTATTACCGCCAGCCGACCGTAATTCTATATTTAAAAGGATTTTAAATGTAGAGCTGGAAGGTATTAATAACTTACACGAATAATAAAAAAATAATAAGTCACCATCTACACGAATATAGATATTGTAGATGATAATATATTTGTTAGTTAGTTTGCATTGAATAGCCACTACTAAACTACCTACATACCTACTATACATCACTAAACTGATTTTATATGATTTTTTTTTTTCACAGATATATAAGGCCAAAAATGAGGACACACGCTAGGTATTTTTAATTGAGACAACACATACCTAAATAGGAGACTAATAATAATTATAAGATTAATCTATTAAATGTTCAGCTAGTCCCCTATACTGTAATACCTCAGGAAGCTTAATAAACCCAACGACACATGAATCCTCTATCTACATCAATAAACAGCTTTATCGAGTTCACAACTCGGTAAACAGATTACATCGCGACGTACAAACTTTCTAATCGCTCTCGTGTTATAAATATGTGCGAAAAACCCAATTATCAAATGCCTGGGCAATTTATATACAAACGGCTGAGCAATTTGTAAACAGGTGGAGGCAGCCCCGCGAGATTAATCGTCTCAGTACAGCCGTGTAATAAGCTGCGAGCGACTTTGCCACTTACATTACGGGAACATTTATTTCCAACGCTCAAGTTTCCTTGTTACAAAGACTCGAGGACCGGTTTAATTAATTTACGCGAAACTAACTATAGCCTGGCCGAGTTAAATTGAGAAAACGTCAAGTGTAAGCAACAGCCCAGAGACAAACCAGCCCTTACTCTTGAAACTAAATTCAATTCAAATCCAATGTTAATTTAGCTTTCGTGTCATTTGCTCTTGAAAACGAGATTTTTCTAATTTCACTTAGTTCCATAAAAACGACACTCAATTATAAAGCGATTTGGCGCTAGTGTCGTCCAAGATTAAACAACTGTCAAATAACAATTCCGATCGATTGGAATTAATTTCAAGAGCAAGGGGATAGACGGTTTAAAAATTTACCCGTGCGAATTAACGTCGAGTGTACGGGCTTAAGGAGACAAAGTGTAGTAACTCAGCAGGAATTATATTTTTGCTAAATTCTAAAGTCCACACACCTACGCCACAGTAAACATAACCCGTGCGAATTGAATACAGAAAACATTGAATACCCGAGTGCGCAGAGACAAATTAGAGTACAAGTAATTGTAGTAACCCGACAAAATTTAATTCGATTGAGAATTTTAAAGTACTCACCTTGTCGTCATCGCCTTCACTATCACACTGTAACAGAACAGAAAAACATTTGAATGGGAGATCAAAAGAGTTCACACATCATTTTTGTACTAACTAGGCAAAGAATTCAGAAGCTCCATAGCCGCAAAATCACCTCTACAATACTTGTATTGGCTCCCAAGTGCCAACTATAATGCCTGGCACACTTTACTTGGTTCCTTAATCTACTTAGGCCCACTTGCACCAGTTTGGGATTGTTAAAAATAGTTAGGTTATAATTCTCAGATATAATAAGGGTATTAACTCTGGGTTTATTATTTATCACAAGCACAAGTGGACCTAAGTGTAATAATATTTCAAGAAACCCACAACTTAGTCGGTTTTTTTATATATAAAAGTATTGCATAATATGTAAAATAATAATCAACACCGCACTAATATTGAACAATTTTAAAGAAACCATACTACACCTAACCATCCCTAAACAACAAGCCATCATATTTAGGCCGTGTTTCATCAAGCAATGTTAAAGTTAACGCCATGTTATGTTAAAATACCATGCCATCTCATTCATTGACAGGAAATACGAGAGGGATAACATAATATTTAATGGCGTTAACATTAACATTGCTTGGTGAAACACGGCCTAAACATATTCTTTAAATTAGGCATAGGTACTAAATTCCGGTTCAATGTGATCAAATGTAAGCAAAAGCTCGGAAAAAATATGAGCGGCTTCGAATTAAGATGTCACTTATTCTCCATGCAATAATAACAAAAACATATTAATTTGGTCGAATTACAATATTTTGTTGACATTTAGATCTCACTGAATCGGAATCTATACATCATTTGCATTTTAAACACACAAAAATTCATTAATTCGACTTATAAACCTTTAGCTTTGTGGGATATTTGTTTAATTTAAAGCTGTGGCATTTCAATTCACAATTGAAATTTAACCGCATATTTCTAGCTCTGCTGTGATGTGATATTCGGTCGTGACATGAGTTAATTGTATGCATAAATTAATTAATGAAATGAATAATTAATTATCATGATTACACGAAACACAATAATCATGTACTCTATTTGTTCAATGATATATTAAATAAGCTGATTATTAATATGAAAGCCAATTCGACGGACAATCAATGGCGGCATCCTCTATTTCACAGACGACAAAGAAAATGCTTATTTACTGTGATGTTTATGAAGAAACAAAACGTATATTTTACTTCAAGAAGACTTTATATGTATTTTTTATTTCTTTGACATTCTCTCAAGTAAACCTCATATTCTATAATATTCAGTTTGCATAACAATTTAAATTTCATTTTTATAAACCCTCAAAATAACCCAGCAAAAATTAGACACATGAAAACTAACGTAACGCACGAAAACACCATGCAAGTAAATATAATTACTCGTAAATATACATGTTACGTGTTAATACATATAATAACATTATTTTATTAGAATTAATATTATTATATTAGAAAGATAACGTGTACAAACAGTAATTACGGCTCATCCAAATCCGTATTAATTGTGACTCCCGCCTCAGTTCACAATGTCTATTCATTACTAATGTACGGTTGGCAAACAAGGCGCATCCACCCGAATCGCCTGGTACGCTGAATTTACTCGAGTTATTACACGCCAAGCTATTCATTGTTAATGAAATTCTCGCAACCCTACACACAATTAAAATGTAAATATACATAAAAGCCAATTATGTAAACAGCGTCTTGACTTAAAAATGCTTAATGAAATTCAAGTATTATTGCATTAACTAAATCACGATAACTAATGCATATTTAAATAAACATCCTTCAATGTAAGTTATTTATATCTATCTATATTGTTCAAAAATACAATATAACTAGTAATATTAATTAAACGAAACCCCGAATAATTTTAATAAAATCGCTATAAACCCGTTGATACGAAATATTGTTGCTGGCTGTACCTACAATATTAATGTCACGGTAAACACTGACATGCCTCCCACATTCTGTGACACAATTACCATTTTAATATTAAACATGTATCAATGTTACATTCGTATATTTCACTCAATTTATTTTAATTATTCAAAATTAGTCAACAACATGTTATGCAATATTTAAAATGTCTACTTCGTTATTGTTAATTTGAGGTCATTGCTAATTGAATATTAATTTATTTAATTAAAAGTAAAATATGTTATATTTGCAGACGAGGATAGATAAAAAGTTAATTTGCATTTTGAATTTTTGCAAATTACAATGAGCTAATTTTATTTTCCCTGTCAGGGATTTATAATAGGTTTAAACAATATTTTGAAGGAGGAGATCGGGCTCAGATTTAAGATGGCATAGCTATTATCACTTACAAACTTCGAAAACAAAATGTATGGGATTTGACATTGTCCCGCGGTATGGAATACGAAATCCCATGCATTTTGTTTTCGAACTTCGTAAGTGCTAATAGCCATGGCATCTTGAATAAGGTACCAGACTTTTTGATATTGATAATTTGATACCTATGCCCTTACTGCTGTAATAACTTTAACGTATTAGTCTTACTTGTCTCTGATGTTTTCTTATCTTCTTCTTCTATCTTCTTATATATAAAAATGAATTGCTGTTCGTTAGTCTCGCTTAATCTCGAGAACGGCGCAACCGATTCGGTTATTTTTAGTCTTGCAATATTCGTGGAAGACCAGGGAAGGTTTAAATGGTTTCTATGCTCAATGAAGTGGGCACGGGTCAGCTAGTATCTTATTTATAAAAACGAATTGCTGTTCGTTAGTCTCGCTAAAACCCGAGAACAGCTGAACCGATTCGGCAATTTTTGGTCTGTTAGTTATAGAGACTATTGATTGAAAAACAGTATGTTTAATGTTAAACTTTTAAACAATATTATGTCAGGCGGGCGCTACGCAAAAATTTCTTTCCATAAGTAGAAACATATTTTTAAATATCTCATACCCTACTTTCGATGAAAAACAAATTATTACGTAAACATTTTTATGATCCTCAACGTTAATACAATATTCCGAGCGCAAAATTAATTTAAAAATAAATACGCAAGTAAACTCAATATCAAAGCCTTCCCGAGCCGGGCGCCCTTGCGAGAAAATAATAAAAAGGGCCACATTAAAAATTCACGTCTAATACAAAATGAGTCCGTACAATATATACATACAAAACGTACATTTTCAAATTTCCTTTGGAAACAATAGGGGGGATCAGACTGAAATATTACAAGCGAAAATAAATGCGGGGCATGAAGTATTCAAGAGGTAGGTAATGTGGCGTTCACATTTGTATTTCGACTTTGTATTATCGTATAATGTTCTCAGGTTTGATACGTGATAATGATACAAGGCATGTTCGGCCCTGTATAGCGTATACTAACCGCGTACGTATAATACGTTTGCGTACTAATAACATAATAAAACATAGCTAGCAGTGGCGTGAGGTTCCTATTGGCTTAACTTGTGCCTATCCTTTAGAAGGCCTACATCCATTTATACCATTATAGGCTAGTGCTTGCCACTGAAATTTTGCCAGTTTTCTCCGCTAATGGGGATTGAGGAGTGTCTGGTGTATAAAAAAATAAAAATGCATTTAGTCAAACCGATTTAGTTAGTCGTGGACGCTAACACGGCGCCGTCGTACTGCCTGGCTACCCTGGCGATTTAACCTTGTTTAAAATTTACCAGGCGACCCGTTATGACCTTATTTTTTTCGATTTTTTCTCGACTACTGCGAAGCCAAAAGGAAAGGCAGTTAATGATTTTTACCAGTCTATGTAGGTATAATAATAATAATATAATTATAGCCGGGCTAACATAGACTTGTCATGCTATAGTTTTCAACAAAAACAGTGTTTCTTACTTGATATTACGGTAAAAAGGAGCGTATCTGCTACTTAATACAATTCAGTACCGCCACAAAGAACACAGCCTTATAGGCTGTACGAGCGGCTGAAACCGGGATTTAGATGCGATACATGGCGAATATCTAACAGGGTACGCGTGTTCCGTGATCGGGGTACGTACTCTGTTCGTAGACAGTAATCGGAAATTATTGCTTTCACCTACGAACGACTCTCTATAACCATTTGTTTCTCAATTTACCTACATAATATAATACGTTTGGATTTGCCTTTGGTTTTGGCAGTATCTATGCACGTACGTTTGTTGCTAAGACGTAGAGCCTACACTACTCATCTGACTGTCTGAGAGGTCAATAAATTCGTAATAGTGCGGGTAATCAAAGCTCTATTTACGAAATCAAGTACAGTTTTTTTATTGTAAAAAAGTGGTTATTCCGTTATTTCTTGTAAAATTAAATTCATTTCTTGGATTTCTTTTTATAACATCAAGTCATTAACCGTAAAAGATAAATGATATCTTAATTGGAAAATAATCAATAATATTTATCGTGTCTTTATAAGGTAATTCCTAGTAATGTGTAACATTTTAAAATGTATGACAGAAATGTATGATAGCCGTTACCTAGAGAGATAAAAACATTTCCCCGAAAGCGTATGACGTAAATATGCAACGAATACGAAATGAACATGCAAAGGTCTACAAGCGGAGAGAAGGGCGTGCGAAGTGATTTCTGTTGCAATACAAAAACAAGATGTACTCACGATATAGCCTTTTCCGGAACTACAACGGCTACTGGCCTGGAGGCAGAAAAGAAAAAGCGAACTTGTGAATGGATTCCACTAATTGGGGTCTATCCCATCCCCCCTTCAATTTGTAAATGAACTTTTTGTCTTGTCAAATTTCGGAAGAGACGGGAAGTAGCGTCGGCAAAAACAAACGAACTTAGGTCTGTGCAGCTAACATAAAACATTTAACACATTACAGAGAGACAACATTTAGAAATTGGAAGCTGATTTATTCAACACTTAAAATCACATCTGGATCACATTCAGATTTATAGTTTTAATAAAGTAGTAGCATTAATATGATCGAATCCAGACTCACGGAGAATTCGAGGGCGTGAATATGATTGGAGCGATATAATTTATTGCAAGCTAACCAGCCGCTGGCCGCTACTTGGCGCGATCTCGCGTCAGTCTAGATATGCGTTACGAGATCGATATGGAGATGGGGAGGTGTGGTATACGTACGTCACTCAGACGGTCTCGTGACGAGTCGGGGTCGCGCGGCGCTACAGAACTGCCCGTGAGTCGCTCCGACGCGCGACCGCTGTCATCCGACGTGCCAGCGTCTTGGAGGAGCGTAATACCCTGACAAAAGAAACATACATTTATTGCGACTCGTCAAAAAGGACAGAGTAATAGAATAAACAGGGGTGGGCAAGAGTGACGAGCTCCTTTGTTAACTCTTTAACGCGCCTCATAATCATCACGTTGCATTATATCATCTCTTGCTGCCAGACGTACGGAGTGAACTTTCTTTTCTAGAGGAAGACGCAGCATAGAATATCAACATTATCTGCTATCTATAAATCACGGAGTTCCACCTCGACAGATCGCTGAACAAAAGTCATAACAAGATGACGTCAGCTGATATTACACTTGGGCTCGGTTGTGACACTGTAATTCAATACACATTTCATCAGATCGACAGACTGTCTTTTTGTACCTTCATTTCCATTAGTGTGTTCGATATGCTAAATTGTGTTTTTCTTTATTTTATTCACATACCTACTTGTTTTATGATTATATTTAAATATGTAAATACAATTAATTTTCATCTAAATAATAGACTACTACATTTTTAATACACGAAAATACAATATAATTAAGGATTACATTTACATTACATAACATATGAGTAATGTAAATGTAATCCTTATTTATATTGTATTTTCGTGTATTAAAAATGTAGAGTCTATTATTTAGATGAAATTAATGTATTTACATATTTTAAATATAATCATAAAAACAGTAGGTATGTGAATAAAATAAAGAAAAACACAATTTAGCATATCGAAAACACTAATGGAAATGAAGTACAAAAAGAACAGTCTGTCGAGCCGAGAATCGGTTTTGTACGAGGTCTACCCACTCTATCCGGGGCCCGTAACCTAATGTGTTTTGGGATTCGACAATAAAAAGAGCCTTCCATTTATCACATTTCGCGTCTATTTTACGGTAAGGTTCGAGAGGGGAGGTCGGGTGACGACGTGAACGCTCCACGGGACGGATAAAAGAAAATAAAACGACCATCTTCGCTATAAACGGATAACTCCGACCGCCCTCGCTTAGTGAACATCCAGATTATTACTTGGGGTAACTTAATACGCGATTAGATTTTTTATAAGACTATGGAGGAGAATAAAAATACAGCTCAATGAACAAACCTTTTTGCTTGATAAACGTTTTATTTTATAAATAGCTAGGAGGTACTACGTGGGGTTATCCTGACTTAGGACTAATGTTATTTTTATTAATCACAATTATCAGTAATATTTACAATCTATTTATTTTATCATAAACTCTGAAATATAACTAATGCTTCTAAATATACCTAGAACTAAACCATTTTTAATAGCGTAATAAATAGATTTTGTCATAATAGTGTAAGACAGCCAATGAAACTTAATGTAGTAGAGTTGGCTCATAACTATTGCGAAGTTACAAACTTATATGTACCTAACCTAAGCGATATATTTTTATTTTTGGGTGAGTTTTCCGTTCCAAAAAGTTAATGGTATATCTTCCCGAACGACACCTTACGTTCTTATTTCACTGGGACAAAATAGTATAAAAATATGTACATTATCATTTAAATCTGTGTAAAATAGAAAAAAAAAATATGTAGCCTTGTAAAAAATATACAACGTTTGGTAAATCAATTACAGAAAGTCAAAATCTTTGGAGAAATTATTGAATAAATAATGCCTTTTCCAACTGTCAAGGGCGAAGCTCTGAACCACTAGACCACGGAGGTTTTGAAAAAAATATTTACTGCCTATGTAAAGAAGTATGAAATGATGTGCCCAAAGTTTTTGTAATTTTGCCAAATGTTATAGATAGCTTAAAAATACACTTAAAGTACGACCGGAAGATAAAATTGTATATTAAACCAGTAAAAGAGGAGCCCTAATTGGCATTCTCAAGTATGATTACACATGTGTACCTACTTGTTTGTTCGTTGTTTTACCGCATTACAACAGCTGCTAACATTTCTTTGGCAATTTGACAGCCAACCGCAATAGCCGCACAACCGCAGAAATTAACGCCACAAGAAAATCCTTTATTACGTGTACAAAACAATATTTATAATTTCATTAAAATTTCCGAGACTAGATTGAAATATAATTCCACATTGTTCGCAAATTGCAACAAAAAACGACATTCAAACGGTCGAAACAAATCAGTCAAACGTCGACGGAGGTGAATCGCAAAAAATCAAACAAAAACTCATCAAGTAGCGCATTTGACAATATGGGTTTTTTACAACAGAACTTGTACGATACGGTAGTCTTACAGCTCGAGTATCCTTTTGTAATACGTACATTACATGATAATCGACAATAAATACTAGACGATTGATATTAGGGCGAAGCGAGGGGACGGGCCGTTCACGAACTCTGAAGTCACTAAGATATAATAAAAATTGAATACGTCAGCTCGCCACACTCCTCTCACCCCACGTAGACAACAATAAGACACGCGATTACGTCTACAGTTCTAATAAAAGGGACCCGACCCTTTACATAAATAAACGGGCCAAAGAGAAGTCACACGTATCAATTTAATCCGCGTTGCGTGCCTCCAAAATCCGGTTAAGTCGTACTCTGCGACGGGAGCGGAGACTCGACTCACTCGAGCACTCCATTATGCTTTATTCTCGAATTAGCGGCAATCGTCACTAGATAACAAACAGCGATAAACTTTTATATTGTTCGCGCCGCGTAATAAAATACAAACATTTGGCAGGAGTTCCTCGTTAAAAGTTGGCGAGCGGCGACTCGGGAACTTTTCGTTTTCGAAACTAGCAAGACAAATGCTCCTCGGAGCTAATTCCGTAAGCCGAAGGCACTCACAAATTGTAGACTCGAGTAATTTATTACCGAGGAAGATAATATACAAGAGCGAGCGAACCTGTCTTTTTTATCGCGTTTACAGGCTACATAACTTGTTTCTATTGTTTTTATTGCAGGCATTTAACTTGAAATGGTCGTAGTAAACTTGTTTCGGTGATATTCGGCTTATGTGTGTTCTATGGTAACTTTTAGACATGTTACTTATATCACACTATTGTAAGTAATCTAACCTCGTACAAGATACTTATATTGTAATCAATATTTACTCTAAGAATAAACATAAAATTTACGTATTTTTGTTACAAAAAAAACCTCAGGACGGATTTCGGTAATTCTCTCACCATTAGAATTCTAAATTATACCTGTTATAGACTATGTTTTCAATAAATTATTAAGAAGTGTGTAATATATATTATTAATATTATTACGGCACTAAAGCTAGTAATTAATATCGTTAACTATTAGAAGCACAGGCTAATATTATATTTAATATATTATGTTTAAAGCGACAACATTTTAAACATAATAGAGGTATTTTTAGAAATAATTAGGCTAGAAGTTAATAACCAAAAAGATCAAATGGATTGTAAATGATGCGACCTTAAAAACATCAATCAAGGAAAGTTCACCAACCAATTACGAAGCCAGATAAAGTTCATGAACTTTTCAAGCAACAATTGAACCAATAAAAAGGTTATTTTCCATTTTGGTATGCGAAGCCAAAAAAGGCGAATTGAGAAATGTTTTATAAGGTAAAAAATATAACTTTCCTAAGTGACGCAAAATGGCGGAGAAGATCTACTTTGGGGGGTTCTGTATGAATGTTCCTCCCAAGCAGGAACATTCGAAAGTTCCGTAAAGTAAAGTAATCGATGGTCAATAACATACATTATTTATTATTCGTTAACGTTACTTTACGGAGCTTTCAAATGTTTCATGCTTGGCCTACTGGTTCTTAAAGTATTACGTTTAAAATTTAAATAATATCTAAGTAAATCATTAACGTTGGCAATTGGCATGCATAGCCAAAGGCTCCACATCACAGCCGTAGAAATGAGCCTTGTCTGCGGAAGAATACAATAGATTACTTATCGGTAACACAAAATCATACGTTTTTGTCTGTAATAAAGCAGGACTCAAAGAAAGTATTCGGTAATACGAGGTACAACATCAACATTTGCTAGATAGGGACAACATCAACATTTGCTCTCACATCCCTGCGCTAGTGTAGTGACCGTAGGAAACACAATCAGTGCTCGCCGACACCGAGCGGTGTCGGTCAGCGCGGGGGCGGCGGGACACGACCGCTAATTGAAACAACGACCGCCGCCGAGCATTACTTATTCATGAACTCCATATGGCGACGGAACGTGACCGACGCTATAAATCATTCAATTATAATTCTTTCATGAACGAATTACATAATCCGTATATGGTCATGTAAGGGGCAGCTCATATCAAAACGCTAACGCCAATTACCCGTGTGAAGTAACGCTTAGTCTGTTCTACAGTGAGTCGCTTAGTCTGATCTTAAAAGGGTATTTTTTTAAGACAAAAACTTAAGGAAGTTTGTCAAGATTTTATGTAATACACAAAGCAAATTCCTACTTAAAAGGCAGTATCTGTAAATTACTGGTCCATAATAAGCTCAATATTTAAAAAAAAGTTTCATTCCGTATTTAAAATTTAAATGTGCAAAAATAAATATCCATTCATGACAGCCACCGCGCACGTCATACTGAAGGTGAAACATGTATAATTAAATGAGAAATTACGTTTACATACGCTGTTATAGAAATACGCCTTGTTATGTTATTATGATAATCGCGCTAGCGCTAACAAGGCATAATTAAATAAGTAATGCTATTATATTTCACTCAAATTGCACGGTCGCAAATAACTTATTTCGCTTTAACATTACACAGTGCATACGATTGGTATTTAAGTTTTATTTCAGTAAAAGACGGAGACATGTTATATTTATTGCAACCTTTGAAGTTCGTTTATTTTGCTCGGTCTTAATTAAGTGGATGCTAGTTTACTGCTCCTTGTTACCATTTTAAATAAATCATTAGTCTAGTCTAGTCAGTAAGTGTTTAAAAGTAAGTAGAGAAGAACATTTTAACATTTTAAGCACGTTTCTCTAGTCTGTACCACACAGTATGCATAAAGTATATTAAAAAAAATAACAAGTTACTTCACAGAAAAGATATTCGCAAAAATGTGTTTGTAAACAGTATGTACAAATATTAAAACTTGCAGCCGTATTTATGCACAGTCAAAGTTTATCTTCTTTATAGCATCGTTGTCTTATGAACTTCCTCTGTTTGTAACTTGTATCTTATTAAAACTTTCAACACTAACTACTTAAGCCGGTATAATGATACCACTTTGTGATGGCAAAGTAGTGTTAACTTTATGAATCAATTAGGCGTTATTCAATTAACGCATTAATAAGCATAACGATTACAGTAATTCACTTAAATAATAATCTATAATAATATTATAAAGCTAAAAAGTTAGTTTATCAGTTTATTTGAACGCGCTAATCTCAGTAACTATTGGTCCGATTTGAAAAATCTTTCGTTATAAGATGACCCTAAAGGCTAGGCTTTAAGGCTATATATCACGACGCTAAGACCAATGTGAGCGGAGCACCAATTAAAAATGTATCAAAATCAGTGGTTTTCAATTGGACGAAGTCGCGGGCATACATAGTGAAATGATGATTTGATTGATTCACAAAAATGAGAAAATATCAGATGACAAAAGGTGTGAAGAATTGGGATCCGATATGGTATTAATGAGGTGTTTAATGCGTCATTATAAAGTGAAGCTCGGAGGGGGGACCTTTGGCCGACAGTCGACACGCCGACAACGCCGACACTAGGTGGTGTCGGTAAGTGGCGTTGCATAATTTATTTATGTCGCAGCACGTCCCTCGTTGGGCTGTCGACAGAGATTCTGTTCTAATTACTGTGGCGTCTAGCTCCACGCTCAATATTACTGCAGGCGAGTTAATAATCTCGATTAAATTACGCGCCGACTACACGACTTTGTAATTGCCAATTAATTTATACCTTTGCCGATTTACGTGTTTATTTATGGGCTAATAATGTATGTTATCTTACGCGTTGATTAAGATGGTTTGTGCTTAGTGGCTCTTATTACAAAACTATTTTTAAAGGCATGGTATAATTATTATTTATGTACATACTAATTACATACTATAAGTAATTCTCTGGCCGACTGTAATAATTATTTTAGGCTTACCTACATTTTTAGGGTTCTTTTGCACTTTAGATTCGCAATACTAAATATGATCTATGGAATGAAAAGAAATAATTCGGAAAGATCAATGGAATGTAAAAGAAGAAGAGTTTTAAGGTATTAGCTTAACGTATTAATATATAAATTTCTTATATGCAAGCATCAACTAACATCATAATAATATTATATTGCTCGGGTCGTAAAAGCTTTAACGATAATATTCAAGTCCGCAGTAAAACTTATGCACAAAGAGGAGTGCGCGATAAAAGTATTGAATAAAATGAAGAGGTAGATACCATTACGATTTCGTAATTGCGATTTTTATCTTTATCACTTACGATAAGTGTTTATTGAACACTAGACGATTCCCGCTACTTCGCACGCGCTAAATAAAATCCTGCGGAAACCGTACATTTTGCTGCTTATGTGTTAATCCAGGATCTCAGCTAACTCCATATTAAATTTTATTGAAATCGTTCCAGCCGTTAAGACGTGAAGAAGCTACAAACATACACACACACTCACAAACTTACGACTTTATAATATTAGTGTGATTATATCGAGTCATAAAAATTACTGTGAACGTTTCGAGTTTCCATCATAAAAGGAAATAAAAACTACGAGCGTGGCAAATGGCTTCACCGTTTTATGTGATAGATATCGAAAACCAATAAATATACGTGTTTTTATTGGTTTACTAAATGTAGACTTCCATATTCGTGACTCGAATTATTTTGTGCATTATTTTTTGTATCACGCAGTCAAAATATTATAGGTAGGTATATAGGTAGTAGGTATATATCGTGCTTATGGGATCCTTATCATTTATCAACTATACCATCAAATGAAGTAATAAATAATATACCTAGGACATGATATATTTTCAAAATCAGTCAGTTCGATTCCTCTGAGAAATTTATTTATTAAAATTTTAGTTTTTATATCCTATAGTTATCAATATCACGCACCATGCCCTATTGAAAGATTCAGATTTTGTTAAATCAATTATATTAGAAACTTGGGGAAGTGATGTAGGTAGGTACTAGGTACTACCTACGTAAATAATATTGGAGACAAAATCTAGTACGAGTCTATGGCGTGCAAAATGTTATTGACCTATTAGGAATTTAAATTGATTGAATATATTAAAATTATTTTGAAATTACCGGTGAGATCATTGACCTCTGTATTAATCCTGTCAGCGTGTTACGCGTTTTATAATTTTTGTTTTGACTAAATATATTTCTGTAGGTAGCTAACTAGCTTACTAAAATAAGTTAATATATTTTGTAAAATGTCCGAGTATTTTTTAATGCTATAATAAAATAAAACAAGGAAATAATTTAAATTTTTATTTGAATATTCAAATCGTTATTTAATGAGCAAAAGCAATTAAAATATCTATTCACCCACGCAAAATAGATGATTTATAAAACTTGAAATGTTAAACAAATCAAATCTGTGTTCATAAAGCTTAGGGCATAAATATAACTATTTACTTTATTTAAAAAATAAACCACATA
This sequence comes from Celastrina argiolus, assembly GCA_905187575.2. Classification (NCBI taxonomy): domain Eukaryota; kingdom Metazoa; phylum Arthropoda; class Insecta; order Lepidoptera; family Lycaenidae; genus Celastrina; species Celastrina argiolus. Next base: position 5,990,071 of record LR994590.1, on the reverse strand, counting down.
CTGTATCCGCCACAAACAGCCGTACAAATGCAACACATTTTTCAAATCGCTCAATATTTTAAAAATCGAATCGTTTATTTAAGGCATCGTTTAATATGGCCAGCACGTCGGCAAACGTCGGATCAATCTCGCCGACGCGTCGACGTGGACCGTCACTACATCGCGCCGGCGGCGGCGTCGCAAAATGGAATTTCGCGACAGACCGCTCGCAGATTAATATTACACAGCGGAAAGACCTAATGGAAGCGTGATTGAATTAACAATTCCACTGCACTGTAGCTATTTCAACTAATGCCGGTTTAATTATTTCGCCGCCGGAATAGGGTATGTAAATCCGTCATAGGCTGTTACTTTTTGTAGATGAAAAATAAAACATACTGAGTTTAATAGTGCAACGCACACGTCATACACGATGTCGGTCTCAAAATCGTTCCTATTTGTATGGTGGAACAATCCGCGGCAAAATCGTCCTTCAAAAAGTAGGCCGTCGACACCCTATGACGGATTTACATAGTTATACATGTTTTAAATTATGTAAACACACACACACACTAATTGTTATCGTACACAGCGTGGCGTCGATTTCACGGTCTTGAACATTGCCGTACAATGTTCGTATCGCTCACCGTCACGACTCTTTTACTGTTAACTGAGATTTGACGATTGCGGTAATTGCCATTACAATTTAATTACTGTAACTTTTTAACGTTGCTATTATTGACCATATCATTGCTCTACATTACATTTAACTAGCTCTATTTCATACAAATTAGAATTATATTAGAACTTTCTGTGACATAACGTTTATGGACATAAAAGTGCTTAAGATCTTTGTTTCTATTAGCGGCATTATTTTCAACTTACATCCATACAAAATATTTAATATTTAAAACAATTTTAAATCAGAATTTGGAGATACCAATAAAACCCATGAACCAGCACTATTTCAACGTGCAAATAAAACACCGGTACAAATAAAAGCACATCACCCCGCTATTTGTACACTTGTCTCTACAATTTCGTTACCGTCCCGGCCCTCGATAAACGAAATCGGGGCCGACCTGGGCAAACTACAATATCACGGAGAATAAAAACATACTGTCCGTCTGTACAGTGTGGCCGCCAGCCAGCAATAAGTCTCCGGGGCTATTATGTACTAATAACGACCGGTATCCAATATCCATAGATAACGATCTGTCATCGATCGATATCATATTGTCTATGGCATACACAATATTATTTCAGCACCGCACGATAAAATGTTATCGAAGTGTAATCGATATATAAATTACAAAACATTCGTGCTGGTATAATTGGGTATAGGTAAGTTGGAACGGCTACCTTTACTTTCTTTTATCCCAGATAGTCTGATTTAAGTCTATCGTCATTATTATACCTCCAAGAAAAAAAAAATTTTTAGTAAGCAGGGGAAAAATCATCTATTAATCTTTGCTCCACTCCACGAGCTATTCCCTATAAACAATTCACGGCTCTGTTACTGAAATAGCTTCTGGTATTTTTAATAGTTTCTGGATGGAACCGCTTAAATTGCGAGCGGGAATTAAACGATCTTATCGATATCTATTATGGACACGTGTTAAGTTGCCCATTTGGTACGATAAGATTAACGATAAGTAGCGATTATAGAGTCGGCTTTTTACGTAATAGCCTCGCACGCCCGCAGTTCACTTCGCTGCAACCAATTTCGTACAGCATTAGGCACGATGTTGATTTATTTCAGATAATAGACTGAGAACTGGGCTGTATTCAATTATATAAAACGAGCTTCTGATTGCTCGAGTGCAACCGTTTAGTGTCTAATGGAACTGTAGAATTGTCTTGAGTTTTATAAGAGATTTAAACACATAAAATAAAAATAAATAAACAAATTCTAGCAGTGGCGAACGGTGGTTCCTGTTAAAAGGGAATCCCTAGCCTGTATAGAGATTTGAATAAGGATATTCAAAAGGTTACGTGAATGTGGATCCAATAGAAATGGTTTCTTTAATTCATTCTTATCGGTCACAATCTGAAGTATCCTACTAGTTTTGTAAATGCCATCGTTTGTGAGGATAGACTATCTTTATATTTGTCTATATATTTGTGAGATAGAATTTCGGGATTAAAACATAGGCTAACTTTTATCTTAAGTGTTACAGTAGGAAATTGTATTAAAACGGGAGGAGACGCAGGCAAAAAGCTAGCAAGAAATAAGTAAATGCATTCAACTCAGTTGGCGTAAATATTGTGTAGACTACACACGCCTCTATTGTATACCTAGCTTTTAAAGTTATTCAATAACATAGGATAAGTCCATAAGACTCCTTAGGAGCAGTACAGGCTGATATTTATGATGAATATTGTTTGAACATAAACGCGCCTGTAGAGCCATATCCAAGTCGGAAGCTAGTACAGTTTACATTTCGATGTCGAGATGCACGTCTAGTATAACCTAATGATTGCGTCGCTCCGGGAGGTACCGCCTATTTCATGCCAAATTGAATCTCTATGAAGCCATCAGCGCTGCGACTGTGTTATAATTTATGTTGTATTAATTTATGCTTGATGTAGTGGTGTGGGAAATAAATCTTTCTATACTGAACGATCGAGGATTTATTTGTAGTGATTAATTCCATATTATGAGGGAATTATCAAAAAGAAAAGAGTATATTATGTTATAAATCCCATGTCAAACTAGAAAGAGTAGAAGATAGAATAAATATAACAATATCGTTACCTTAGCAATAGTCGAGACTATTAAAGATGAAAATATATAAACCATCTAAAAGACAAAACCGTGATAAATGCATATTACAATTTGCTCTTTTCATACTCTCAAAAGTATGAAAAGAGCTCAGCATCAATTCCTTTCCCCTCACGATCCGTAATTTAAAAGTCAATTGCTATTCTTTCTACGATATAATTTATTCTTTCCTCGACAGAGCAAGATTTTCTGGTTTATTCGAGCACGCCGCACGGGCGGGAGGCAAATTGGATGGGATTGCGACACATCTCTGGCGGCGAACCGACGAAATGCGGGGGTAAACTGCTCGAATTCCGCCGAGCGCCGAGAGAACCTATTTAGAGCTTATGTATACAAGGATACTTACAAAGAAATGTTGCAATATAAACGTTCCTCTCGTTCCGACGAAATCTCGAGTGTACACGATATTGTACCGATAAACGTTACACGCTCGCGAAATAATAAAACGGTCGGAGTCGGAGTTGTTGACGGCGAATTAATATAACGACTAAACTATCGTGTTTGCTAGCTTCGTGCACAATAATAGGTCAATTTGTATAGGGGCCGAACATAATGGCGGAGACGTCGGGAGGCAATATCGGCATTCTATTTTAATATCTTGTCGACTGCACGCTCTCCAGTATCCGCAGTTATCCCATCCGACTCCATTCAGCAATACTCATTGTGATTCCCGGAGCTTCCGTCTCGCGGCTCTGCAATCAAGTGTTCCTACAAAAACAAACGCTCAAGACGTTGTTTTTAATCTCTGCCCCGAGGTGCTACCGCTTTGAATACCTTCATTAAAACTTCAATGGATTTAGATGTCTTTCAGTCTTGAAAGGAACCTCTTACACAGTTTAAAACATCTCCTCCAGAATCCACTTTCCTTAACATTAAAGTCGCCAAGAAGGTTTTTTGTTTAGCTAAGTGTTCCTAATGTACTTACTTACCTTTGCATAACATATAAAAGTTTTCTATAACATCCCTTACAACGCTTTAAGAGTCTATAATTCAGTGGGGGACTAACAAAACTGTCACAATAAACAATGGAGTCGACATTGTTAAACCGATTGCGAACACTTTGCCAATTTTGCGCGAGCTGCAAACTTCATCGTATCCTCTTTTGCACTTTGTATAAATTATTATCCTATTAGCTGCAAAGCTGGGAGCGAGCGATGACGGTAAGTGTCAGTTTGTGTATGTTTTATGCGTTTGGCGAGAAAGCGAGGTCCGGAAAAGACACGCGGATGGCATTTATTTAGCTCGCTGAATTTAGCTGGGTGAGCTCATCAAACGCAGGCGGTAGTGAAATAACAAGCGCACGCATATAATGCTTCAATTGTGGAACACTCGACACCTACGTGCATTACTCCTTTGTTGTAGCGCTGAGCAAATATTATAGCAGATTGAAATAGTCAATAGGTTATAGGATTACTTAAAATTCACTTAGTCATGTTAGGGAACGTGGTAGGTACGTTCTCTTTTTTATGCGACCACCTTCCCCATTTTCACACCCCTATCTAATATGTGACCATGCATCGATACTTATATTATACTAGCTGCCTACTTCGTTGAGCATACAAACCGTTTAAACCTTCCCTGGAATTCCACGAATATTTCAAGACTAAAAATAGCCGAATCGGTTCAGCCGTTCTCGAGTTTTAGCGAGACTAACGAACAGCAATTCATTTTTATATATAAGATTATAAACCTGAAGAGTTTATTTTTGAACACGCTAATCTCAGAAACTCCTGGTCCGATTTGTAAAATTCTTTCAGTGTTGGATAGCTCGTTAATCGAAGAAGGCTATAGGATATCAGCATCACGCTCCGACTAATAGGAGCAGAGCAACAATAAAGAGTGTTTCAGATCGGGTTTTTTTTCCTTTTGGGAACATTGTTTTTAAGGCAGTATGAAAAAGCCGGGACAGCAGCTACTAGTATGATACACCCCCACTTCCCCCTCCTTTCCACGTACCACAAAAATATAAAAGGAAATATATCTATAAAAGTCCAGTGTCGGTCCAGGCGAAACTGCAGGAAAAGCCTTATTATACTTTTAAGAAAAAATCACGCACTATGGTATGTTCCCTTTAGCGAAAAATCTAAATTATTATTTTGATGTAAAATACTAATGGGCTATTAAATTTAAAGAGTTTGTTTCTTCCTCAGCTGAAGGCAGGTGGCCCCTCGGAACAAACAGGCGAAGTTTTTTGCTGCTCCATAAAACAACAACAGATCGTAACTCGAAAACATCTTATTAACACAAACATTTATTACCGCGACTGTAAATCTCGAGCCAACTTTAACAATTCATGGCGATGGAAGTGTACAAAATTATTCAACGAGATAAAACAAAGTTGAGAATGCTTTGAAGTCGTTTAGTGGGTATTCTGTTAGTGAAATCAGCCGCTAAGTATCTCTCGACTACCGGCTCGGCTCGGGCGGGCGAAATTAATTACGTCTCCAACTTTTTATTAACAATCTACCCCGAGGCATAAAGAGCAAAGATTTCTAGATTAAACTTATGACATTATAACTTTGAACCGTTCAAAGTTGGTCTTACGGTAGATTATTATTATGTAATGATTTTCTAGGGTACCCCTCCGGAGTTCCGGACACGACCGATGACTGATTTTTTATAGACAAACTAGCTGACACGTGCCCACTTCGTTGAGCATACAAACCGTTCAAACCTTCCCTGGACTTCCACGAATATTTTAAGACCAAAAATAGCCGAATGGGTTCAGCCGTTTTCGAGTTTTAGCGAGACTAACGAACAGCGATTCATTTTTATATATAAGAAGAAGAAAGAAGATGAGAAGAAGATCTATTGCATGTATCATTGCACAAATTTTGTCTTACACAATATCGGTTAGCAATATCAATTCAAAGCAAACCTACTAGATTATTTATCGGTCCGATAATCGTCCCTCCAAAAAGTCGGCCTTGTCGAAATCGTGGTCCATTTCATTAACTACGTAATATGACACGATCGGCCAGCACTATAGCCAAGGCTTCAATAAATCATTAACAAACAAGTTATGTAAATATATCGACAGTTTTTATTGACACAGCTAGGCATTATTGTGTTTACCGATAGTATTTTGAGAGCGGCACAACCAATATTTAATGATTAATCATTGTCAAAACGACAGTAAACACACCTGCTAACTAATTGATATTTAACTAATCGATTAATATTATTGACTAGCTGTGCCCGCGACTCCGTACGCGTGGAAAAGTAATTTAGGGCAGTGTTATAATAAATCTGTTATAAAAATATTTTTAGTTATAAAAACTGTCGTCGAGGTATTTAAAAAACTACTTTATGTTGACAATTCCTACTACCAGCTTGACAAACGACCGTGTACAATTACTATAATGCGAACGGGACTACTTGATAGTACGCTCACATACACGACGAACATCTAGTAGCGCCGCAGCGACTGCAGACGATGATCGTATCCACGCCGACGCTGCTGGTGTGGCGACAATGATATTAAGACAGCGCGCCGCAAAATTTTGCGGTCTTTTAGCCTTTAGGTGCGTAAGTCCGACTCGCACTTGCCCGGTTTTTTATTTATTAATAACCAAACATGTAGGTACTGATTATAAATCACTTCACTGTTATAGTACTGATTTTATACAGAAAAGTAGCAAAATATAGAAAGTCCCAAAAGAAATTTCTTTCTTTTCACAAACCTAAGTTGTACCTAACATAACAACCATTCGGTCCATAATAAAAACTAAGAAATAAAAATATCAAGAAAAACATAAATCTAATTTATATTGACATAACTTTTTTAGATTAACTGTAAACACAATACTTATGTTAATCAAAATTGTATGTATTATGCAGTTATCGAATACATAATTTGGACAAAGAAGACTATAAAAATGTACAGTAATAGTAGGCTGTAGTATGAGTTTTAACGGACGGAATGAGAACTATAATATACAATGCAAAATAATATTATACATTGCTAATGATGCACGCTGAGTATAACTCTCGGATAACGTATTGTATAAATGTAGGTACCTACTCAACTTTGCTATAATTGTATTAAAAGTACGGCATTTGGCGTATAGATGTCGCTATTATGGTCTGCTCTGCATCGCGCTATCGCTTGTAAGATAGATTTGTATATGAGAATACTCTATCAATATTATGATATTTGGCAAAAAAACCCATAATAATCTGTTAACACATATCCAGGACAGGCCGCAAAAGGCTAGAATTTCAAAAGGTATCTCGATTGGAATCGAGTTGTATCAACAGTTTTCCCCTGTAACACAGTTTAGTAACTATCAAGATGTTTTTAATGTATATATTATAAAATAGAAAAAAAACAAAAAAAAAGAGCAATATATTTATGAAAATCTTAAAACTGTTTTTAAAATTCCGTACCTCAAAAGGAAAAAACGAAACACATATTATAAGATAATGCCATGTCCGTCTGTCTGTCAAGACCCTTTTACTCAGAAACGCGTGTAGGTAAATTATATAAAATACTCAGGATACCTACTGTTCCTTGAAGCAGTGAAAAAATCAGACGTATTAGCCATTGCAACCAAAAGCAGTCGCTTAGGTATGTCGCTAAATTTCGTCATTTTCGACACTCGTAAGGGAATCAAAACCTAAAGGTTACTTCCCGTGAACTCAAAATCATAAAATGTGAAACCAAGCAACGTCTAAAACCATACGTTTTTAGTAACATTATATAGATAGTAAAAATAAAAATATTTTGATTTTTTTAAACTTAGTACCGTTTGTCATGAATGCGTATAATTGAAACTTATAACAAATACTTAGTCTCTAATATATTCAAGCTGTAACCAAATCAAAATTCTATGTTAATCAGGTTTGTATGGAGCTATCGGTGCGCAAGTCCAACTCGCACTTGGCCGGTTTTTATTTATTTACTTATTACTAACCTACGCTAACAAATATGTATACAGTACCTACTTATCACAAAGGACTGTACAGTAAAAGTACTAACTATTTTTATACAAATAACTTTCGTAATAAACTCAAGAAAAAAAATCTTAGATTGTTCCTACCTAGCAAGCCTAAAAGTAACAAATAAAAGTCACCCCCGCGGCCCCGGTGCGTTCGCTGCGAATAAAATTTGAAGCGGCGCGGCGGCGGCGCGCGGGTCCCGGGCCGGCGCGCTTCCTACAAATGTCCAGCAAGTACGACATGATGTTTTTAAATCGTCATAACTTTTTTATTTATGAACCGATTTACATGAAACAAACACTAAATGTTAAATGAAGCTTGCCGCAATATGTTACTGAAAAGTACATCTAAATCAGATAAGCCGTTTCTGAGATTAGCGTGCACAAACCCACAGACAAACAGACAAACAGATAAACAGACAAACAGACAAACAGACAAAAATTTCAAAAATCATTGTTTTGGGTACTGTTGCGTAAATAAAGGTCCCCTATAATATTTTTTCTGAAATATCTTCAATGTACAGACACGACTCCTCTACAGATTTATTATATGTATAGATAGTCGTTAGTCGTAACTCATTATACGTAGCCTGTTGGCTTTGATATTGGAATTAATTCTTTATTCTTTTTTTTAAGCAAACGCTAGTGCTTTTTATATACCGCCCACTTAGAACTATAATAAAATTATACGTCAACAGATTTTGGCTCGCCATAAAATCATAAGCGATTTGGTCTACAAAAACATAACAAAACTAAATAATCGAGGCAGTTAACACAGAAAGGCGTGGGCGAGCAATTTACGCTTGACCTTTCATAGTTTTCAAATGAAAACTTCACGGAGACGGGAAGACAAGTAGAACTGTATTTTATATTCAAAGTGAAATATCCCAGTGTAACTCGCCAGTTGTAAAGACGGCAACTCGAGACGCGGCGCGGAACAAAAGTTATTTAAACTTGTTAAAATTCACTTTGCGAGCTGCTCTTATAATTCGAGGGGTACGGGAGAGCCTTGAATTGTTTATCATTAATATTGGATTTTAAATAACGGTATTACGGCGTTTATACGCTTGACTACGAAAATAATTCGAAAATATATTATTGTTGTTGAATACTTTATTATTATTTATTATCATCATTTTTATTGTAATGTTGGCCAAACACGCTACGGTGTAACTGTGCAGGTAGACCGCATGAAACATCACTAAAAGTAACGTTATCGAAATAAAATATATTTGCGCTGCCATGACTTTCATATAAATATTATTCGATAACGTTACTTTTAGTGAGCTATCGAATGTTCTCGCTTGGACTACTGCACCGTTAACAAAGCCAAAAGCTACTTAGCTTACTTTATTATAATCATTTACAGAACTACACAATAGAGTAGGTATCATAACGGTGTTCAGGAATTTGAACATAAAACATGTCGTCAAACAATATTACCGCTTAATACATACTACGTCCGACAGACGGCAGACCTCCGAGCGAGCGGACAGCCTCCTCCGCAGGGGGCCGTGAGTGAACGATCCACTCTCATGGAAGTTAACAATGTGACGGAGATCAAACTACTTGCACGAGAATTAACAATGAGATCGGAGTGCTTACATCATTTAACAATGATTATGTATTCATTACAATGTACACGTTTACACGGCAATTAACGGTGATGTATAATTATTGACTATGATCTCTTCATAGGTATTATGAATGTTTAGTAAAGTGTAAACCTGCTGAAGAATAGCAACTAAGTAATTAAATACTAGAATACTAGAGACTTAAGTAAATGACACAGCTATACTACAGCTGAAGCTTTTTTATTAGACATTAATCGAATAATACTGAAGGTTTTAGCTAGATACCTATCCTATTAGTCATTTTATCAACGTCAGATATCTTACTTACATAGTGCTAGCAGAGCAATAAGCAGTACTTACATGGGAGTTGACGATGGCGGCAGTGTGGTTGCGGGTGGCGTCGCCGGGCAGCGCGGCCAGCGGTAGCCGGGGTTTGGTGGACAGCGCGTTGGTTCGCGGCGAAGCGGCACATTTTACAGCAGCCTAGAAATAGAAGCATGTTTATAATTTAAATACATATTATCTCAGATTTAGACGGTGACTATTGTTTTAGAGTTTCGCACATAGAGCGTAGCGAACATCTAGGCGAAACCGTTAAAGTCACTATTGTTTAGTGGCTTCATCGAGATGTTCGGTGGTGGGCACTTTCTTCGTATTATTTTATAATCCGAGCAATTGAGCATGCTATAATATATGAGCGATGACGTTTTGGTCCTAATGTGGCCAGAGCGTCGTGGCTATTTAATAATTATACATTTACAACATAAAGATGGTGCTAAATGCTAATCTCCTTACAGCTGTATTAGAATGTAAACACTAATCTTTCCAAACGCTGCGAAACATTTTCCAAATGTCAAACACAATGTGAACAGAAGGTCGTGTATCGTATGTCTAATTTGTCTGTCGTGAGAACGATAACAATACTCAATCGCGAATGTTTACTATGCCATTATATCCACTAGTGGCAGTAGCTTTAAACACTATTAAGTTTAATGCCACAGTATTATTTCAATTGTGCACAATTACGTAGCAATCAAATGAAATTTTCAACACTATAATTACTGCGGGTATGTTATAAATTTGTGCCACAATTTATTTCGAGTATTTTGTCAAGTTTAATTGATTTTACGCGTATATTTATTGCTGTAATTAATTATACAAATTAGATATTATAAACTTAAAGAAATAATAAACTTTTAAATAGTAGGCAATATATAAATATGCCAGTTAAATAAATCAGGCGTATTTGCTAATTCCACGATAATCCCTTCGTTAGTAGCTAATGAATTTTCTTTGAATGTCTTCATCATCTACGGACTTAAAACGTGTAGTAGGTATTTTAATGAACCAGTATTTATTAGGTTACCTACTCTGTAGTCAGTAGTAATTATTACGATCCTTTTTTACTTTTATATTTTATCATAGCAGACTAGCTGACCCACTTCGTTGAGCATAGAAACCGTTTAAACCTTCCCTGGACTTCCACGAACATTTCAAGACCAAATATAGCCGAGTTGGTCCAGCAGTTCTCGAGTTTTAGCGAGACTAACGAACAGCAATTATTTTTTATATATAAGACTAGCTGACCCGTGCCCACTTGGTTTAGCATAATAAAAATAAAAAAAACCGTCTAAACATTCTCTGGACTTCCACGAATATTTCAAGATCAAAAATAGCCAAATCGGTTCAGGCGTTCTCGAGTTTTAGCGAGACTAACAAACAGCAATTTTATATATAGGTATAAGATATAAGATAAGATTTCAAGTTATTTCAATTCACCGCTTCAAGCTATAAAACATTATAATATAACCTGTTCCAAAAACAACTAAACTACTTTAGAAATAAATATCACTATCGTTTACACGCCGTAGGGTAAGCTGCAGGTTCTAGACCCAATAGCAACTTTCACTGCGAGGCTCGATGAATTACGATGTTAAAACAACCTATAAGTCTGAAACACTAATTAAAATATTTACGCAAGCTTTCCAAACTACATCGGCGACTAGTTAATAACTAACCGAGTCGACATAAACGATTACAGAGTGGATGAAAGTAAATCACATATAATTAATGTACGTACACACTTGGCCACTTTGTATGACGAAGAAGCGAATAATGACAAAAACGGTATTTAAGGCTAGTTAGTTGGTGCACGGTGGACATACTATATTTTTACTATTCGGGTCAAGAGGAACAACATTTTTGCATGGCACTGTCAATCTTTAGCATTTACCACTACATCATCTTACCCTGGAGTTGTAGTGGTAGGAATGTGTAATAATAATGCCTCTCAAACCGATTTCGGTTACGATGGCATTGTTTCCTTGAAAAACAGCTACGCAAGTGTGTGCGCAATACACAGAAGAACTCGCTCTTCCTGCACCCTCGTAGCCCAGAAGGACGGATAACCGACATGAATGGCGGGAGATCAGGCGCAGGACCGACTTTTTACATGCCCATCCGACGCATGGATCATCTTTCTTGTCAGACAATCAGGTGATCAGCCTGCATTGTCCTAACCAAACTTGAAAACGACATTTTTGTTGTTCAACGCAGGAATCGAACCCTCGACCTCTGAGTTGAGAGCTAGGCTCAAAACCACTAGATAATGGAAGCGTAGGAATGTGTAGTGGGCCATTTCCTTGTTTAAAAAAATGAGATAAGTAAACCAGAATATTGATTATAAAACGCGTCTCCTAGTGCGTACATTCCAGCCGTAGGACACAAACGATAAGTGTACCTAACAACCTAGTACAGATGAAAGTAAATTAAATATAATAACACTTCTAATGGAGTAGGGTACCTCAGCGATAATCGCCCACGGTCACACCTCGCCGATACCGGCCATTTGCCGTAATTGCTCCGCTGACAACAAATTAATCACTAATGCGATAACAACGATACTAATTTAAAGAGGAAATTGCCGCCACATTACAGATCATTAGATGGATTTCGAGTATTGACCAATAATATAATTAATCAAAATTCTACAGCTGATCGTATGAGGCATTTAATGGCGCGCGTTTTAGATAGGTTATCAATCCCTGTGTTCCAGGAGCTGATAGTAAACGAAAATAACGTTTTTTTCGTTCAGATTCGCGTTTCTTTAGCACTTTAAAGAATCATTATGATCGTTTTGAACTGTTCTTACTCGTGTTCCACAAGCAGGTGTCAGCTGTCAAAAACTGTTCAAAACGCTCAGAATGATCCCATCTTGTTTTTGACGTTTACTTAGATTTCACTGATCTCGATGTTATTTTTAAGTTATGGAGTGAGCAAATTTATTATAGATTCTTTTATAATGTAGTTATTATTGTTAATTTAAAATATAAATAGAATTTATGAGTTAAAAAGGAAATGTTAAATTTTGACATCTGTCAGTCGTTCCACTAGCAGTAAAGTTTGTTGAAACGTTCAAATCGAAAATTTCATTATTGTGCTAAAGAAACGACTGTGTGCGTTATGAATGATCTGAGCGTTCAGTGTAAAAAGAGCGCTTAAAGGAACACGCCCAATAAGAGTGGATAGATCGCCGCTATCGCTCTGTATGGAGATCTCTTTTCTTATAGATAGACAGGTTATAACGCGCACAAAGTCATTAGATATTTACCACCGTGTTTTGCTTGTTAAGTTAAAGTGTTTAATAGTAGTTTAGACATTTATTTGTTACAATCCAAACACTAAGTAACAGTCAATCATTTTGTTTAAGTAATCTTTTCTGTAAGTAAAAAATTTTAGAAGAAGCAAAAATAAAAACTATTCTTTTAATAGAATCTATAAATAGATAGGAATTTGGATGAAGGTCTTTAAAGGTTAAGGTGATAAGGTAAGTAGGAATAGAGTTATAGAAAGTAGGAACTCTGCGCCACTGCTACCCAACTTACCCCTCTGACCGTATTCCAGAACGTCTATTTAATCAAGGGCAAGCTGCACAATTTGCCGTTCAATCACGGGCGACACGGCCATCATTAATTAAGTCATCAGAGCCGAGGGATTAGAAACTGAACTGCATGATAATGAACGATTATGTCGCACGGCCCCGGGCGCCGGGTAATCGACTTACCTCTCACCCATTTTACGGTAGCGTCGTGTTGCTTATCGTTAAATGTTTTAATGTCTTTGTTTTGTAAGCGCAATGTAAGTAGAACAATTTACGACTGTTTAGTGTTTAGAACTATAGTGTTTCGAACCGCAACCTACTTTTTCATTTCAAATGTCAATGTATCATATCTAATTCTAAACCCCTAATGTAATACAAAATTTATTTATCTTGATTAATATTCATAAATACATTGTCCTAACCAAACTCGAACTCACGACCTCCGAGTTAGGCTCTGAATCACGGAGGTGTTTTTGTCATTCAGGACAGTCCATCACTAACCAGGTTACACGATAATTCTCCCGTCATTCCGAGACTGATCGACTGAACTGAATATACACGAACATTCACAACCCTAGGATTTAGTTATGTCGTAAATTTTTCCTCTAGTAACAGTAGCGTAACAACGTAACTTGTTTATTGTCACATTACGCCTGCCACTTCAGATGAAGATAATATCCATTCTAAATTATGCTATCTAATTTAAATACCGGTTGGGTAAGTTGATCTTTAGATAATACATCTTTATGTTAAATCGTGAATAGCGATACTAAAATGCAATGCATATTTTCCATCGCTGATTATTATATTACATTAAATATTAAGTAATAACATCACTTTATGTCGTTTTAACACCTGTAAATAATATGTGCGATAAGTTATATGCATGAAAACATTTTACGAGCTGTCGGCTGGTAATATTGCTGAGGTCATGTTTAGAAATAAGTTTGGTTAATGCTGAAAATAATTTAATACTATTATAACGTAATACGATTTATATATTTCAATCTCTTTGGTTCTTGTCTCTACCTATTGTAGCCTGTATGTTTACGATTCCCTTTTTGTGTATCAAAGTAGACATATCTTCGTGTTCGTAAGTAGGTAATGCAGCAGATGACGGTGACTAGCCTCCTTTGAGAGCATACAAAGTTTAAATATTTGTATTTAGAAAGTAGAGTCTCGACACTTAGGAGTCTTTTTTTCTAGCCGCCAAATGTATTTGCCAGTGATTCGTGAATATACGTTAAATATTATTATGTGTTCGGGAGCGAAGTTGTTCAGATGGAAAGTCGGATTCAATACAATATTTCAAACATTCTTCTATTTTGCTCTTCCTTTTCATACATCTATTAACATGCTTCGTGTTCGTTGGTTTTCTAAACAATTGAAGTCTAATAATTACTCTACATTTCAAAATATTCCCAAAACCAGATGTCAAAACAATTCCTAGGGCTGTAGGGGAACTCTATCGACCAATTCACGTCCATCAAGAACCGGACAGAGGGGTTAACTCGATGTAAAAAGCTAAAATGCGTTAAAACAAACAATGTCCGATAGCCTCACGGAAACAATTAGGCGCGAGGGGTTGAATCGAAATATTTTGTCGCGTTGAGGGGTCGAATCGGAATATTCTGTCGCCTGTCGCGGTCGCGTGACCGCGACCATTAACCCACCCTCGCAAACCCCGCTCTTATCAAACACATATTCATGTCCTCAACGTGTTTACACGATACAAAAATGTCATAGATACTTATCGTTGATGACACGCCTTTGTAGTAAGCAATAATCTTTGGTGTCATCTAATTGGTTTTGTCTGCTTTGCTTTGTAATTTGCAACACCATAAGAATACCAATACAAGCAAGTAGTCGGCTCTAGGTGTTGCCTTATAACTATTGTGAGATCATCATTCAGATCATAAAATTTTTTTATTATTACAAAATTTTATTTATTACAAAAATACACGTGTGTAAAAAGTGCTGACATGATTTGAATGTTATGTATGTCCCAATGTATTAGGTAGAGATTTACCTAAACTTGCAAACAGCGCACGACCGGTCGCTGTGGAAGTCCTTGGGGGGAGGCCTATGTTCAGCAGTGGACGTCTTCAGGCTGATGATGATGATGATGATTACCTAACCTTACATTTACAACCCACTATGTAGCTACTTGTAAACACTCAAAAACACTAACAACGCCACAAAAATTCTTATTTAGAGTAAAGAGAAATATAAATCGTCAGACCTCATCGACAATCGTGCTACAACAGTCCCATTACAGAAGTCCATAAAAATTATTACAGTTATTATCACGCCAAGGAATTTTAATGGCGAGCGGAGCGAGTGAATTTTCTTTTTTTTTTTTTTGTTATTCGGCACTAGTTCTCGTAATCGATTAGGGAACGAGGTCGAGATTAGCATTCTTCGAAACTAACCGAGTTAATTCCTGCCGGCCCGAGTTCGCGACTTGAATAATGATTCCGTTTCAATTATTCGACTGTGCAACGTTTAATATTATATTACGTTGTAAATGGGTTATTATACTGTTAATGCTGATGTATTGAACATTATAGTATAATCAACGTAACTAATATCTATTTATAATAGAATTTAAGTTTTGATAGGTACATATTATTATATCTGCAATGCAATTATGTATATATATTAGATAACTAATAATTGCCTACTTTTATCCAGGTTTTAGGCCTGTATTAATAAAGAAACCCAACCTCACTCGAGAGACTATTTGACAGATGAAAAAAATAGTTTCGTTTCACTTTTAAAAACGAAGAACTTGACTTATGTTACATGCTTAATTTTTTTTTCTTATTTAAAACGTAATAATAAAGATTATAAAAATTACTTTTTAATTACTTAATAATGTATGTTACTGCATAAAAAGAAAATAATTTACAGTACTATGTAACATTAATAAAGTTGTTCACTTTTAAAAGTGAAACGGAAAGTTGTTTTATCTGTCAAATAGGTTCTCAGGTGAGGTTGAGTTTGAGACTTCTTTATTAACCCATTAACCGCCAAATTAAAACCAACAGAGATTTTTTCAAATAATGTTTGTTTTATTACTGTCTACAAGCTAAATAAACACAAAAGTAGGAAAAAACTCAATAAAAGTCATTAGGTATATCTACAGGAGGGTGTACTCAAATGCGTACAGCGGCGTATTACGGGTGGAAAATTTCAAGACATTGATTTTCAAGTCATAGTGTTTTGACATACTTTTTATATTGCTAACGAATTCTTGCATTACAAATAACATATCCCAATGGTTTTTCAAGCTTCTGGGGATAATATCCCAGTCCGTCTTGAGACAAGCTCACTATTGAAAACGAATTTTGAGCTTTATTTTAGGTTTTCTGTCGTAAGTAGAGTGTAATGGAGCGTCGAAATAGCAATTGATCCATACTGTCACTAGTTATACTCATTATATACAAATGCCAGGCATTTGCAATAGTCATAATATATATCATATAGGTAAATAAAACCCACCACCACTTTTATCCATGAATCGCAATTCTATAAAGCGAAATTGACTAATCAAAGTCGTCTACTCCACCCATATTTTACTATATGTTTGGAAGGTTTTTTGGAATAATGGCATTAGCCTTTCTCGTTACACAGTTATAGATCATCGTTTCACAGATCCTAACGGTTAAATAGTATCATGGTTGTAAAAAGTCGCTATTGTGCAAACACCTTAAAAAGTTGCAAAAAAATACTTGATGATACGTTGGATTCATTCCCAATTTTACAAGTCATGTTTTGACAACTCTTGGTCCTAAAAGATCAGTGGATACTTTGACAGATTTTCCATAGTAAAAATCTAGGTGCTACCTAGTTTTTGAAAGCAAATCGCACTGGCTTTCCTATGATAAAGTGCTTAGTATGATGATAGCCACATTATTTAACCATCGAATTATCAATCAATATTTTATTGCGATCATTTATCACTCTCCATTGAAGAAAGTTATCTATTAGATTACCATATAAGGGCCGAGCTTACAGCAACATATTGTTCCTGGTAGTTTTATTCCTTTTATAATCCCGAATTTTTGGTCTGGGCATATAGTTTGACACCATTTCAACTCCTAAATCTTCCTAGTAGGACCTATTATAAATCTTTTCTATGTTGTTTGTGATACCCAGAAATCACAATATGCCAATAAACTGTTTCAAGTCAAAAGCGTCTATTTGTAATGTATCAAAACTAATTGTATCAAAAACCCTAAAACATAACAATGCTAGTATATGGATCCGGCTGCTGTACGCAAACAGGTACACTTGTATATAAAGTAAGATTTCTCTGTAACTATACGTTTATTTACCATTATTTGTCATTTATTTTATAAATGAGGATGTAATTAAAAAAAAATACCATCTAACATCATAATTACAACAAAAAATAGTAAACAGTAATAAATATAGTGACTTACTCATATAAACGATTTTACTGATACCTTTGAATCCTCTAAACGTCAAGTGTCATAGGCACAGGCAGTTCAATAGATATTATAGTAATGCACTAACTCATAACTAATAATTTAAGCGTAAAAAAATGTCAGTGACACTTAAAGTTTTTTAACTACCCTCATTTATTTTGCTGTACCTGATTGGGTACAGAGGCGCCAAATGGGTTAATACGGGCCCTAGAGTCTAGGGGCTTACTTTCGAAACTATATTTCAATGTTTGATTGCGATCAACCTTAATTTAAAACTATATAAAATTCTTTATAGTATAAATATAATTATTTTAAGATCTAGGCACTTGACAGTGTAATTGTATACTGTGACTACCAACAAAAATTTTTATTGGCTTTATAAATTAATACGTATTTTGTTTTTATTTAATATTGTATCTTAGCTGTAAGTTTTTCATGTACCCAAGTTAAAATAAAATGTCAATCCAAGACATATCCGATTCCAATGCCGTCAAGTCATGTAGTAGGTACTCTCTAACCGAAATTAATAACCAATTTTAGCAATCTGAGATTTAAGCAATTTGTGTATGAAAATAACACTTAGTGCATGTTAATAATATGTCTAAATACGTCCATCTTCACGTCTACGATCGTCTCTTGACATATTTTACTATGCAATCTGTCAAAATACGTCCATTTTTAGATCGTCTCTTGACAGATTTTCAATTTCAAAGTGCAATCCCCGAAATTTACCGGATTGCAATATATATATGAGATTGAAAATCTGTCAAGAAACGATCTAAAAATGGACGTATTTTAGACAGATTGCATAATATTCACATGCACTAACTGTCATATTTGAACAGAGGTCATTCTTTAATCTGCTATCCCAATCAAGACTGATTATAAATGTCGGGCGTTAAACAATACCGATAACATTGGATTGCCATAGTTGCATAATCGACACTCAATTTCAAACCAACTTGGCGCTAGTCTCGTAACGAACTGTACAATGTGTGCATACATTTCTTTATCCATGAGCCTATTATAATTTTATTCATAATACCCCGTCAGATCTATCCCTATTTCCATCGCTAATTTAACATTATACATACGACAACATTAACGTAATTGAATAACATACGATAACTAATGTATACAGTGCGGCAAATATTGAAATTGTAATGTCACGTAATAACGCTAATATCGACTTCACGGATAATCGGTGGGCAAACATCGATAGGCTGCTGTTTGTTCGCCGTGATAGCGTCTCTATACGATCCGATGTCGGTCGCCGATATGTGTATGCAGTGTGTCGGAATCAATAATAATAATCGATATCGGATCGGACAATGTGAAAGGCAGGTTACATAGATGTAAAACATGTATGAACCTATAACCGATATCGAAGCATATAATGTGACAGGCAAACGTATTTTAAATCTATTGTTTTAACACAGAGTTATAAATGTTCAGCTTTGAATTGTCTCCGGACCAGATTTCGGACGATATTTAATACAAAACGATAAAGTCCAAAAGACGGACTAAGTCCAATTCCCTACTCTATGTAGGTACTATTTTTGTATTAAATCCTTTATTTTCTAGTCATCCTACTTATTCCAAATAATCTAGAAGCCCAATATCGTATTGGCTATCGCTACCGATATCGAATCGGATGATGTGAAAATGTCGGTAGGTACCCAATCAATGCTGTGTGTTTAGACGAGGAATGCATGCCGTAATGTATTTTAAAATAACGTGTGCCACTAGCAAAACTCGTACGTTGTTAACATCGTTTGTTAATAAATTACAAATAATATTGAATTTAGAACATAGGTATTATGAAGCTTATGAGACTGAGAAACTAATTGTTTTCGAAAGCACGCCAATATCACACCTATGTACATTTATGAAAGTCTTAGTATAAGTTAATTTTAGAATATTGTACATAAAGAATAAATAAATAAATATCAAAATCATTCTAGGCGTCTAGATTTTATACTCCCACTGACTTTAGCAAAAGTACCTGTATTGTAATCTAATTACATGTTCATTATAGGCAAAGATTCTGCTCGACCAGTTTCCTAAACATATTTTTGCACTAAAAGCCTGAAAATATTTTTTAAACAAACGCATCGACTGCCTGAGGTTTGTAGTTTGAAGTCCGTATTCGTATTTAGGTACCTATACATATCGTGTGTGCACAAGATTCGTCGGCGTGTTAAGCGATTTTGATTCATGCTTGAGCGACTTCAGCGACAACTTGTTCGATAGTACCTACTTACAGATAAACATAATAATTAGATTTTACTATGATAATAAGCACTTAATAATTATTGGAACCACCAATGTATCAATGGCGAACACTGCTTGACCTTCAGATGGAAGCTTTAACCTGTATAATATATTATATTTGGTGAGAATATGGATAAGGGCCTTCAAAAAGGAATAAGTGAAGTCAATAGGATTGAAGTTGTAACCCTAACTGCGCTGGTACTACTCGCTTCTCATTTATAGTACGTCCGAGATAAATTTAACCCAAACGTAAACAATCCGTCTATGACACAACCATAGTCACTAGTCAGTGATGCCAATTGGCCAATATTAATACAACGTTTTTTGTTTGCTATGAATCAATAGACTATAGACTTATATTCTACAATCGGCAGTGTCAAAATGGCGTATTTTTTCTTAGAAAGATTTTCATTTGATGTTTAAACATATTAATTATTGTTAAATTGTTATAAAACGTATTGGATAATGAAGTGTAATCCTTCAACATTCCGGTGAAAGTGTTGATAAGTGTGCACAATAAGTAATTACGTGAAAATTTCGGTGTATTTGGTTTGTTTTCGTTTAGGTTAAATTTCTCTCGGACGTACTATAATACAGAGACGTACATAATTTACGGGCGTATACTGAAACGCTACTTTAAGTTAAGAGCCCTGCTCATTACCTACAAGCTGTCGCTGTAACAGCTACATGAACAGACAAGGACAGCGTATGACTTGAGCGGCAGTAAGATATCCAACTTAACGCTTATTAATACTCCAACTGTTATTAAATGTCAATATAACACACAAGAATTTGCGAAAAACGCATTTCCTATTTCAAATACACAAAACACATACAAAGCGTTTATTATGAAAACACAATCTAAATATAGATTTAACATCGCCACAAAGTTTGTACAAACTTACAGCGATAAGGTTTGTTTTAGTTATGGGTATTAGGTACTGTAGTCGCACGACAAAGGAGAGCTGTGTTCGATAGTTTGTAATAAGTTAAAGTTGGGCCGGATGAAGTTTATTAGGTACTGGCCGGCACGCCGGAGCTCATATCCGCAACCGCTAACAGCAATATGTTAAAGTTTTACGGCAATAATATGTTGTAGAATGCGTGAAAAAAATCCTGAATAAAATTATGTTGAACAAGATTATCATCATCATCATTTCAGCTATGACGTCCACCATAGGAGTCTTACTCTCCAAACTGATAATACGTTATTACTTAATACACATCCTAAAATGTTTAAGTGACTGTTTAAACTCAATTTTCTAGGTAATTTTTTATTGCTACATATCACCTCATCGATTCATGTCTTAATATATTTCTAAATATTTCCAAATTAACCTAACAAACGTTTTCGGAAAGTCACCAACAAGGCTAGCAATAGTCAACAAACTGACTCCTTATACTCACAAGTTCCTTATAAAACGTAATTAAACTATTAATTTTTGTTTCAGACGTCCTTTCAATCCCACGGTGCCAGGATGCAATACAAATACCTCTAAGCGTATAAATACAAAACGATTCTAATCACCTTCAAACCCTATCATTAAAACCCAACCAACACAAACTCACAGTTATTGAGATAGCAAATTATCACATAGCACATAAACATACGATACTACTTTACCACGGCAATAAAACCCGAGAGCTGTATTTTGCTCGTTAAAAATGAATCTCGGCAAACAGTTTCTTAAGAGTTAAGACGTCGGTTATGCAAATACATTTAATCTCTTTAAACATTCTCAACTATTATAAGCGAACCATTGAACGAGCCTCTGGTTTTTATTAAGTTCTCTCGGCCTGATAATACTATTGTAAACTTCTACGTCCAACATTACACTTTGAACTTAGAATATTTATTTCAATTGCAATGAACTAATTCATTTAACCGTTTATTACTTTTTTATTTATCCATGAAATACTAAATAATATTATATAGAATGGCAACATTTGGCGAAACAAAATATTACAGTTGGCATAAAAATAGGAAAAAACAATATTATGTGTAATATTTAATATATTACTATTTGAATTTGCTTTGCACGTCTAGGTTTGCTGCTGGAAGTATTTTTTTAATAATAAGAGCTAAAATAACTAGACTTAATAGATCAATCATTCTTCATTTCGTAAACACGACCTCCGTCTCTACAGGGGCTGAGCGCGTTTGGTGCTCGTGTCGCAGGTTCCAATCCTGCAGAAGGAACAAAAAGTTTTCTGTGTTCCTGGGTCATGCACGTGTATTAATATAATTGTGTATTAACATAATAAAAATCTTAAATATGTTTTATAGCATAAAAGTATTAAATATATCCGTTGTCTGGTACCTGTACCACAGGTTCCTCGGATACTAGCACGGGGCTAGTTTAGGATGCAGCATCTATTAGAAAATAATACCACCACAAACGTTTGAACTCTTAACTGTTCCAATGTTGTTGCAGACCAGTGTTAGACTATTCCGCGCAACCGAACCAACACATTCGCATATTAGGAAATATGTTTGCATCAAGTATTATGCAATATGCAAGTCGTAGAAGTTAAAGTATAAACGCGGTGAAAGTTGGCTCAAATGTCAAATAAGGCAAAAAACAAAACTCGCGTCATGCTTTAATAAGCGTAAACGAAAGTTAAACTATTGAAATTTCCATCTTTGTTACAGCCGAGATGGTAATTATGGGATAGCATAACCGGTATTCAAGCTGTGCTCTTACTGCCATCCATAAAGTAGATATAATATAACAGAGACACGACCTAGTACTAGAAAATGGTATCAACCTAATACTGGCAATGTTCTCTTCGATTTCCAATAGATAAAGGGTGAAGTCCAGGCACCAAGGAAACCGCCATCTAGCGCCACTATTGGAGAATACCAATTAATAATTTCGTTTCGTATCTTCTTCTTAATTAAGGAGTTGAATTTAACTTAATGTGATGTTATGCTTAAAATATGCATGCTTATCTTTATTTTACTAAGTAACTAACTCGACTAACGAAAATTATATAGCATATTAAATTGACACCTGTTTTATTAAAATCATCCAAAGTTAGCTAGGGTGCTATGGTGGAACAAAGTCAATACGCTTCCTTTTGGCTTCGTATTCGGGTAAAAAGGCCAACACAGCTGCGTTCAGCCAGAAGGCTGGTTCTCCTTCAGAACGGTGCCCTAGCTTATATTGGAGCTAGATATTTGGATCAGGGTCTTCAAAAGGCATGGGGTAAGTGAAGCCAATATGAATGGAGTTATAGGATTTCCACGGGCTGTAAACTCTACATAGGAGGCACATACACACCCTAAAGTATTATCAATCAATTATTTTACACAATGTTTCAAAGGTAATATTTTAGGTAACCAACATGTTTTGATCTATTTACGTAAATTATCATTCTTAATACATAGTCCATTACTCTGGAGTGCTTCTAATAAAAATCACCATTACCCCAGCAAACGGTACATTAGGTCCATGCATATAAATAAGCTGGATTTGCATTTATTTTATGTTATATCCGCGCGAAGTAGGGAGGATGTCGCTGTGGAGTGCGGACGGAGAATTTGTGTAAACACTTTATTACAGAATATATATTAAATCTAAGGAAGATTAATCTCATAGACGAGTTTTAAAAAGTACAAGAGCCTTTATAAAACAAACAATTTTGCCGTTGGTTTGCAAAGTTAACATCATAATTTTTTTTACAAATTTACAAACTATGATAAATGTAATATAATGTACTCCAACGTCTTCTTCAAGAATGAAGATATTGTCGGATAAAGCAATGTACAGCTATGCCAAGCTAAGCAAGGTAAGAGCTCTTCTCTCAACTGGCAGTGCAAATTGCTAACTAGTTGCCAAAGAAATAATCTATGGGTTAAGATTGCATTACTCAGCCGTCAAACCTCCAAAAAAAGTGAGAATAGGTTCCATTAACCTTTATTATTTTATTTTTATTATTCTTTCTCACCCTCAAAGAAATACAAATTATGGACAAGAACCGCATCCAACCGTGCTTCTAAAATAGTAAGAAATACTACGAACAATATCAATAAGCAAAAGTAAAACGACCTGTCTATAAAACTTTATAAAGTCACATATCAACAATATGGCGGTTTTCATTGGTATTTACGGTTGGAGC
This sequence comes from Celastrina argiolus, assembly GCA_905187575.2. NCBI lineage: Eukaryota > Metazoa > Arthropoda > Insecta > Lepidoptera > Lycaenidae > Celastrina > Celastrina argiolus. Next base: position 5,966,063 of record LR994590.1, on the reverse strand, counting down.
GCGCTATACGGCATACAGCTCTTGAATTTTAAACTCGAGCAGACTCCCCCTCACTCGGGGGACAAAGCGATTTTTCTGCAATACACCGAGAGTAATGGCGTCGCCACGCGCCTGTGGGTTTGATGCATTGTTTGCGTCCCTCTTTGGTAAAATATATACATAATTAAATTATTGCGAGCTATTAATAAATATGGGCGCCACGAAAATATTTACGTACGTTGTTCTGAATAATTTATTTACATTTTGCGGTTTAATTTGCAACTGTATGTGTTTACACGTGTACGAGAAGCGGCAAACTAATTTATTAGGCATACAGGAAAACCGTCTAACAACATTTTTATATCAGTGAAACATTACTTACTGATACCAAAAAGGATAAAGTTTTAAAAAACGATGAACGATGTCAAACGAATGAAAAAGGAGCAACAAAATAATAAAACAGTATATTACTTTACTTCGGTAGCCACTCGGTTAAAAATAAACCAAGCTCGCCTCGACTCCTAAACACGAGAAAATAAACTTGAAATCACTGATGACAATCTAGCGTTAAACTCGGGAACAACTAACCGAAGCAATAAAAACCGAACGGAACGGTTTAAACTTTTCCCAGGTATTTGTCACTGCGAGTCAACGTAAACAGTGACGGGTATTCTAGCGATTCGCAAACATTTTCCAATAAACCGCAATTCCGCGAGTGTATAAATCGCTAAGCTTTAAGATTATACGGTGCAAATTGCAACATACGACAGTAGATAAAACGTATTAACTTAATTCAGTGGAAGAATATTTTTATACCTACGTTGTATTGCTTACTTAATGGAGTATATTAAGTAGGTATTTATTTAAATGAAATACAAATATTTTCCTCAAGATTTCGTTTGTGTATGTAACTTCTATATGATTTTTATACTTAATACATGAAAGTATAGGATGGCGTCTTATTCTGTAATAGCCACATAAAGTTATTATCACCTCTAAGCTTAACCTGTGACAAACGCGGGTCAAAAACGACACAATCTGCGTTTAAAACAATTGAGGGCTCGTTCCGCCTGTCGTTCGCAGTTATTCGACCCTACCCTCACCGCAGAGTATTCACTCGAGGTGAGGCGCTGTCAAATAATTTAACTTCAAGTCCCGGGCTCCGCGACTTAACGGTCACGATTACCTCGTTCGTCACTTAGTCCGGGATTTATTATACCTATTTGCGTTAGTTCCTTGTTTCGTTTTGAGTTGGAATTATTTCATACATTAAACCGTTCTCGCTGCTTATGCAATATTATCCTCGGGTTTTGTTTGAGGAAGTATTTTAATCTACATACAATACTATTTCGCATTGATAAATTGCCTAGCAAATTTAGATATAATTATTGTACGTTTGTTACGAACTCAAAAACTACCGTAAGATTTCGATAATTATTTCACCATTACTATACTAGGTACATTATCTGTGAATAAGTGACATAATAAATTTAAAAAGTAAAATAACATGTGTATGCTAATACTCTTATTATAGGGTCAACGATTTTATTGACATTGCCAAGAATGAGATGGCCACCAGCAAAGTTTATTAAATGTCAGTAGTTACTTAATGTATTTTGGCAATTTTTTTATATTATTTATATTATTTAATACCTATAATATATATATATGATGAAATGTACAGCCAGTAAAAATGTAAAGTCTTTTTCGGTATATCAACACAAAAAGCTACCACCGGTTCAACCCTAACACGTCGAGAAGGAACGGTGTTAGAAACTCCAACGGGTCAAATTTTTAGCAAAAAGATGAAAAAATGTTTTTTTAAATACCTATGTATTTTTAAATAGCTATGTACCTATTTAAAAAAACATTCTTTCATCTTTTTGCTAAAAATTTGACCCGTTGGAGTTTCTAACACCGTTCCTTCTCGACGTGTTAGGGTTGTTTTGTGTTGATATAGGTACCGAAAAAGACTTTACATTTTTACTGGCTTTCAATAAATTAAACTTAAATACCTCAATATATTTCGGTAAAAACGTAGACAAAATTCGTAGACATAGTATTATTTTACGAAATTGAAAAAAAATCTTAGAAGAAAAGTTCGATAAAATCAAACGATAAATAGTCTGGAATACCGCAATCGCGATAAGCACATTCTCGAGCACGGCCCATCACTAGACATTACCGGATAAATAGGGGTGGAAGTTTCAAGATTCGCTGCACCCGAGCGTTCGGCACTCGTTTGCTAAAACATGAGATATTGATTTCATATAATATCGTGTACGTGCACGATTTTATTCACTACCTGGGTCCTGATTCTCGCAACTCGAACATCTTTTCGAATGTCAGTCTGTCCCGCTCGTGCATTAATTTTTTTTAAAGACATTAGAAACGAAGTTCGAGTTACCAGAATCGGGCCCCCGATATGTAATTTTTTTTTCTATCGAAATATAGTACGCTTATTTATACGGAAGATATATATATCCATTTTGTATATACTACAATAGGTACAAGTACGCTTATTTATCTTCCGTATAAATAAGCGTACTTGTACCTATTGTAGTTATGTTTACTTGTTCCTATTGTGTCAAAAGGTAACGCTGCTCTCTGAATTCTAAACAATAAATATGCAACGGATTTATACAATTGGAAGGTTTAAAATACCAAATTAAACCATAAGGTTTCGTTGAGTCGTGTTTAATTGACTTGATAGATAACTATCAAGTCTATACAAAATACTCAATTAAAAACGAAACACAAAACATGCAGTCATTTGATCTATTATAATAAAATGATAATCCCATTAAAAGCAAATATTTCGCATTGTAACACGTAAAAAGCGGTAATTGACAACGAAAACGGGTGTCAGATACAATCTCGTTCTAATTGTACGGTAAATAGTCGGTGCTGCGAGCATGACCGTGTCGGCCAGATCACAGTATACGGTAGATGAGTTTTCCCACGGACGCCACTTTATTGTTATACGATATTAAATGAGTTGTCGCTCGACATTTTTACCGCAGAAGTGTACCTATATGTATACTTTTTGTGACCGACAGTAGGATGTGTAGGTGAAAAATAGAACATACTGATTTCAATAGTACGACGCACACGTCATAGAAAAGTTTGGTCGCAAAATATATTTGTATGGTGGATCAATCGGCAAAATAGTAGGCCGTGATAGATAGTTTAGGTTCCGATTATTTTTGTTGATGCTGATTTGAATTGAGACTGAGATTGATGAATTAATAATCAACAGTTAAAACTCAAAACTCTACCAAAAATATAATCTGCTAAATATTTTCCAAAACCTAATCTATAATATTCATTTTATTAATGAAATGTTTCCTTGCTGAAGAATATTAGAGGTTGGCTATTATGTATATGGCAAGAAAAAAGAAACCACCTAATCTAAAGTTTTAATACTATCTACACCTCTCAATAATATTAATTATAATTTTATTGATCGCTTTAAATCATATTGTACCCTTATAGATTTATTATAAACTGATAAATATTACAAGAATGTCAATAATCAAGATAAGATTATATCACTTCAATTATGTGCAACTTTTGCATGTAACAATGAATATAAGTTAGTTACGGCAGGAGCAGCTACAATATTTTAAGAAGCACTATTATATTTACTCATAGCCTACTCTGACAGTACTTGTTATAATAATTTTAAATATGAATTAATAATGTTTTAAAATGTGACTTTTCAAATCAAATTAAATTAAATAATTAATTTCCCACATTCAAGAATAACTTACAAAGATAAATTTTACATTAATTCTACCTACAAACAAGAATATATTTAGCAGCCTCATTTTGAAATACCTATATGATGGAAAATTATTGCCATTTATAATATTTTGATAACTATTAAAACCAAAGAATGCTTTTAATTATTTATGGATTCAACTATGTAGGTACTACATAAAAAAATTATGTACACACTTTTTGACCTAGTAGTTATAACTACTTTAAAAAGTTCTAAATCATTCAATAGTGAATGCACTGAAAAGATAACTGCCTGTAATTATTTAGTAACACCTACATTGCGTGGGCAGCAACTGATGTTGGTAATTTGAAGGTTGCAGTTATAATTCCACCAAAAGAACAATAAAGTTGTGCTTTGTGGATGGATGGTGGCTAATGGCTATTGGTATTATCTCACAAGTTTACTTTACCACTAATTAGTTTAAGTTGGGTTGCAGTCTTAACGAATATATATGGTAGCTTTAACTTCACAACCTTGTATTTATAAAACTACAACTTTTCAGTAGAGTAAACAAACTTAATAATTTTTGATTTTATGATGATATGGATATGGATTTTTATTTTAATGAGGTTTAGTTAAGTATTATATCTAGCCTGTATTAACCTAAAGTACCTATATAACAATTAAGTTTTATATACTTTAGTTTGTTAGGACATCACGCGACCGCAGCACATGGCTAAATATGGAGGAGGCCTTCACTCATTCTTGAGTGCCTTAACTAAATAAATTAATTATAATGTATATTTTTTTCAGTACTAAATTCAAGGCAAATAAAGGCTATTTTATTTTATTTTTATTTTATTTATACTTTAGTTTAATACAAGCTAGATATTATCAATTACGAGGTTGAGAAGGTAAATATTAGTCTTATGTTACATAATTATTATTCCAGCACATAGGGCACTTCCACTGCTATGGCAGTTATGAACCAGAATACCTCCTATCCGCTATTTACACTGTGTCTAGAGCGATACCATGGCATGACAGAAAGACATCAAGACCTTGCAGAGTGTGATATATTATATAGAACAGTCGCCAAAGCTGTTTCTTAAGTGGAAAGCCCTAGTCCGTATAATAGGCGGATTGAGGGTCTTCAAAACTGAGGTTTAGGAGATTAGGAACTCCATGCCATTAATTACTCTATGACTAACCACTTATAGTTTCAGCTTTATATTAAACAAAGATACATAACTAAATTTAAAAAGCTGTTTATATGCCTATTAATTTGTTCTTTTCTTGCAAATTTACATTCCTGGCTGGATACTGAAACTCTAAAGTTAGGACATCTCTTATTCGCAGGCTATCACATTACTGCCTGGTAGAATGACAAGTCCAGCATAGGACATATAAGCCACCTAATTTAAGTATTGTTTCAGTATCACGCCAATAAAAACCAAATATCAAACTTTTAAAACTAAATGTTTCTTTCAATGTAATTTTTCAGAAATACATACTGCCAATAATACAGTCGCACAAACACATTACCAATAGATTGGTAAAGCAAATCTGTGATTTTATTTCTGCAATTTGTCAATATTTCTACCTATTCTTTAGAAGACAAAACATAAGCACACTGATACTATTCTGTCAATGGGGATCATAAGGCAGAGAAATTTAGTTTCTTTTGAGTGTTTTCACTGATGTACCACTTGTCAACCTTGTTACTGGTTGAAGCAGTACACCGGCTTGTCTGCAACTCTACATAGATTTTAGTTAGCTCTTGGTGTTTTCATCTCAGAATGAAGAAAATTAAACCTAAAGACAGGCAGACAAATTTTAAAATACAATAATACATCAATGTGTTACAAAGCTTGAAGAAAAAACTGCAATTGCCACATTTAATGACACAATTCACAATTATTGACCATATGTTATGCATCAATGTTGGTGCAACTTTAACAAAACCCGTTTTACCTCAAAATTACCTTACAACCATTGTAAGTTGAAATTGCATAATTGTTTTACAATTCCATATGTTGTATTATAGCAACAACCTGTTTGGGCTAATGTATGCTAGCAGTATTCAATAAACCATAACATTTATTGTAAAGTAGTGAAGTTAGCAGCTCAATATTGATGTTGATGTAATACATATAAATAAACGAGCGAAAGTTTTAGTCGAAATTAACACTTCGTGGGAGACCTGAATGCAGTTCGCCTGACGAGAATCGCGCGTTCCACACAACACAGCAATATCAGCTGCTACGCGCACTGCCGATAAATATCTCGAAATATTTCTGCACTGTCAAGATTTGAGACATTTTATCAGAATTTACGTCGATCCTACCTAAATTACCTTAAATGTTTCATTAATGAGGTTCATAATCGAGAAGAATTCATTATTAGGTCAATGCACCTTTCGAGCCAATGTCTTTCATCTTATAAGATAAAATAGTCTATATTCGTGAAAATATCAACGTAATCCAAAGGTATCGAGTTATATTCGCAACCAATTAACTTTATTCCCACTGTAAGTGAGCTAATATAAACGAAATTGAACTTTATAGACAATGCCATAAATATAAACAATCAACGTTTTATTGTGTGACACAGTAACGAATATTGCCCATAAATAAGTACGTTGAAAGTGCAATAAACAACCGCAATTGCTAAACTGATGTGCAGGATTCGGGGCTCATAACGACCACTTACCTCTAGGTCTTCATAAGTGCGAAATGCCATTACGGCAAAACCATCGATGATGTCCTCCTCTCCGAGGGGCTCTTTGGACTTCTTCCTCCTGGCTGGAGGGCGAGGAGGCTTTTCTCTCGCGGGAGACTCGTCCTCGCCGCTGTCCCCATCTTTGACTTTGCTCTCTCGCTGTGCTTGCATGCGCTGTGCCCGCTCCCTTCGCCTATTTCTCTGATTGCGCTGCTTTACTTCGTTTTCCATCGTTCGCACATTATTCGAAACACCCGACCACCGTGCTTCACTACACTAAAGTCCGCACTACACTTTTATCACACATGATTATGAGATGTTTCTATGTCGAGGAAATCGACAAAATACAAATTGTACACTCAGAAAAAGACACTAGCCGTTTCCAATGGCGGATCGTACACCGTTGCCGCATTGCAAGTAAAATGGCCGCGTAACACTTGACGGGCTGTCTTCTATCACTTTTACGTAAACGGAGGCATAATTACACTTAAACTAAGATATATTACAATATATTCTAAAGAGAACTAAAACTATAAAAGGAAAAATTAGTTTTATACATTATTCTCTGTGTCCAGAATCAGTCAATAGTCAATACAATGAAAGGTGTTAAACGATGCTAACGCTACGCTGCGGTCGCGAGGGTGAACTATTTCAGTGCTACCAATATGAAAATAAACGTTTTATTTTTAAGATACAGATACAGTTATTTCAATGCACAGAACATGATGTTTATTGAATGCTGCATAGTGTTTATATTATATTTATTAGATTATTAATTAAACATCCAAGATAAATAATACCCCTAATACTGTTAATTTCAGGGAAAACCATTTTCAATGATGATTAATTGAGCTTTAAAAAAATCTCTCCTAAAATTTCACATTTTAGTTATAGGTAAGTATTAAATACATAATAATATATTAAGGCTACGTTCACAAAAGGTTTTTGTTGGTCGCGAATGTAAACATGTGGCGGGCGCTAGATTAAAACCGACCTTATAAATCAATCTCTGTCTTGCTTATGTATATAAAGGTGACATGTTTATTTGGCGGTCCCCTAATCAATGTTTAGCATATGCAAGCCCTGAGCCCTATCTAAATGTGGTCACTGCTCTAAATTATAACGTCGAATAAAAGTAACTAAAAGATTATATTATTTTTAAGGTTTATCTTAGTGGTTGTGATAGATTACATGTAGCATAAAATTGTGTCAGTGAACAGTTGATGATTTTTTTACTGGCAACATCTTTTTTTTACCAAGGTGGATTCATTTGACAGTGACAGAAAGAGACAAAACCTAAAATATACCAGTCTCTCGCTCACTTCTAGACAATGGCGATAAAATATTGTATAATTTAGATGTTTGTGTTTTTAATTATCATTATTTCAAATGTTACAGAATATTTTTAAGCGAGTACCTTTTAGTAAATAATGTTTAACAACACAAGTTATACACCTGCACCATAGACCAATTACATGTACAATTGGTCCATGCCTCTACTCAATACAGTATAATGCCATCTACTGGAGAATAGCAGAAGCTTTTAGACTCGTCTCGTCGTACTCGTTTTACACATACTACTCTAGATGGCGCTATATTAGGTGCTATATAAATGCTTTCACACAATAATCATTGCACTAACTTTTATTTGTACGTTTTACAATATTATGTAATAATGATTACATATACGAACCAATGATGAGGCGAATTCTTAAAATGTTGAAATACCTACATTAATTAGGTAGGTTCCTAACTACTACAGTCACAGGCACAATTAACCGCCCACCTTATTTATCATTCAGTTTTCAGTCATCGTTAAATTTTGATCATATTTGATGAAAGTTATGTTAAAAGAAACCATTAAGGATAAATAAAACAACTCCTTCTCTTGAAAAGCTCAGTTTATTGAAAAAGAAAATGCCAAAAATCGATTTATCTAAAAATGTACAGGAAAATGTTATGACTTTAATTTGGAAAAAATATTGTAAGTTTTTTTTTAATTTCAATTTTAATAATGAGTGTTACCACCTCGTGCCCTAATGACTTCTTGTAGCCGGTTTGGTAATCCATCCATAATGTCTTGGATATCCGACTGGGGGATATTGTGCCATTTCTCTACCGCAGCCGTTTTCAGCTCTCCTAAGGTCGTAGGGACTGGTATTCTTGCTCGAACGCGTCTTTTTAGGTTGTCCCAAATGTGCTCGATTGGGTTAAGATCGGAACTGCGTGCCGGCCAAGGCAAAACTTGAATCCCGACCTCATCGAGGTATTGAGTTACCGATCTTGCGGTATGGCATCGAGCACTATCGTGCATTAGTCTAAAGTTTTCCCCAATGAATGGTGCAAAAGGTACGACGTAATCTTGAATGATCTCCTCCACGTATCTTTGAGCGTTCACACTGCCTCTATTAAACACCACAAGATCGGTACGAGCTTCGTAAGTGATACCTCCCCAAACCATTATGGACCCGCCCGGATAACCCACGGTTTCGATTATTGCACATGGAGCAAACCGTTCATTTTGGCACCTGTATACACGCTGACGTCCATCTGGACCTCTTAAGGCTATTCTGCTCTCATCTGAGAATAGTACGTTCTTCCATTCCTCCATAGTCCAGTTAGCATATTCTCGAGCAAAGGCAAGTCTAGCTCTACGATGCTGTGGAAGCAGTTGGGGGGCACGAGCTGGACGAAAAGCCCTTAGATTTCTTTCAACCAGTCTTCTTCTAATGGTACGTTCACTCACACTAACATTTCTCACCTCAAAAAGGCGTGTACGCACTTCAGTAGCGGTGGAAAAGCGATTTCTTAAGACATTACTCACAACAAAGCGATCATCTCGAGCTGAAGTGCAGCGATGTCGGCCTTGACCTGGCCTCCTCGTGTATGAACCAGTCTCCCGAAAGCGTCTAATGGCATCCCGTACAGTTGTTCGAGGTACACCAAGCGTACGAGCAATACGACGTTGGCTATACCCAGCATCAGCTAAAGCCACTGCCCTAGCAGCACCAGTTGCATCAAGTGGCATTTTTTTCAGTCACAAAGAATAATCAGACACTATAAACTAAAATTAAACAGTATTCGCATACGATGGGAGAAGAGAATAAGAAATGGAAACAAGGTTAACGTAACTGCAACAATATCAAGGAGTGACTAAATACCAAAAAACGCTTGGATGTCATAAGATTATGAGTTGAAATGAGGGTATAAGTGTTTAATTTATTACTAAAGTACCCACTTAACAAAAAACAAAACAGTAAATAAGCCACAGTTAACATAAACAAACAGGATGACCAAAAATATAGGTGGGTGGTTAATTGTGCCTGTGAGTGTATTTTAGGTATACCACAAAGTAGATATACCTATTAAGCATGGACCAATTAATTATTGGTCTATGCTATAAGGTATCCCACCAAAAACATTTTAATGTAAAAATGTTGTCAAGACGAGCCTACACAGCTTACCCTGTGAAAAAGTTATCAGATATCGTATAAAGCCAAGCTCTACACTACACCTTAATCAAAATCTATCAAAAAGTGGTTAGATCTCATGTAGAACCAAAATTCTTGATCTATGCGCCTTTACTTCACCAGGCTTAACTTCACTTACGCTACATTGCAGTTAAAACGTGATGCTTGGCCGTTTTATTTCGCACACGATTAATGAATTCGTATGAAATGTTCGTAACGGTAGCAAAACGGTCAAGTATCACGTTTTAACTGCAATATAGCGTAAGTGAAGTTAAGCCTGGTGAAGTAAGGGCGCATAGATCAAGAATTTTGGTTCTACATGAGATCTAACCACTTTTTGATAGATTTTGATTAAGGTGTAGTGTAGAGCTTGGCTTTATACGATATCTGATAACTTTTTCACAGGGTAAGCTGTGTAGGCTCGTCTTGACAACATTTTTACATTAAAATGTTTTTGGTGGGATTTCATTTATTTTTGTAAGCTGGTTAATGAACTTTTTTTAATTTAAAGATAACCTGTTTTGACCCCGGGCCTTTACATACCGAAAATAGAACAGTCAGCGCCTTAGCATAGTGACGCCTAGTGACGTCGACTGATGTCAACGTCAATATTATACCGTGTATAAACTTTCACCGCAATTTTTAAGAGGTAGAGGCCGATTTTCAAATAAATGTCTCGTCCATATTTCTTAATTTGTTATATTATTATATTATAATCATATTATAATATAATAAATATAAATTATAAAATATACATTATTTTATTGCTGGAGTGAAACTTCTTATTTGGATATCCTAGGATGCCACTAGTATAAATTCAACACTAATAATTCGAGAATTTGAGAATTACTTATATTATGCCTTTAATAAAGCATGTTGATACTTATTAAAATAATACAGTAAGTCTATAATAATATCGTATGTAGACGACGGTCACCGGCATCTGTTGGTCACTAGAGGTACTAATTCTTGTACGGCGCTTATAAACATATGTATATATGCTAACTGCATACACCTAAGTGCAACTTAGCATTTTTGAAGGAAAAAAAAATATTATTATTTTTGAAAAATAGCTTTAAGTTTTCTTTTGATTGTGGCCATCTTTAAACGTCATGACGTGACGTGTTAAAAATCATATTATAATAGTCATAAGATTAAACACTAAAATTATTTATACATTGATCGTGTAATATTTTCGTTTATTGTTATCATTATAACGTTACCGACTGTTAAATGTATTGGTAAATGTGTGTTTAGATGTTTCACAGTTCCAAACATAGATTGCGCTGTAAGCCACCTACATCGCGCTATCGATATGTCGAACGGTTTTTACATAAGATTCCCTATAAACAAAGTTACTACGAATACGTATCATCAGGGAGCTTGTGCCGGACCGATTTCAAGTGATCGACGTAATATTATGTTTATGTAGGTACACTGTCAACAAATTACTACTTGCTGCCTGTTATTTTTTACCTAATTTTTACTTACCAAATATATAATAGGTACCTAATTTTAAATAAGTAGATATAAAACTAATTTTCTCATAGACATATTTTTCATTTACAAAAAGTCGGTCACCGATTAATAATCGGAATAAAATAGAACATACTGATTGCAGTAGTGCAACGCACACAAATAAATAAAGTGGGATAGAAATAATATGGAGAAAAAATCTGACCGATTATCGGTCCTACAAAAAGTAGGTCTTATTTTTTTATGTAATTGTATAATATAATTGTATAATATAATATTTCTTTTATGTCTTAAAGATCATATCCGTATAATAAACATATTAAACATCCATTTTGTACCGTCCACCATATTGGATTCAAAATGGCGGCATTTATATTTTAATAATTTTTTTGTTGGTTTTGTAGCAATAACAGCTTACATAAATAATATCAGCTTACTAGGACGTCAGGAAGTACCTTATGAATTTTGATGATCTATAAATGAGTCAGTGACGAAATCTGGGGTTTTTAGACATTGATAAAATCTAAAGTATAATAGCTACAACATTGAAACTTTGTATGTTTCATGTTTTGACTGGTGTCATTATATGTTGAAATTTTCAACTATGTAGCATCATCCAAAGCAAAGTTATGAGAGTTCAAAAAAACGACGAAACCTTTCGAGAAAAGGTAGGTAGTGCCCTTGCGCTTCGCTTGACTCGTCTTGACGGGGGCACTCCCGTGCCCCCAGATACTAAACCTTTGTGTCAAACCACCTTTTTTGTGTAACTCAGCCAACACGATTTTCTTTTCGAGTATAAGTAGCTAATTACCAGTTTATTTAATTAAATAGTATAAGGAAGAGAGAGTGTACTTGTGTGTTATGCACACACTTGAGCACTTAAAAATGACTCCTGCGTAGGTAGTAGGCGGCCTGAAGCGAAATCGGCTACCGACACTGAAATTGGTGTAGGAGGTTATTAGCGGTATTAGGTAGTATTTAAATGTGATATTGTGACATTAGATACTTACTATAGTCAGCGTTTTTCTTCAATCTATGAATGAAAGTGCGGGTTTCCTTCGCCGTAAGAGCGTCGCGTCCGTATAATGTACCTTAATACTTACATACCGACTTGAAAAACGAAATCAGGAATGTCTCATTGGTAAAAGTCACAACCTGGGAGTTGGGACCTGCAGGTTAGATCTGCATTGACGTTGTCTACCGACGAAGTAGTAATATTTCCCAGGAGTACCTAGTGTGTATTTATAGTTTCAGGGGCCGACAAAAAAAATGGTTTCAAAATTCCTTATTACGGGGTTTTCCGTTACGTTGGATTGCTGTGTAATTAACTCTAGATACGTATTGTTAAGAAAGGCAATTACAATAAAATTATAGGTTTTTTATTTTATGAAATCATTAAAATAACGTGTCCAATACTGAGTGAACAAGGGCTTCACATAGAACAATAGAACAATAATAATGAGGAATGTCATTAGTGGAGTAGATAAATACTATAGTACGTCCGAGATAAATTTTACCCAAACGTAAACATTATATCCATCTTTGACACATCCATAGATTAGTTTATTTAGTGATGCCAATTGGCCAATAATAATACAGTGATTAGTGTTTGCTATGAATCCATAGACTATAGGCTTTTAATTTACAATCGGCAGTGACAAATACACACTACTCCCAGGTATTAGCTGAATTCGTTCGACCAAACAACACGAGCGACGTACGATATAGTATTACCCTTCACGTAAATATAAATTATTATTTTAATTACAGTGAATATTATACATACACCTGAGTAAAATAATATTTTTAGTTTTATGAATTAAAACTGATTTACGTGTTATGGTTGTCATAAAAATTATAAGCTGGCTTTGTCTTTGATGCCAGTTTTTTATACATCTTATTGTTCATAATATTACGTCTTCTTACATCTTATTAGGGGATATTATTCTTATTATTTATCATATTTAGGGGAATAACATATTATACATTGGACTTGGAGCACCATCCACCGACCATTACTCTAACTCTATATTACGACCTGTTAACATGTCTACCCAACATAGGGTTATTTTATGTGTACACGTATAATTATATTGTAATGTAAATTTTAATAGTAAGTATACAAGTTGGTGGCTGTGACTATAATATATAATATATACTGTATTATCTATGGCTGTGACTTTGTGTGCGTTAGTAAAAACCTAAGTTTGAACTTTATCTGTCTCCTTTCGCTATAACTTATTTTTGGATTGCTTTAATTTAAAAAAAGTTTTCAGCGTCCCAATAGTTACTTTAACTTTTATATTTCGCGTAAATAAAAAAAAAATATATTTATAAATATCTATCGGCTACCAGTTTCATCCCGGCCCTGTAGTATCAGGCCTATTTAATGCAAACACACAAATATTTTTTACTCCTAGGGCCGATTTTTCAATCGTCAGATAACTTTTATCTAAGGAATAAATATGTGACTTTGACAGATTTTGTATGGAACAAATGTCAAAGTCACACGTTTATTCGACAGATAAAAGTTATCTGACGATTGGAAAATCGGCCTTAATGTCTATAATTTATTAAATATAAATGACAATTTCTAAAAATATTAAAGTGTTTTTTTATTTAGTAATTTGCATTACAAAGAGGAATGATTTGATAGTTTGTTTGCTTTGAATAGGCTCTGAAAGTAATGGAATGATTTTGATAAAATTTGGTCTCTACATTTATCTATAGAGCAGACCACAGGGAATATCGTAGGCTATTTCATTGCCATAAAATGTGCAAATCTTGCAGGATTTTCTTTTGTGTGGACGTAGTCGCGCGCTACAGTTATATTATTAATTATAATAATAAATAAGTATAAGTAAGTAGTACTTAGGTGTAAGTTTTGTAGCGTTTTAATATATACTTTCTGATAACGTGGACCTGCCAGTTGTCAGTACTCAGTTGGCACGAGCGGGCACGTGGGACATCCAGTAGCCGAGTATCGGGTCAGTTTGTCCTACCGATTTACAGAAGTAAGGTAACTGACTTTAAAAGGGAGGTTCTGAATTCGACTGTATTTTTTATTTGTTGTTTGTTACTTAACTTCACGTATCTTTCGACTGTGATCCGATTTAGATGATTATTTGAAAGCTTGATATCTACTCATTTTTACTTTGAAAGATGATTTTATTTTTTTATAAAAAAAAACAATTAAAGGTAATCTAAATTAATAAAAAAAAAATACTCGATTGTTTGATGAATTTGCATTGAGTAGGATCATACAATTAAATTATACTTCTAAGTGTCGAAGGCCGGGCCATTTCTCCTTCAGAGGAAAGTCGTAGGCTGTATTTTAGGTTAGGTTAGGTTAGGTTAGAAGGGTTTAGTGAAGCCGAAAGGAATCGAGTTATAGGAACTTCACGCTACTGTTACTTATTTGCCTACTATATTCGAATAACTAATTCAAGTAACTCTTTTTTTAATAGTTAATTCTCGTTTTATTTTATGATTAGGTATCTTGTATCTGCCTGAGTTACATCATTATTGCTTTATGTAATTTTTTGGAATTATTTAAAACTAACATGTTTTTTATGCGTGTTGTTATTTTAACTTTGTTCATATTAAATCATGTTTCTGTTTTTTAGAATTGTCTGAAGTTAGCAGTTTTGAGGCCACTACAGAATACAGAGTAGAGTTATACAACTCATGACAGCCGTTGTTCTTAATCTGAGACAAATAAACCGAATCATGAAATCTCTTCCAATCGACAAGAGTATAATTACTGCGTGTGTTTTTGGAATATTAGTGTCCACTTACGGTTTGTACGTATCTGTCAAGTCAGAGTCAAACCCCAGCTATAAAGCTCTATGTGACCTCTCAGATAATGTCAGCTGCTCGAAGGTTCTGACATCAAGGTACGTGTAGCTGTATTCTATTGTATAATCAGTCCCGATTAATGTGATATAACAGGTTGGGGAAAAAGTTAATTCGCATTTAATATAAAAATTCAAAAGGTTTTTGTATAAAGTTTATTTACAATTGACTAAAGTATGTAGGTGCCATTTTGTTCGATAACTTTTTGCCATCTCGTTGTTAGGGTCTTGTTGTAATGATCCCATTACTACAAAAATGTTGAGGCTTCTGATGAAAAAACTGCGAGAAGTGGTTTTGGCAGTCCTCTTGTGATGTCAACCTGACATTACCTAAGGAATTCTGCAGCGACCGAAACGTATGGAAATCTGAAGCTGCAAGGTCAGGACTATACGGCGGATGCATTAACACCTTCCAGCTAAAATCCCGTTATTTTTGATGAGTGGCTAAAGATGTGTGAGGTTACATAATAGCGGCTATAATTCTTCCAATTTAAATATTACTTATTCTTTTCGCAATAAATATACTTATGTAATGACATATTAATTTATTTTTTCTGAATTAAAGCCAAATTTATTAAAAAAAAGTTATGAAACTTATTTTCAGTCATAATAATATTTCTTGTAACCATATGGGTTTAACTACCTAATTACTGACTTGGTTTATTTATGTTGAGGCTCAGAAATTGATGATAAAACATTTTAAAAGATGACCATTTTTAAAATTACTAGTTATACACAAACAATAGCTCGTTTTATAATGTGAGGTAGGTATAACAATACCACACCATAGTATAATATTTTAATTGAACTGAAATCTTTAAAACGTGTGACGTAATTATTTAGGTACAAAAACTAAGGTTAATTGTTGAATTAAGCTTAGTTGTTGCACACAAAGTTAGCTAAATAATAAAAGTTGAAAACCTAGGACTTAGGAGGTAAAATGAAGATGACGGAATTACGGAACATAGTATTATAGTCATATATTATATATATCAAAGTCTGCTCTACCTTTAAATAAAGCTATGTACATAATATATACTGGTATCACAATATACATGGGAATTTAATGAAAAACATCATAAATGTTAAGTCCTTTCAGTTCTTTTAATGTTACAGCGCCATCTAGAGCGAAAAGTGAGACTATTGACGTTTATAAAATTGTATACTTATACGAATAAATACGAACGATACGCCGCGCCGGTACGAATTAATTGTATTATTCGTACCAGCTTTGTGGTACCAGGGACCCATAGTATTATTGGTCCGTGATATTACGTTCGTTTTAAAAACATTAATGAATATATTTTAAACATTTCTATTTATTTTTAAGATACTCAAAAGGACTGGCATTCCTTAACACCGACTATCTAATGGTACCGAACACGGTGTATGGAATAATAGTTTACTGCGCTATTATAGTTTTGTGTAAGTTGCTGCATATAATATACTTAATAACTCGGACAGTAAAAAATTGCCGATAGAGTGCACCAAACATCTCGGTTAAAGCATGTAAAGTAAATATAAACAAGCGAATATAATTTCATACTAAAAAGATACTGATTTACATAATATATTTAGTATTTATTCTATATACATCACAAAGTATACTACAGGAGAGTTTTCTCTTTGTCGTTGTTTCTTATTGGGAAATTTTATTCGCTTTAGATTTTGTATTCGCCTATGTAGCTGGCTTCATCAAGATGCTCTATGAGTTCTATCTGCATATCATTTCATTTATATTCATTATTTTTACTAACCCATATTTATTTTTTAGCAAATTTTGAAAAATCAGAGGCAATACAATTTCAACTTCTGCTGGCGTTTTTATCGTTCACCACCTGCTTCTACTTACCAATCTGCATTTTGTATATACTGAAACAGTTTTGTGTTGTAAGTTTTACGTTGTACACAATCAAAACAGCAATATTTGCATTGGTGTTTAAAAAATATAAAATGAATGCAAAATTAAATAAACTCAAAGAAATGTAGTAATTAAAACACTTTGTTAACATATAAAAACAATAAAACTCTTTACAAACAAAATTACCTTTTAATTATGTTTTTTACCTCGTTATTTTTGTTTTTTATTAATAAATAAATATAATACGAATATTAAAATATAATAATATGAGATTGTATTATTATTACATACTCGTATATGTATGGTACTCGTATTAGGCTTCTGAGACAATCTTTAATAGCTGATATATACAACGTAATAGGCGACAAAAGGGAATAAATATCTGGAAATGGGCAACAGGCTTATCCGCGGACATTGTTATTTTAACGCTGCATTTTCCAGGGAACTTCCCTCCATGAAACACTTTGGGAAAGGTATCCAGCAGCGAACGTCATAGCTAAATCGAGCAAAGTTCTTGTCCCTCGGAGTTTCTATGAAAGTAATCCTTGTAACTTATTTCGTTGTTAATAAAGTCCTGGGGGCTGATTCAAGATGCCATCGATAATTATCGCTTACAAAGTTCGATAACAAAATGTATGGGATTTTACCATAGCTGGGCATTAACTCGTTAATCCGTTAATCGTTAATTAACGAAGTTAACAATTTTATTAACGGATTAACTTTTAAGTTAACATCTTAAAATGTTAACGGACTCGTTAACTTCCGTTAATATCCAGAGGTCCGTTAATCGTTAATCCAATGCCCACTATTTACCGTAAGGCACCAGGGCGCGGCAATAAAACTAATGCAGACCAGTATGAAACGACAAGTACCGCAAAGCACGTGTTGTGAGTGAAACAAAAGCAGCTAAAAATCAAAAAGCTCCCACTCTTTAAAGGGTAAAACGCAAAGTCTCGTTAAACTGTGGCTGGACATAAAGTCAAAAGAGTCATTCAATGATATTGCATTCCTCGTTGAAAACATATTCAATAATCTGTTCATTAAATACAATAGTGCCATACGTCAAGCGCTGCAACTGTTTATTTTTTTCTTTAGGTAAATACATTATAACCGCAAAACGAGCATCACTATCGGATGAAAACTTTAATTAAATTAAATGTAATATACATAGTATTCATGAAGGGGAATACATTTCAATAACCTATACACGTCTTTTATTGTTCCTAACCTGTTAACTTCTTAAACTTTTAGCGAATTTTAACGGATTAACGATTAACGTTAACTTCCGTTAATTCTTCCCAAATGTAACGGTTTAACGTTTAACGAAGCTAACTTCTTAAGTAACGGATTAACGATTAACGAAGTTAACTGTGTGATTAACGGTGCCCAGCTATGAATATACATAGTATTCGTGAAGGGGAATACATTTCAATAACCTATACACGTCTTTTATTGTTCCTAACCTGTTAACTTCTTAAACTTTTAGCGAATTTTAATGGATTAACGATTAACGTTAACTTCCGTTAATTCTTCCCAAATGTAACGGTTTAACGTTTAACGAAGCTAACTTCTTAAGTAACGGATTAACGATTAACGAAGTTAACTGTGTGATTAACGGTGCCCAGCTATGGATTTGACATAAGGTACGCTAAATGACATACCAAATCGCGATCATGTTAATATATAACTGTTAATATATAATACGAAACGGACTGTAAATTTTAACTCTAAGCATTGTTCTAGTGATCGGTGATAATGATTAATAATGCTTCTCCAAGAACCCTCAAATTGAAATTAGAAATAGCATAGGCACCCGAAGATAATATGTATAATGTAGATGGATGAATCTCATGCGAGGATAGGGAATGATATAATAATATATTACATTACTTATTACTATACTCTTAACTTAAAAAAATTACGTATTAGAAATGAATACCAAAATAAAAACCAAACTACAAACACCTATTCCTTTTGTGTGCGACCACTCCCTCAATGTCTTTCGACAATGAGGGCTTTTCGAAGTGTCACTTTTAGGTACAGAGACTACCGTAAGATGGCGCTTGCATAATGTAATATGTCAAAAAAATATATATTGAGAATATGTAGCCTGAGCCCTGAACTGCAGTTGGAGTAAACATTGGCTCTGACTGCTGCTGGAGCTGGTTAGCTTGCTGACAAGCTTCATTCCATGGGAATATAGAAGGAACAGCTTTTCTTTTAAGTATTTTTAGGCGATGAGCTGCAAACAAAAGTTTGGTTTTTTAGGTATGAACTCCTAAGATAGCATTTATTTCGCACACGATTAATGAATTCGTATGAAATGTTCGTAACGGTAGCAAAACGGTCAAGTATCACGTTTTAACTGCAATATAGCGTAAGTGAAGTTAAGCCTGGTGAAGTAAGGGCGCATAGATCAAGAATTTTGGTTCTACATGAGATCTAACCTCTTTTTGATAGATTTTGATTAAGGTGTAGTGTAGAGCTTGGTTTTATACGATATCTGATAACTTTTTCAGAGGGTAAGCTACGTAGGCTCGTCTTGGCAACATTTTTACATGAAAATGTTTTTGGTGGGATTTCATTTATTTTTGTAAGCTGGTTAATGGACTTTTTTAATTTAAAGATAAACTATTTTGATCCCTGGCCTTTACTTTACTATAATAGAACAGTCAGCGCCTTAGCCTAGTGACGCCTAGTGACGTCGACTGATGTCACTGTCAATATTATACCGTGTACTTAATAAACTTTCACCGCAATTTTTAAGAGGTAGAGGTGGATTTTCAATTAAATGCCTCGTCCATATTTTTTTATTTGTTATATTATATATAAATATAAATTATAAAATATACATTATTATATTGCTGGAGTGAAACTTCTTATTTGGATATTCTAGGATGCCACTAGTATAAATTCAACACTAATAATTCGAGAATTTGAGAATTACTAATACCAGGGAGATTGCCTTTATTAAAGGATGTTGATACTTATTAAAATAATACAGTAGTCTATAATAATATTGTATGTAGACGACGGTCACCGCCATCTGTTGGTCACTAGAGGTACTAATTCTTGTACGGCTCTTAAAAACTTATGCGAAGTGCATTCACCTAAGTGCAACTTAGCATTTTTGAAGGAAAAAAATGTATTTATTTTTATTTTTGAAAAATAGCTATAAGGTATTCTTTTGATTATGGCCATCTTTAAACGTCATGACGTGACGTGTTAAAAATCATATTATTATTATGCTAATAGTCATAAGATTAAACACTAAAATTATTTATACATTGATCGTGTAATATTTTCGTTTATTGATATCATTATAACCTTACCGTCTGTTAAATTTGTTGATATATGTGTTTAGATGTTTCACAGTTCCAAACATAGATTGCGATACATAAGATTCCCTCTAAACTCAATAATTGATTAGCCACCCGGCTAGTTATAGTCCGATACAGCTAAATCGGCTTTCGAGCCATTAGTGAGTACCCTTTCGAAAAAAAAAAATCAATAATTGCGTTACTGTAACATCAGCGAGAGCATAAGCCGGACCGATTTCAAGTGATCAACGTAATATTTTGTTTATAAACACTGATGATGACAGCAAATTACTACTTGCTGCCTGTTAATTCTTACCAAATTTTTACTTACTAAATAAATAATACCTAATTTTAAATAAGTGGATAAAAAACTAATTTTCTCATAGATATATTTTTCATTTACAAAAGGTCGGTCACCGATTAATAATCGGAATAAAATAGAACATACTGATTGCAGCTGTAGTGCAACGCACTCCAATAAATAAAGTCGGTTGGAAATAATACGGAGCAAAAATCTGACGATTATCGGTCCTACAAAAAGTAGGTCTTATTTTTTTTATGTACTTGTATAATATTGTATATGTTTATTTCTTTTATGTATTAAAGATCATATCCGTATAATAAACATATTAAACATCTATTTTGTACCGTCCACCATGTTGGATTCAAAATGGCGGCATTTATATTTTAATATTTTTTTGTTGGTTTTGTAGCAATAACAGCTTACATAAATAATATCAGCTTACTAGGACGTCAGGAAGTACCTTATGAATTTTGATGATCTATAAATGAGTCAGTGACGAAATCTGGGGTTTTTAGACATTGATAAAATCTAAAGTATACTAGCTACAACATTGAAACTTTGTATGTTTCATGTTTTTACTGGTGTCATTATATGTTGAAATTTTTAACTATGTAGCATCATCCAAAGCGAAGTTATGAGAAATCAAAAAAACGACGAAACCTTTCGAGAAAAGGTAGGTAGTGCCCTTGCGCTTCGCTTGGCTCGTCTTGACGGGGGCACTCCAGTGCCCCCAGATGCCCCCAGATTTGAATATCTCTCTGTGAGCCCAATATTTTTTCCAAGTTATTGCTAAAGTTACAGACGCTCTAACTTACGCGCTACAAAGAAAATGGAAGTGGGCAGGTCACGTAGCGAGGTATAACGATGATAGATGGATTCGGAGATTGACGGAGTGGGCTGGCCCGCAAGGAAAAAGATCCAGAGGCCGCCCGCATGCTAGATGGGCGGACGAAATTGCAGCAACGGCAGGACGAGATTGGCTAAACATTGCCAAAGAAAGAGAGACGTGGTGCACCTTGGAGGAGGCTTTTACTCTCAGGGGGTCCATACAAATAAACTAAAATGAAATAATAATAATAACAATAATAATAATATTGATTGAATATTGCAATTTTGTATAGTAACTATTAGATTTTATTAATTAAATTTTATTAATGAACTATTAATTTTTATGCAACTGTAACATTCTCTAATTTAAATAATGTATTGAAAATTATTATTATTATTAGTAGGTATTGTAAAACTAAAAAAGTATTTTTAAAATGGAATCAATAAAGCTTTATTTAATTATTTATTTTTTTAATCCTGTTTTTATATGTTTGTTAACCTCTATCCATCTTGATCTCCGAGTTTCATCTTAGGGAAAGGTTACCTATATTTTTACAAAATTGTACTACGCATGGACTAGCCATGTTTAGTTTAGTTCTCAGGGCACAATTAATAAATAATAAACTATTGCTAATGAAAGAAAGAAAGTTGAAAGGTAAACAAACAAAAAACAAAGCGGAAATTGACATTTTACACAGGACTTGACATATTACTTAGGTTTAATGCCATCTATCAGCATTTTTCTTAAACTAGTAGAACTGTCAAAATAAAAACCGCTCATTGTTATTCTGTAGACCATTAGCAACGTGTATATTTTTTACTGTGTTGCCAGTATGATTTCCAAAGAAAAGAACGACTGGCTCTCTGAAAAGGTACGGATTTAACTCAAAAGTGCGATTTTGTCAAAACATTAAAATGCTATAGTCTATCGATAGTTAAATAGTATGTATTAAAACATAAATTACTAGTATACCTAACATATATGGTACGAAAAAGGTACGGTGCACGCTGTAGTTCGGTTGTATGACAAAAATACGGAAAACCGTACTTTTTGGTATGTTCTGGCAACACTGATTATTTATCCTTCCGAATTGTGTATTGCGTGACGTCATACCTGTCAAAAATACACGCTCGAATGAACTTATCAAGTATATGATTATGTATGTGTTGTGTACATTTATTAAAATATTAATTTAGTCGTCAAGTTGCCGGCTTGGCGGGAGCTTGTGCGATAAAGAGACTGATAACAGGTATGGTAGATATTATTTTTAATACAATAACCAAATATTTTTGAGAGTTATTACAATTTGCAACGTTGAATGTTTTTTGTTCAACTTTTGAATATAAATTTAACTAGGATTCGATTTTATACCAGCTTTAATCAACCAGGACCCTAATTCAAGTTTACATAGCTATTAATCGCTTTCAAAGTTCAAAAACAAAATGTATAGGATTTGACATAAGGTTCGCGAAATAACGAGCGAACTCGTATGTCATTTAGCGAAGCTTAACGCTTAACGAAATTTATGGGATTTGACATAGGGTACGCTAAATGACATACGAAATCGCGATCATCATCAGCAATCAGCCTCCAGCCCTGATTCAAGATGACATCGTTATTTATCGCTTACGAAGTTCGATAACTAAATGTATGGGATTTGACATAAGCTACGCTAAATGATCGCGATTTCGTATGTCATTTAGCGTACCTTATGTCAAATCCCATAAATTTCGATATCGAACTTTGTACCTAAGCGATAATTAGCGATGTCATCTTGAATCAGCCTTCTGGACAGGTTTGGTAGATACCTACTTACTATATTTTGAAAACGTGAATTTTGTAAGTTACAAATTATTATGTTATTGCGGCTCTCAAAAATAAAAAAATAATTATACGTGCTATTATCAATGTTTTATCAATGTGTTTTATTTTAATCTATCAAAATATTATCTAAAAGCCGGCCAAGTGCGAGGCGAACTCGCGCACATAGAGTTCCGAACAAAACGGAACAAAATCAAGTATAAATTCCTGTTTATACTTGATTTTGTTCTCGTTTTGTTTTAGGCTCCTGCTTTTAAATAGTATATTAAATTTTATTCTCTTTTTGGTTTCTTAATAATCAATATCTAGCGGTAACAGAAATACACAATGGCACAACATTTCACTTGTCTAGCTCACGAGATATAACCTGGTGAGTGACGGACAGACAGCGAAGTCCTAATAGAGTCCCTTTTTTTCTATTTGGGGTCATAATAATATCTATTGTTATCATATTTCACCTAGATACTATTCAGCATTACCTAAGTTTATTTACCTATTACCTAAATCGGGACCATTTATAAATTACGTCACACGAATTTCATGATTTACTTAACCCCTCCCCCGGCCTTGTTACAGCTCTCTCAAAGTCTCTCCCCTCGCAACTGTAAACAACCTACTTTGCAATTTCACATTTAGAAATTTTAGTCAATTGTTTAAAAGAAAATTTAGTAGTTTTTGAAATGTTCTGTCACGAATTTCCACCCACTTGTCACACTGCTACACTACATCGACTCCCTTCCCTCAAAGTGTGACGTAATTTATGGATGGTCCCCTTTGTGTATTTCTTTATTTCCAACGATTTTTATTAGTTCAAGTTAGGGTTTTTGTAAGCTAAGCTTAAAGTATTTTATATTGTTGCGTATTCTGCCTAGAGGGAATTTTACCTGCTAAGTTGCTAAGAGTTGTTTTTTTGTTTAATCTAAACTGATGCTTTACAAATTACAGAAATAAAAAACCTACTTTTACAATGTTGCGAAGTGTGAATCGTTCGATTATTGCAACATGTATTTTTGGAGTGCTTGTATCCACTTATGCACTTTACGTGGAAATGGCTGTGGAAGCGAAGCCGGGGTACAAAGCTATGTGTGACTTAGCTCAGCATGTGAGCTGCACGAAGGTTTTGAGTTCACCGTAAGTGATCTATACTAATATTATAAAGCGGAAGAGTTTGTTTGTTTGTTTAAACGCGTTAATCTCAGGAACTACTGGCCCGATTTGAAAAAATCTTTTTGTGTTGGATAGACCATTTATAGAGGAAGGCTTTAGGCTATATAACATTCCGATGCGATCAATAGGAGCGAAGCGTCAGTGAGAAATGTTGAAAAACGGGGAAAATTATTCACATTTGAGGACTTTCGTTGCGTGCGCTGCATAAACGGTTTAAGTTACTCAAAAACCACGCGAACGAAGTCGCGGGAACAGCTAGTTTATTATAAGGCTAAAATTAAACTTGTTTTAAGTCACATCCGTATAAACTTTTTGCGCACGTATATTAATTACCTTTATAAACCATTTTTGTTACCTCATCAGTCATCACGATGACTTAATAGTGTAAGCGCCATCTAGCGTGCAGTAGTTAAAGTAGTAGAATTTTATAACAAAAACAAAACCTGCATATTTTTGTTTTCAATTTCAAATAATTAACTTAGGTAAATGTTTTTTATATTTCAGGTATGCTAAAGGATTGGGTTTGGTCCCAGAGGATTCAAACTGGAAACTTCCGAATTGTGTTTATGGGATTTTGTTTTACTGCTTTAGTATATTGTTGAGTAAGTAATACTTTATGACAATAACTTTTAAAAAAAGCAAATAATGAAAATATTCATGTTAATGTTAACATTGACATTACAACAGACAGTTTTTATTATGACAGTTCTTCAAGTTTCAGAAAACTGCTGATATATGGCATTAAACCTAAGTAATATGTCAAGTCCTGTGTAAAATGTCAATTTCCGCTTTGTTTTTTGTTTGTTTACCTTTCAACTTTCTTTCTTTCACTTGCAATAGTTTATTATTTATTAATTGTGCCCTGAGAACTAAACTAAACATGGCTAGTCCATGCGCAGTACAATTTTGTAAAAATATAGGTAACCACCGCTTTCCCCAAGATGAAACTCGGAGATCGAGATGGATAGAGGTTATCAAACATATAAAAACAGGATTAACTATAAGAAAAAAATCCTTCATATTATGTTCAACTCACTTTACGCCAGCAGATTTCATCTCTCCGTCATCACATTTGGCAAGAGCCCCAAGAGGTCAAATATTTATCTTAGCGTCGAGTCGAAAATACTCTGCAGCAGGCTGAAATTTGGCATGTATATTTCTTAGAATCTAAGTATAGGGGAGTACTAAACAAGAACTTCCCGAAATCCCTACGGAAACGGGAGAAAAGTGTGATTAATTATTTGTTTAAAAAATCAAAGATATCGAAGCCAGCGAGCTATAATGTATGTAGGTTTCCTCGGAAGTGTAGGAGATCACTAAGAAAGGAATTTGAAAGGATTATTTTTGTGTATGAAACAGCATCTGGCAACTATTAACCACCCAACGATCACAGATTTTTTGACATATTACATTATGCAAGCGCCATCTTACGGGAGTCTCTGTACCTAAAAGTGACACTTCGAAAACCCCTCATTGCTAAAATTTAGTTTGGTTATTGATTATTACCTAGAAACCAATACTTAAGGCGAGGAATAACCGCAACTAGCGCCAATCTTTTTAAAATAAATTTTACAATGACACAAAGGTCTTATTAAAAACAGTAATCGGTTCAAACTTTAAGTAAATAGTTAAACTAATTTATTGGCATTTAATGGCGCTAGTTGCGGTTATTCCTCGCCTTAAGTACAAACTTAATAAACCGCGTTACCCGGCTTATTAAGTTATCAAACTGAAATTTTATTTTATATAAAATAATATATTTTAATATTAAGATCTTTTCTTTCAGGTACATTTGACGACAAGCGAGTGGTTCGATTTCAACAAGCTCTATCTTTAGTGTCTTTAGCGTTATGTGTATATTTAGCCTATATTCTTGTTTTTATTCTCAAAGACTTTTGTATTGTTTGTGTCATTACATATATTACTAACATATTTCTAACTATACTTTACGCCAAAAAGTATAAATTATTATGTACAAAAGCAAAATAATTTATGTGAGAAAAGCGCCATCTGTTGGTAATTTTTAGAGCTCCTAAATATTCTATTGGACCATAGATGGCGCTTCAACGTTTAAATAGAAAATGTAAATATTTAATAATTAGTAAAATCTTAAACATGACCTATCACTTAACTGTCTAGACAATAAAAAAAAATCAAAATAATGCTTCTATTGTTTTTATTGCCTATTTAAGTATAAATTATGATATTAATCCACTGCAGCAGCTGGTAGCTGGTTATTATTATTAACCAAAACGGAACACAAACAGACATTGCAATTTACGAAAAAAATATTTTAAATGGGTAAATATTTTATTCTATTATACTAATAATATCAGCCTTCAAGTAAACCACCGTGCGGCACCATATAAAACCTTAAAGTGTGATCATTGATCTAGATAAGGATGAAGAAACGACAGATCTAATCGAACCTTCTCAAGGCTTCTGTTATTTTCCAATGAACGCGACATTCCTGGACGTGCGGACAGACTTTATAGTTGTAACTTGTAAACTCCATACCAACCTGCAGCCTTAATTAACAATATCAATTATCGTTACAAGGGACCTTGGTCTGGTCTTGTATAAATTGTCTTTAGCCGGAAAACATAATACCTAAGTACTTATATTGAGAAATAATTATGTAATTGACGAACGATATCAACTAAATATTATTAGTAAGGGGGTTATATGACATTCATTATTTACAATTTCCTATAAAACTATAACCCGGCTGTGGAAATTATTATGTAGCCTATGTAGCGCCGGGGTATTATTACGAATCTATTAATTAAAATCATATAATAATTAAGATCAGTAGTTTAGGCTTTAAGGTGGGGCAAACATAGGTACATTAATATGTACGTAGTCTGCCAAAATCATTGCTCTTGCTTCTGGTATGAAATAAATTAATAATAAATAATTTAAAATAAAATATGGTAAGAAAATGGACTTATTTAGAACATCCAGCGTGCAAATACAGTGTGACATTTCCATTTTAGCTTTTGCCTGCCAGTCCGTTTGAGTTTTGACCACGGCGCTGGATTTACTGGATCGTCTGTGTGGTTCTTTAGTAAGATGTCATCTGTTTATTTATTCATGGTAGTCAGGAGGCAGCGTGTAGCGTGGGCGTATTGCGATGTTTTTAGATTTCTATGAAACATAAGATATGCACTGCTTCCGCGATGCATACATATCAGCCTCCTTAGTCCTTGTCAGCTGACTGTTGTCCACAATATGGCATAGAGAATGCTAAGTTTATGCTTGTTTATCACGACATGACAATCCTTAAAATTACAATAATGTATCTAATGCCCTTCTTAACCTGAAGTCCTTAAAGCCAAGAGAAAGCATAACCATTTTGGCAATCTGAGTCTCTTTGTATGTTCCACTGTATCGCGTAACTTACTAACCCGATTTATGTGAAAGAGGTTTAAAGAAATTAGTAATATTAGCCCAGGTGACATAGGCTATATAATTTATACAGTTGGGGAAAGGTTTAAAAAAAATGTGGTTATTATGTTATTAATGTCCAGTAGAAATTAGAATGAATGTCATAGGTTCAACTTACACCGCGGCGCCGCGGCGACTCGAATCGGCATGTTTTTTACATATAATTTATTATTATTAAGGTAAAGCAGGTAAATATTATAGAATGATTAACTTTAATAGGGTATAATTAAATATTTCTACTATTAACAATTCCGGAATCCGGATAGATAACTAGCGTGTCTATTTTTGTTTCTTTTTTTTAAGATTTAGTATCGGTTTTGTTCAATTTTGGTTTTTTTTATTTTATTTTATGGATTATCATATCGATCGATTCATATAACAACTGTTAGTTGTCTGTCTAGGTTTTAAGACACGAGATCGTGTCAAAATTTAACCTGCAAATAGAACACCACTCTCAACAGGCCCGAAGGTTGTTGGGCCGTTTTAATCCCACGAGGCAAATAGTTGTGCGGCGCCAATCCTGCCTACAGACAACACAGTACAGACTGTATATTTAAATTAGTACGTTTGCCAACAGGTGAATCATACAGGAGCGTTTTATATTGTTCGTTTGGCACCAAATTTGCGAGGCCCACGCGTTATTAACGTGTATTAACATGTGCCTCCGCCCACGAATGGCCATAAATAGGCAGCTACGCCTAAACCTTATCTAAAACGACGGTTAGATTCTTTCGGAAGTATTATATGATACTATATAGCTTTTGCACGCTTCGTCCGCGTGGCAATTCCACCTCCTGGGGGCTGGATTTCGGATAAAAATATGGATGTCATTTAATCTAGCTACTGTTATTGATTCATGCGTTCTTAAATCTATTATAATAATATCTGGGTGCTAATATTAAACAGAATGAGTCCAGTTGATGTTTACTATACAATCTATACCGACCCTGAGGGCGTGGGTTCGATTCCAACGTGAACAACACTAAATATTGTTTTCAGGTTTGGTTAGGACAATGCAGGCTGATCACCTGATTGTCTGACAAGAAAGATGATCCATGCGTCGGATGGGCGTGTAAAAATTCGGCCCCAAAACATAAATATAAATCTTCAAATCTTAAAAAAAAAAATTCTATGTAATGATTAGAAGTAAAAACTAAAAACATTGTTACCCAGAGGGCTAGAGCTCCCTAATGTCCGGGGAACTCTCGGCGAAGAAAGATGGCCGCATCACCGTCATCTAAGATGATGCCCGTTGAGGCAATACGCCAGCGGGGTTGTGGTAATATAGCAGCTCCCATGGCCCCGCCAAAAAGCGTGAAGAAGGACATCGGGGCGTTTTAGATGGTAAACTCACTAACTAACAAACTGCGAAGCACCGGGGAGTCCAACATAATCTCGCGACCCTCCCCCGGGGTTGCGCATGGTCATTTCCCCATTGCATTTCCCCTCGAGAAAAAAAAATTTGATGACGATACAGAGCTGATAAAATTAGCTACAAAACGTATTTCATTAGTCTCAGCTTCTATAGTCTAATTTTAAAAAACATCGTAATTATAAAAGTGTATTTTGTTGCTGGCCAATGTTGTCGGTTAAATCATATTTTTTTTATTATGTAACCCTTGAATGCACAAGTTAAGTGTAACGTGTAAATATGTGCATTTCTGCATGTTTCTGCATAATGCCACTCGTCATATGTCGTGCAGCCGGACTATCGATTATCCTGACCAATGTCCAGAACATCGAATGTATGTTAGTTATTTTATTCACAGATATTTCATAATACCTAATGAATAATAAATAGTTAATGGAATCAGGCGTTACTTTGCGGAAATCCATAGCATAAAATTTAAATATATTATATCTAGCAATATCCCTCGAAACAATTATAACCACAACCTGCAAGCAGATGAGTGAGTGTACGCATAGGCATGCGTTTGATGCACCTCCCTCCTTCCACACTGCTTATGCGTACACTACATAGATTTTTTTTTTAAGTTTTGAAGATTTATATTTATGTTTTAGGACCGAATTTTTACACGCCCATCCGACGCATGGATCATCTTTCTTGTCAGACAATCTGGTGATCAGCCTGCATTGTCCTACCAAACTGGAAAACAACATTTTGTGTTATTCCAACACATCGAACCCACGACCTCCGGGCCGAGAGCGAAGCTCTGAACCACTAGACTACGGAGGCGATTACTTTATTACTATACTATACTTCGGTATTAGTAAAGTTACGTAATAACTAATATCTATGTTGTAGCCTGGATGACTGCAAGTTGCAATATATATAATACATAAATCATTGATGATGTTTTAATGAGTGACATCTCTAAAATGTATTTCTCAACCACAGGAAACGTGGACGGACCACCAAGTGATATTTATGGTGGAGTGTTTAGTAATCGATTTGGTCATCTCATGCCTTTTATGTTAAACGATTCACGCCTTATTAATTTAGTAAAAGTTTTTCAACTAGTTGATGAAATATGCTGCTTGTCTTGCTTGTCAGTGGGGTGTGGTGGGCGTCTTCTTTCAACCCCCCCGGTTGAAAAAAGAATAGTACCTCCATCATCATATTTGGCGCGGGTGTCAAAGGAAAATATAAAATATATCCAGAAATGGGCACCAGCGTTTCCGCGGACATTTTTTTTAACATTGCGCTCGCCAATCCGCCTGCCAAGCGTGGGTTGTGGAGGCAACCCCCCATCACGAAGTAGATATATAACAGAGACACGACCTAGTACTAGGAAATGCTATTACCCTAATACTGGCAATTCAACTGGCTATTTTTGTTTTCATCGATTTCCAATAGATAAAGGTTGAAGTCCAGGCATATTCCCGAAACCGCCACATAGCGGAACTATTGGAAAACTGATTACTAATTTCGTTTCGTATCTTATTCTTAATTTAGGAGTTGAATTTAGCTTAATGTGATGTTATGCTTAAAAAATATGCTTATCTTTATTTTAATGTCAATATTTGTAGTTAATTCGGCATATTTATTATTTACATTTTATAATTTACAAAGTTAATAGTATTGACATCTATTGCAATTTTTTTGTATTAAACGTAGATAGTATGGGATGGTAGGTCATGCACCCATTAAACACTTTGGGGAAGTCACATAAGCCTACACGTGATGATGAGGTGCAATAAGTTAAGTTTTTTATAACTTGGTACTTGGTAAGTAACAATAGCCATACAGTATACTGCCTGTTCGATAGTAATTGGATAAATTAGAACTTGACAGTGCCAGTATAAACTGTCATGCCAACACCCATTACGGTTAGTTCTATCTGATCTGTAGTCTCATGATGATTGGTAGTATTGGATAGGTAGCAGGGACGAAGGCTCGTTCTGTTTCAGAGGAAAGCTCTGAGCCTGTAATAAAAAAATAAAAAAAACATATGACATCTTCAAAAGGTAATAAGTGTTTCCGATAGGAAAAGAGTTAAAGGAACACGTCACTACTATCAGTATAGACAATAAAAAAAAAATATATTATATCTAGCAATAGCCAGCGAAAAATAATAACCTCAACCTGCAAGCAAATGAGTGCACGCGTTCAAAGCACCCGATGCCTATGCGTACACTCACTCATTTGCTTGCAGGTTGTGGTTATAATTTGTCGCGGGATGTTGCTAGATATAATATATTTAAATTTTATGCTATGGATTTCCGCAAAGTAACGCCTGATTCCATTAACTTATACAATTTTCTTCAGATAAAGCTGCGAATACGCAGCTGTCAAATTTTCCTGCTAACAGTAAGGTTAGCATGGGAATGTAAGTGAGCTATCAGTTACGGTATAACAGGTATAAGGTATAACACACGTATAACAAGCGTATCAGGGCCAAAACCTTGACATCTTCAATATTCTAAATTGATGTTACACAAAATAGTTAAAAAACGATATCTTCGTTGATTGCAGACATTAGACAAAAGCAGGAAACCTGTGATTAAGCACAATTATATTATTATGGCTAAATTGTTTCTAAACCGAAATAACATGTTATGTGAATATTGGTGACTGACGAATATATTTTTTGTTCGATATACAGGTTGCAAAAAGACCATACTTTGGAATATGATTGTGCTACTATTTTTGTCATTTTTTTTTCTTTTTTTAACATTTCACCATTTAATATTTTTCCCAAGATTAACAAAAAAGCAGAAAAAAATACATTTCTAGAATCACAAGAGGTAGTAAAATTATACCGCAAAGTTATTGTAACTTTTTACATTCTGTATACAACATATTCATATCAGATCTGATAAATACATTACGGTATCATTTATCTTGCCACACAATCAGGTGATGAGTCTGCATTGAATCCTTGAGACTTGAATTTTTTTGTTGTTGTTCCAACACGGGAAACCACAACTTCTGCAGTCTTGAGCTAAACTCTATCTGTGTTACTTATAAAAATTGTCTATCCATAGGATATTCCAAGCTTAAACTAGGAATAGTTATACTCGGTATAAATTAGGAATAACCTAGGATTATTTTCTGACTCATAAACTCGGTATATAGTTGTCATAACTATACC
Organism: Celastrina argiolus; assembly: GCA_905187575.2. Lineage (NCBI taxonomy): Eukaryota > Metazoa > Arthropoda > Insecta > Lepidoptera > Lycaenidae > Celastrina > Celastrina argiolus. The sequence continues at coordinate 5,933,534 of LR994590.1, read as the reverse complement.
ACCGCTATCCCCGATGCACAAAACGGCAACGCCGCAAATCATAGAGAATACTGTTAAAAAAAAGTAAAAGGTTGCTTTTTGTCTGTGAATTCTGTCAATTGTCAATTTTAAATCAACAGATTTTGATCGTTTGTTCCGAAGTTTGTTTACACGTGATAGTTTTTGTTGAATAAATTAACATAATTATAATAAATTTGTTTTAATTAAAATGGCATCTAGTAAAAGAGAACGCAGTTCTACTGGGAAAAAGAAGAGATAGAGATAAATTATCTTCATTTACCTACTTGTAATAATTATGAAATCTACATGTGGTATTTTATTTTTTCTTGTTTTAAATGTTTTTGTTTTTCGTAAAGATTGTCGTAAGTATGTCATGTTGTATTTGTATTATACTATTTACATTTTCCATTTCTTGTATAGGAAGGGCACATTTAATGCTTATTTTATTATTATTGAACCACAAATAAATAAAACTAATTTATTTCCGCTGTTTAGGTAAGGTTGTTCCGAAATAATAACTGTCAACCCAAGTTATACCGATGTTAAACTAGGGCGGGGGTTGGTATAGCGATGGAATAACGTTTGTATGGTAGTTACACCAACCTTATACTAGGTTTAAGTTATACCTTGTTTATAAGTCGTGATTTTGCTTATTCCAAGTTTATTCTGAGTGTAACTATCTATACTCGGTTTATAAGTAACACAGTATGGCACTACGGAGGCATGGTCGACCAACAGGTCTATTTCCTTTAGCTTTATGCCGCAGTGTTAGTAATTTTCCACGTGATGATGATTATGGTATAGAGCACTTGTTAGGCAGTACGTGGAGTTTATGTAGTAACTAATTAGTAATCTGTGATGGAGTATATATATTTATGCATCTGGGCAAACTAGGAAATTAGGCTTGGCTAGTTGTTTGTTACATGATGATATTGTATAGCAAATGACTAGCTAGTACTTTTCATGTAAATAACAACGAAAGTACTGATACTTATGAGCAAACAACGGGGATATTTGCTTTGGCTAGTTGTTTGTCACTTGGTGATGGTATAGAGAAAATGACCAGCCAGTAATCTACATGTAGACAACAATGATATACTGATGCATATGGGCAAACAACTGGGAAATTAGGTTTGGCTAGTTGTTCGTCACATGATGATATTGTAGAGCAAATTACTAGCCAGTACTCTTGATGTAGAAAACAACGGATGTACTGATACATATTATGAGAAAACAATTGGGATATTAGCTTTGGCTAGTTGTTTGTCACATTATGATGTTGTAGAGCAAATCACTAGAGAGTACTTTACATGTAGAGTACGACGAATGTACTTATACATCTGGGAGAACAACTGGGAAGGTTTGGCTAGTTGTTTGTCACACGATGATGATGTTGTAGAACAAATTACTAGGCAGTACTCTACATGTAGAGCGGCCACCTACGCCTGTACTTGGATCTGGGCTAGGAACTAGTCCGAGCCCGGTTCTCCCACTACGTTGCTCATGCCATGCTAATTGAGCAACATATTATAATATATAAATTATAATATTATTTACATAGATTGCCGCCATTATAGTTTTGAGTGCTAGGGTGAAGTGTTAGTATTTTTTTCCATGCATTTGGAATTATTGCAATGCTGTGGCAATGTTACAATTTGAAAAAGGTAAAAAGAATATTGATGGAATGTGTCCAGGTACCTAAAATAAATATACTTGTTAGTTGTAAAAAAAACATAGCTTGCAGCAAATACATATTGTATAGTAAACACACTGACTTTCTGAAAAAGTCAAAAAGTTTTAAAAAACATGTAATGTGTTACTAAATAATGTAATGTACATATTGGAGTAGAAAAAATGAGATTTTTGTTAGTTATTTTATCATGGGATTCTTCTATTTTTAACTTAAAATACGGTTAGATTATATAATGCTATGATTTATGAAGCTGTACTCAATAGTAGAATCATTATGGTGCATTACTTGATTAAAAGACTGTTGCGAATCATGATCTACATATTTCTTAGTAATATCATACTTGCGATCAGATGAACTTTTTGTTGTTTTGTCCCCATGCTTCAAGGTTACTTACCGGAAGTGTGTAGCGATCCTTACGATGATTCATTTGGATATTAAGTTATACTATCAATATAAAAAATAGACGAAAAGTGACTTAGGGTCAGTTAAGGACGAGGACCAATTTATTAATACAATAAATAGTCAAATGAATATTTTGTAACAATATTTTCGATTAAAATTAGAAAAAAAAACTCAAGACAAACGGAAGGCGCTGAAAGCCTACGGCCGCTGTCGATAAGCTATATATCTACAAGGTACAAAATAAATGAGTGATAATACTTTAGCGTGTGTATGTGCCATGTAGAGTTTACTGTGAAAGTACCAGCGCTGAAATACTAACTTTTGACTTACTTACATGAGAAATGCAGCAACATCATAAATTATCCCATATGTACAATAATTTTTAAAAAAGTATTTCTTTCGGCGCTTGTACTTTTTAACTCTATATGGGGGACCCATACACACCCAAAAGTAATATCACTCATTAATATTATAGCTTATACAGGGTGTCCCAAAAATCAACGATAAACCGAAAACGGGTGATAGGCCAAGTCATGACAGTTATGAGAAAAATGTGAAAAAAAATCTTTGTCATGTATTTTTCACATTATAAGGACTTTTAAAAATATCGGAAAAACTGACACCCTGTGATGGTCTTTCATGTCCTAAGACTACAAATATTACTTTTTTGTGATTTTTTTTCGGTATTGTAGTCATGACTAACCCTTCTGTAAATCACAATTCATAATTTAAACATACCTGCCTCAGTTTTCAATAAAATGGTGTGTTTTGCCCAAGATTAAATTCAAAATAATTACTACACCCAACTTTAATCGTCTGTACTGTAAAAAAAAATTACTACAGTATTTTGGCAAGTAACTTTAAAAGATGGCGCATTTAATCTGGATTCCAAAATGGTATGATACTTGCTGGATTACTTCTTTGTTGAGGAAAAAAAAATTTTTTTAACGGAACCGGATGTTAGGCCAACTCTGTTTAAATTTTTAAAATGTTGGTATTAAGTTGTTATGTGACGACGATGAGTGACGTCATCTTGTCTAGAGTGAGCGAGACAGACAGTGACGCTCAGTGCGAGTGAGATAGATAGTGACGCCAACCCGACAACACAGTGATGAACGTGCAAAACTGCAGTACGTTACGATCTTTCGTTCATTGCGCATCTTTCTGTATCCGTATTGACTTCGTACTTACAACTGTGCTTCTGTTTATTGGACTTGATTTGCTTTGTGATTTGGTTTTATCTGCCCCGTTTCTGACGACCCTGGACTTGTTTTATTGTCGTATCTTCGGTTGTAGTGTGTGATTCCATTGTAGTGTGTTATCATGCCATCTCGATACACTGCACAAGAATACACCAATATGCATCTCATCTATGGAGAATGCTTATGCAACGCTAATGCTGCAGCTAGAATGTATCGTGAGAGATACCCAAACGCTGAGCGTCATCCTGATTATCGGGTATTTATTAACGTGCATCGGTCACTCTTAGAGGGTCGATTCCCTAATCAAAATACCAGCGAGGGAAGGCCTTTCATACCCTACGAGGACGAAGTGCTCGAGGCGGTCGAACAAGACCCGAGTATCTCAGTACGTGGGATTGAAGAGAACATCGGAGTGCCCAAAAGTACTGCCCATCGTATTTTGCAAAAGAACCAGTTTCCAGCAAGTATCATACCATTTTGGAATCCAGATTAAATGCGCCATCTTTTAAAGTTACTTGCCAAAATACTGTAGTAATTTTTTTTTACAGTACAGACGATTAAAGTTGGGTGTAGTAATTATTTTGAATTTAATCTTGGGCAAAACACACCATTTTATTGAAAACTGAGGCAGGTATGTTTAAATTATGAATTGTGATTTACAGAAGGGTTAGTCATGACTACAATACCGAAAAAAAAATCACAAAAAAGTAATATTTGTAGTCTTAGGACATGAAAGACCATCACAGGGTGTCAGTTTTTCCGATATTTTTAAAAGTCTTTATAATGTGAAAAATACATGACAAAGATTTTTTTTCACATTTTTCTCATAACTGTCATGACTGGCCTATCACCCGTTTTCGGTTTATCGTTGATTTTTGGGACACCCTGTATATAAAAAAAAAACCTTACAATGTAAGCGCATATAGATTTTCATCTCAATGAAACCGCCATTCATTTGTGCAAATTATTGTCAGTCCTTGCCGTAAATAAATAAATTACCCTATATTTCAGGCTGCATAGGCCCATATTATAAAAACCTTACAGACTAACATATATATTAAATATTTTATTATACTTAACTAACGACCCGCCCCGGCTTCGCACGGGTGCAATGCTGATACTAAATTAAATACACTACAGAAAAACTATGAATGTTGTATATAAAAACATAGCGGCCCGCTCCGACTTTGCACGGGCAATGTCACTCAATGAAAACATGCTTAAAATAGCTTCGTAAATAAGCCATTTTTTCACGTAAAAAGTAAACAATAAAAATGGTTAATTTGGGTTATCCCTAAAAGATAAACAAATACCATCGCGGACTTTTTTGTAGACCTTTTTATGGTGTACAATACTGTAGTACATTAATTTGATCTAACTCGTAGGGTTTAGGCAGCGTTTTTGCTAAAATAGGTTAATTTACGACATCACGTTAGAAACCTCTAAAATTAGCAATGTTGCCTTAGTATATTATGCATGTATTATACATATAAACCTTCCTCTTGAATCACTCTATCTATTGGAAAATCCGTTGCGTAGTTTTAAAGATTTAAGTGCACATAGGGATATATGGACAGAAAAGGCGACTTTGTTTTATACTACGAGTATGTAGTGATAACTAGACTTTAACACGTGCTGTCGGCGACGTTTAGCGCACTTCATTTCGGAGTCTCCCCCGGAACCTCCGGTAGACCACACCCGTCGGCCACAACTCCTCCACCTCGAAGGTCGACAGAAGATGCGTCGGTACTCTCACCACAATATAATAAATAAGTAATAAGTATGGCATCAAATTAGCGCTGCATGCCACTATGGACATTGTTGTCAACTTTTCACGGCGAGTAGTTATGACATCAAATTAGTTAGCGCTGCATGTCAACTATAGACGTTGTTGTCAACTTTTCACGGCGAGTAGTAACAATAGTTCGCACTTAGCACATTTTCCAAAATACGGCTCGGTGAGATCATAGAGGTCCTCGCGGCCCCCACCACATGTCGTGCTGTATGTCCGCCGACCGCCGAGCCGCGCGCGCGTCGATACACGAGTTACGAGTTACGAGTTACGAGCTATTGAATGAAAGTGCGAGTGTAGTGTAAGTGTCAGTGGAAAGTGTTGGGATAAGCTTAAGTGTTTTTTGGTAAGGATAGTCTGTGGGATATTTTTATTTGTTAATTAAATTAAATATTATAATAATTATAGATATCTTAATATATATATTTCTTGTGTGCGTGTGTATGTGACTGAACTCCTCCTAAACGACTGGACCAATTTTGATGAAATTTTTTGTGTGTGTTCGTGGAGATTCGAGAATGGTTTAGATTTACAATTGGAACCGATAGGTGGCGCTGCAGTCAGTATGTCAAGCAATTAATTAATAAGGCAATACGAAGTTTGCCGGGACAGCTAGTATTTTATATATGTGTAGATATATTTTAATACATGAAGTAAATATTGATGTTATTAATTATAAGTAATTACAATGTTACTTTATAATTTAAGTGTCACCACTACATAATAGATATCACTACATAACTACATAATAGTTCCCATGTTAAAAAGCGATTATTATAAAAACGTTTGTTATTATATAATAAATATAAAATTTGTCATATTAAGGCATGTGTTTAAATAAATAACACAAGTTTGCCAGATATATGTTCACAGAAAAATCATTTAACTTGTTTGTAGCTACCGTTGTTATTCTCTGTCCGGAACCGCAGATCCCTATAATAAATCTAAAAAGGAAATAATCATTTGTCGTGTGTTTTACTAGCAATATTATAATAAATTATAATATTTAAAATAATATCAGAATAAATTTGAATCTATTATACTTCTGCGATATGTCTCAAATCTTAACTCTTGAGCTTTGAAAATTTTCTCCCTACTTCTGCGAAGTAAAAAGAAGGGTGATAATGTTGAGAGTATGTATGTTTGTTCTACAGTGGCGCCTAAACTTTTGATTCGATTTCAATAAAAGAGGTGTCAATAAATTATGTAATAGCCTGGGTAACATAAGCTATATAATTTAAGAACTTAAGATTAGTTTCTTATGAAAATTATGGTTATTCGTTAGTGTAGAGTGGACCTAAACGAGAAAACTAGTTTTAACTATACGTAACTATCAGTATAATAATTCAAAGCCGTAAAATTAATTTATTATCTATTTAATTTACGTTCGATTGTCATTTGATTATTATTGTTATTCCCACACTATTTTTGTTAATTTTCGCATACTACGTGTGTACTAGATAACCGAAAAAAATTACCATACAATAATATAGAACCTAGAAATTATTGCTGAAATTTTAATTCGTGGCATATTTTTCTTAGTTTATAAATTTGAATATTTGTTTTTTTCTTAAATTCGTTATTACACTCGGTACAAATTTGAGTAGGAATAAAAGACTGAACCCCGTAAGTGATCACACTTACGGGGTTCAGTCTTTTACTCTGCTTAATGTGATCTGTATATATAAATGAAGCTCAATTAATAAACGATCAGTCACCGCGCAAATAAGGAAAATAATGACTCTTTAATTTAGTCAAGTTTTTTTTTTTTTAACATTGTAAGCGGAACAGAATATATGCGTGGAGAGCTAGGTTAAGTTAGCTATTATCACGCTAGCCTATTGCGGTTTAGCTAAGGGCTGATTTTTAATAGTCAGAGTTCCTCTTCTTCTTCTTTTAATAATGGCTTACCCGAGGAATAAGTATGTGACTTTGACAGATATTCTATGAAACAAATGTCAACGTCACATATTTATTCCACAGTTACAAAGTAACTGACGATTAAAAAATCAGCCCGAACAAACAAACAAAAAATGACACACCGACGTTTTTAGGTGTTAATATCTTTTACTTTTAATGCCATGGCATTATACCTTAAAGGACAGATAAGTTAGCCTAGTTATGTTATAGTAACGTACATTTAGGCTAACTTATTCTATATTCAATACTCAATGAGTCTGTAATAATAAAGAAATCCGTGTTCTAAGTATGATTACTCATTACACAATCAATAAATGAGTAAACAAAGAAGACAAAGAGTGTGTGGTTTCTTCCACCTCAGACGCCTACTGTGGATGTCACAGTAATGATTAATCAAGCCAGTAAAGAGCCGTTTCAATAACCTATCCATCTACAAGGTGTAAAATTAATGCGTGATAATACTTTACTGTGTATGTGCCTCCTATGTAGAGTTGTGAAAGACTTACTTTTGACTTTCATGTTTCTGTGAGAAATGCTCCAATATCATAAATTTGCCCACACAATAAGTAAAAAAGTACCTCTTTCGGCGCTGGTACTATCACAGTAAACTCTATATACGGGACCCATACACACTACATTACAGCCTGTTTATCAAAAACTCTCACAAACAAACGTTACAAAACCTACTATGTATCGAAATGTATAATTGATATATTTTATAATTAAAGATATTGTAGGTTATGGATGTGTGATAAACGAAATACTAAAATCTACAAATATATTATCATTAATCATTTACTCCGATAGGATTCAATGTGAACCACATGTAAACAAACCCCAATATGGAATATAATGCTACCAATTTAAAAGTCACTTACTCACCGCGCAATGATAAAGTACAGTGGCACATTAATTTGGTCGCATTTGATTTTTTGTTTACATTTAGATTGCATCGGAGTATATAATTCTGAGTCCCGATTTCACCAACGCATGTTAGGGTTAACGGCATGTTAAAATACCATGCCTTCTCATTTATTGTTGGAATTACGAGAGGAACAACATGATATATAACGAAGGAGTAACTTTAACATGGTGAAACACGCCCTAAGGCCGTGTTTCACAATGCAATGTTAAAGTTAACGCTATGTTAAAATACCATGCCATCTCATTCATTGACAGGAAATACGAGAGGGATAACATGATATTTAACATGGCGTTAACTTTAACTTTGCTTGGTGAAACACGCCTTTGATGTGAGATATGATCACAACAAACATTAATCACGTGTTAATGGAATAAACTAAGGTTATAAATAATTCATGGTGTATTTAATTTCCATATGTTTTCCGCCACAATAGTTAGGATTAGTAGTGACATAATGCGTCGCGCTATGCAAATGTATACCCAATGACACACGACAATGTCAATAGTGTTTGGTCGAGGCTATCGACGAATTCCGACGAAACGTTCTTTCGTCGAGATTACATTCTAGGACACTATTTTTTTCGACATTTTTCGGCGACGTTCTACATAATTATTATTATCGTCGTGAATTTAGTCTGAAGCACAAAGTAGATAATAAAACTGAAGTAAGTATGAAAGTTAAAGGGGTTAAAGCTAACTTTGTAAATTACTAGAATTTATTTAACTTTAATAAGCCCCTAAGTTTATATATGATAACTGAAACGAATCTTTGGGTTAATTAACTCAAATTTAACTCCACGTTAGCGGCGGTTAACTGAATCTGGACATAATTAAGTAAAGTCACATTATTAAAAATAGTAGAGGACTATCCATAAATTTCGTCACACGAATTTCATGATTTTTGACCCCCGTCCTTGTCACAGCACATTTGTGAGACTCACTCCCTAGTGTGACGTCACATATTTTACAATTTTACATCTAGAAATTATATTTTTTCAATTCCATTACTGTCGTTTAAACAAAATAATTGTAGTTTTCAAATATGACGTCACGACCTTTCGAACCCCTTCCTCACCCTTAACTTTTCCCTTTGGCGTAATTTGTGGATGTTCCCTAGTGGGAGATACTACATTTCCGTGTACAACAAGGATGTTTACAACTATAGATGAATAAATGATATTTTAGCATTTTGGAATGCATTAAGGTTAGCTTACACCGGTACGCGACGCGACGCGACACTAGATGTTCGTGCTTTCCCGCATGTTCGTGCTTTTCCGCATGTTGTCTTGCATTGAAACATTTTCCAAAAATAGTTAATTTAATTTAGTTGTGCCCGCGACTTCGTTCGCATGGTTGTCAGAAACACTATCGCGATTATCTTTTGATTTCTCGCGTTGGTTTTGTTATTATGATCATTACAAAAGAATAATTATTTCATACATATATTTTTGAGTAACTTAAAAAGCTTATGGAGCGCACTCAACGAAAGTCCTCAAATGTGAATATTTTCCCCGTTTTTGAAACATTTCTCACTGACGCTTCGCTCCTATTAGTCGTAGCGTAATGTTATTTAGCTTAAAGCCTACCTATACAAATGGACTATCCATCAAAAAAGATTTTTTCAAATCGGACCAGTAGTTTCTGAGATTATCGCGTTCAAAAAAACAAACTCTTTCGCTTTATAATATTAGTATAGATTAAATTAGAATAATAGTGTGAATCGCTATCACACTAATATTATAGTGCAGAAAGCTTGTGAGTATGTATGTTCGCTACTTCTTCACGCTGCTGGACCAATTTTGATAAAATTTGGTACGCAAGAAGCTGACACTCTGGATTAATATTTTAGCTACTTATAATATACTGAAAAAGGACAGTTCTTCCATGGCATACTGCTTTTAAGTTGCGGGAAAAAACTGGTGTTAAATATACATCGCTGCGTCTCGCCGCGTCTCGGTTTGAACTGCCGTTAGACATAATGTCCTTTTATAATGTAGCTACTATGACCACTTCGACGTACTACTCTACAGGATGTTGCATACAATTATTGTCATTAAATTAACTTATTACAAACGTGGAGGACGTTACATAAAATATCATCATCATACTATGAATAATTCAAATAAACGGAAATTTATTAGTCATTAATGTTCATTATTAGGTTACAGTTTTGTATATTATCGTAAAGTAGTTTCACGACATTTGGTTTGTGCGTGAAGGAAAAAAACTTTGTTCAGAAGTTAGATTCTTATATTATTTATTGTTCGGATTTTCTAAGTGGGGTTTTTTATTTTATTCATTCGCATACTTTGCAGGAACCGTAGTAATATAAAGGTTAAAGTTTATTAGCAATGATAATATTCACGCAAATATTATGTAAGCAATAGGCCTTTAGGAGAGAGGGTTGCGATGCGTACCGTACTCCCGTGCATCGCGACAAATGTAAGGGAAGGCCTATGATACACCTAAGGCCTCGGTCTCGAATTTTGCGGGCAGCGGGGCGGGAGCGGCAGGATCTTTTGCGTATAATCAAATGGACCGGTTCTCGAAAGCAGCGGCGCGGCAGCGGGTAACGAGTACCGAACTCGCGCCGCCGCCGCTCCCGAACCGTTGCCCGCTAAATTAGAGGTATAAAGGGGCATCTGTTCGGCCTGTGGGGCGCCTGAGCACCCACAATGAGTCGAGTCTGCAATCCCACAATGTAGCCACCCCTCAAACAAGTCTCAAATGTTGTGTAGTCCCTGTGGCTCTGTCAACGTCGGTGGAGTCGCAATACCGCCGAGTTTTAGTGGGTAGGGCTACGCTACAAAATCCCTGCGAAAAAGAAAAAAAAACAGATCATAAAAAAAATACTTTTTTTATTTAACAATCTTTGTGTGGTCCAGACATGTCACGTTTGAAAACATTAGACATGTAATAAGCTAATATTACAATTGTGTTTTATGTAATCAAGACCTCGTGCATACTAAAAAATAAGACCATAAGGCACCTTACTGACGGGAGACTGAGCTTATATTTTGAATTAAATTTCGTTATTTTTAAATCGTTAGTGAAAAAAATATACTAATTAATAATTAATATAATATTCATAAATAATTCAAATAAACGGAAAGCTTAATAATGCTTTCTGGTTCAGAACAACATAATAATAATTAATACTTTATTTGCACAAAGTAAAAACAGTACTGTCCTGAGAGGTGTTACCGCTATCAACGGTTTTTTACCGCTTCCACGAACAAACATTAACTATATGCTTAATTATTAAATAATTATATCAAATAACTTACAAGTGTAATTATTTAATAACATTTGGCTAAAGCGAGATGTTTTCACAAGATTAGCAAAAGTATATATTGTTAAATGCTTTGAAACTTTTCTGGACATTCAACTTATATTGCTACTACGAGTTCACCGACAAGCTGCTCAAGCGCACAGTTAGAAAAGGCCTAATATAGACTAAGACCATTGTTAAAAAATGTCACAAAAAGTTCAAAGCGGAGGCGTTAGGATAATGACAGTGGTATAATGACAGCCAGTTATTTGTCTACCCACACGGTTTTTGTCGATCGGTTTTGATTTAATAATATTGTTATTACAGCCATCTCTGTATCGCATCTAATGACTCATGTCGCTATTGTTTAAAAATAAATCATAGTGGACACTAACTGCGAGACTATTTTGCGTTTGAGTTTTAAATTGTGACTGTGCTTAATAGGTCTGAGTTAAAATGCAATTGGATAGTAACTACAGCATAGCATTAAAATATGTCCTTTCATTTTTTATTGGATGATGACACAGTATTTTTTTTTTCGAGCAAAGTAACCACTCTTCAAATACAGTAGTGCCTGGTACAGGCGGTTTTAAATGTTACATGATTGTCCAGCACATACGACATTCTCGCAACATAGTCGGCCTAGTCCAGAGGAATGCCTGGTCAATATAATCGTCTAGAGCCAGCCATGTGCGGGTTTCCATATGGACAAAGTCTCATTGTACACGCCACATCCTGGGAATCGAAGGTGGACCCTTTCGAGTTCGAATCAAAGGGTAACCCACTAAGCCACGCCAGGGCCCGGTTCGATCCCCTGGTTGTGGCATGTAACAATGAGACTTTTTTAGATCTCAAGATCTTATACAGACGCTCTAATGGTGAAGAAAAATAACGTGAGGGAACCAGCACATGGGCTGGCCCCAGACGCATTGACCAGTCATTCTTCTGGACTAGGCCAACTATGTTGTGAGAATGCCGTATGTGCTAGGCAACCATGCGATATTTAAAAATACCTGTCCCAGGCACTATAGTATTTAAGGAGTAATTACTTCGCTCGGAGAATACTGTATAAACCATCCAATAACGGATGCAATGTCCTACTTTTTGTATAACCTCAGAGTTATATTTTCAGTCCTCTGTATTTTATCCGGCCTCTCTAATAAGGATAATATTATACAGGGTGTAAAAAGAGCAGTCACTATTACTTTGAGATACGATTATACTACCTTTCCTTTCCTGGAAATGTATTTTTTTTGCCAAAAACTAAAAAAAAATTTTACTTTTTTTTTTGTCGCAAAATTAACAACAAAGCAAAGAAAAAAATGAATAAAAAAATACATTTCTTTTATTTCTTTTATTTCTTTAGTACCTATAATCATATCCCAAAGTTATAGTGACTGCTCTTTTTACACCCGTTATAACCCCAGCTTAAGATTCTTTAAGTTATTTCGTAGACACATCCAGCTCCATAAATTCATGTTTTAAAGACGGAATGTTGTGCCTTACCTGTTACTTAATTTTGGTAATAAACGGTTAATAGCCACATTCCACGTTACGATCATTATATATATCTAATATTGCAAATAAAAATTATTTGTGACTATTTAAATTATGGTTAAGTTTAAAGTTCGTTATTGATATAAGATAAAGGACGGCCAGTATTAGAAGAACTTTTGAGCCTTGTACGAAAGGAGGTGAACCTTTTGTATACACTCGTATATATATTTTGCATATTTTTATAATAATAACAAAATATAATCTTGTGTATTTTCTTATAAGCTCTATGTATATTCTCTACGTTATTAAAAAAATAATGTTCGTTATTGAAATAAAAAATTGCTCCCATGCAGACTTCGATGGCGTGGCGGTGGCTGGTTTTATTGAAACTAACCAGGTTAGGTAGAGTTATATTATAGAGCCCAAGTGTGAACGCAATACAGACAACACCGACAGCTATACTGTGGATATTGTACAAGACCTAGGATATAAGACGCCATCGCTATTATCACCCAGGAAGTTCGAAAACAAAAATGTATGGGATTTGACATAAACTTCGCTAAATGACAAGGGGATTCGAATTTCGTATGTCACTTAGCGAAGCTTACGTCAAATTCCAAACATTTTGTTTTCGAATTTCGTAAGTGGTAATAGCGATGGGTTCTTGAATTAGGATCCAGGCGCAGAACCGACTTTACAACGATCATAATACCGCTCTCTAATAATTATAATACAACGCATTTTTGCCGTTTTACACGGAACCCCTCGCGCGCTAGAGCCACTCGGTCTTGGTCGATTTTTTCACAATTTTCTAATTAAGTTTCTAGTGTTTTTCGATTATTTTCTATGATGACGGGTTATATGCTGATGACCGCATACCTACTCAACGTGTCGGTTTTTTATAGACTATATGCCGTCAACGGTTTGGTTATATTTCGTAATCAATTCACAAAATTACTAATAATCGTTAATAATTCTGTACGTCGACCGTATAATAAGCGTGAAAATTATGCTTAAAACGATTCTTGGGTATACTACCAGGACACGATATTTAACCAACATAGATTATTTTTCTATTTTTTACAAGCTTGGGTTGTATAATTTATGTACATCTTAGTATGTATGTTTGTAAAGGAATCATTAAGCAAAACTTTCACACATTTCCAGAAGCCTGATTATTTAAATTTTGCACACGTATCAAGTGACAATGGAATTAAGGGTGTTTTGTTTTATGTTTTTTTTAACTATTATTATTCATTTCTATTGGTAAAGGAGATCTGATATTTTGTCCAAACAATCTGTTACTGTCTAATCTTGAGTAGACTAATCAAAAATATTTATTACATAGAGTGTGCAGAATATACTACATAATAATAATATATATAATATATTATATACTATATAACAATTTAAATTCAATGAGCCCAGGTACTCAGAAGTTATTTTATACTGCACGAGTGTGTGCGCAACAGACAAATCATATAATTAACACAATACTCCTGGTTACTTTTTCAAAAAATTTTTATGTAGGGTATTTCGAAAAAGAATAATTTCATAGATTTTTTATGTTTTTAACTGACTTCCAAAAAAGGACACAAAAAGGAGGTGGTGTTACAAATGTGGTTATAAATAAATATGGTGGAGTGTGTGGAGTCTGTCAGTCTGCTGTAGCATCGTAGCTACCAAACAGACATATCTCTATGACACTAAAAAGTTAAAAATAAAAAAGTGTTTATTTAAAAAAAAACCGACTGCAACAATAATATAATAAATAATATTTTATACTTTTTAGTTGTTGAAGTCGGTTTTTTTAACGTATATATCTTTTTATTTTTTGTTTTAGAAATCAATTTCTTTTGGCTTAGCACAATGTAAAAAAAAACTTTTTTTTAATCATTACCCTGCCATTTGGCTTCGCTGTATTCGGGTAAAATAATTAAAGAACGATACAATACCCAACAAAATGTGAACTTTTCGCCGGTATTGTACATTTAGTAGCTTGTAGCAAGTTTACTTTTTCACAAAAAACTGACCATGACAGCACGAATTCGTCCACTCGTACACTCATGTCACGTCCATGACGCGTGACGTCACGAGGTTGACAACATGGTATTCGCAAGGCCCTGGTATTCGGAAGTCACATAAGGATATATACTGTATATGGACAGAACAGCAATGGCCAAGTTCATTATACAAGGTGGCGTAAAATAGTTAATTAAATAAACTTTTTATAATTAACTATTTGGTTCATCTGATAACATTTGGGAAGTTTGTATGAAGTTAATGTAGCGTCCTTAATATTTGTTGTTTCTATATTTGTGTTTGTGTAACAGTTCATATTATATAAAAAAATGCCCCTCCTGAAAGTTGGGTTTATATATAAAAGAACAAATATCTCTACCTAGAACAAGATCATTCTATCTTGTTCTTTTAGCGTAAACGAAAGCTCGTTTTTGTTGTGTTGCATTACACCAAAATATCACTGAACCATATTCCATAGAATTTATGAGATCGCAGACAGAACAACGAAAGAATGCTCTGTTTACATAAAAAAAAATAGAGTGTAACCAGCTTAGGCAAGCAGAATCATTTGAAATCTCCGGAAAGTGCCGTTAATGAATAATAATTGTATGAAAAAAAAAATATAGCGCCAATACAATTGACAATCGACTACCTTTTTATCAAATAACTTTACGGAATTTTCAAAATTTCCTGCTTAGGCTACATAATACCCTTATACTTTTATACCTTTAGGCCGTGTTTCACCAAGCAATGTTAAAGTTAACGCCATGTTAAAATACCATGCCATTTCATTCATTGACAGGAAATACGAGAGGGATAACATGATATTTAACATGGCGTTAACTTTAACATTGCTTGGTGAAACACGCCCTTATACTTTTAAACCTTTTTAACACCGTAGTCGGATATAAAGTATAAAGGTGGGTTGAGTAAAAAAGGACTCAAAATTGTCCGAGGCAACGCAAGGTATCCATACGCGTTTAACCCTAAAATGTTTATCGGTGTCAAAATGTCCATAAATATTTATTCGGCCTATTGTTCGTTCCATGAATAATTTATACGAAATCTGATATGAACAGGTTTGGCAAGATTTGGGCAGTCATAAAACCCGCAACTTATATTATGGAAAAAGATCCCATGTTCGGAAAATATTCGAGTGTCAGCTCATTGATTGCATCAATGTTATTTGGCATTCGTTTTTTATATATTTCGGAACGTAGGTATTTTGTGGGCGTCACTTTATAGGATCAGGAAATAATAACACCAAGCTGAACGTGTTTATATTATGAACAATCAAACCTATTGCTACAAGTACTTAATGCAAAGCAGACATTGAACGTAAGCGAATTTAGTCAACTCTTTTTTTCTCAAGCCCCGCCATCCCATCGCGCGCCACCTGCCCAGTCCTCTCTGTCCTCGGTGACACACGTCTTCTCCTTCCTCTTTTGTAAGCGGCGACCGGCCTCTTGGCAAATATGACTAAACTTGCTAGGCTTTCTTTTTTTTTTTTTTGCAAGCCTTACGTTTCAACTCCGACACGGCCATTCTGACTAGTCACACGTCCTCGTGTGCTGCTCCTGTAAAAGAAAAAAAAACCAGCTGCAATATCACAAGCCTTTTGCTCGGCCTAACCTGACTCTACAATTTTAGGCCAATTTGCTAGTTTAATCTCTAATAGTAATCTCAACAGATACTTTAACTTCTTTAATGCACAACAATAAACTACGCAAAGTCTCAGGTAATGCCTATATGACCAGGGCTCTTTAGTCGAAATACGTTAGCCGCGTAACACGACGTGTTCTCCCCACGGCTAACACGTGTGCATCACTCATTGAATACACATCATGTGGTCTGTGTAGACCCCAACCTTCCAGCATCACACGCCCGCTGCGCTCCGCGTCCTACTTGAGTTGCCCCAAGAGATACCGACTTTTAATGGTTGCTGCTGCGAAATGATGTCTGGTAGGTCAAATATTGTCATCAGAATTTGACTTCTATGACACGGCTCCATCGCCGACATACGTCAACCGCTTAACACATTTGTGTTAACCGCGGCTACCCGTGTGCACATGCACAGCGTATGGTCTGTGAAGACCCCGACTCCGCCAGTATCACACTACAGTCAGTAGATAAACAATTACGCTCACCAAATAATTTTGGTTTCGAATGTGATACTTCAACGAAGTACAGACGACAGTCGTCTAGCCGCCGCGCCACCGCGCTGCGCTGCATCGCTCGCCGCGCTCCGTCGCGTCGTGTTGCGTCGCTAGCGTTGCTCGAAGCTCGATCCACTGTACACAAAATGAAACAGCACAAAAAAATGTTCAGACTATCTAAAATTAAGTTCTTTTAGGGATTTATTTACTAAGACTTCGCTGTGCCTGTCTGTCTTTAATCAGGCTGTATCTCAAGAACAAAACTATCGCGGTTTAAATATCAGCAACAACAATGAGATTAAAATGTTAGATTTCACTATGCAGTAAAATTAATTTAATTTCCTTTCAATGATCTAACCGATTGAATGAAAATAAGCTATTACTTTAGAGTCACACAATAACAAGTGATCAGATTGCACTGTCCTCACTAAACTTGACAAAAATAAACTTTTTTAGTTGTACTGTCACGGGAATCGAACCCACAAAGTCGAGTACTAGGTTCTAAACCACTGGACCCCAGAGTAATTCATAATAATAATAATAGCTCCCTTCCCCGATTTCGGTGTCGGTAGCAAATTTCATTGAAACCAGGCCAGCTACGCAAGAGTTGTTTTATAGTGCCCAAGTGTGTGCGCAATACACAGAAGGACTCTCTTCCCTTCACTCTCACAACCCAGCGGAACGGTAAGTCGACACGTCTGGCTAGAGAATAGGCACAGAACCGACCCTTTACATGCCCATCCGACGCATGGATCATCTTTCCTGTCAGACAATCAGGTGATCAGTCTGCATTGTCCTAACCAATCCTAAAAACAACCCTTTTTTTTTTTGTTGTTTCAACGTGGGAATCGAACCCACGAATCCGGGTCGAGAGCTAAGCTCTGAACCACTAGACCACGGAGGCGATTCATTCGTCATTCATAATACCTGAAGACTCGCTAGTGCGTTTACAACCTTTTACAAAATCACCAAGTTGGTCGAAGCTAACTGAAGTCACTCAATGAACTTTCTAATCTTCCACCGCATCAGTGGACTGCCACGGCCTCTGAGACTCTTGGACCGTTGAGTGTGTGATGCCTTGTTCACCATTAGTTCCAGCTTACATACAGTAACTTCTGAAACATGAAATTAAAATGTGTTAATTCCATAAAACTCATATCACAAACAATATTATCCTGTTGGACGAATTTTAAACTATTCCATATCGCATAATGTTCTAAAAAGTAAAAGTCTGTTAAATCTGTAGGTAATATGTATTCCAAATTTACTTTAACATATATTTTTATGGCCAGCTTAGGAATAAATAACAATGTACAAGACATTATTTAAAGATACTCTTTTTTTTTCTTTGTTTTAAACTCACCAATGAAAATTACATTTAAGTACGTAGTTTCAAACTACCTACTTATGTTAACCCTCAAGACCCCATGATCAATTTATTGATTTATTGACTACTCTTAAGATTTGTTGTAACTAGAGATTTGTCAAGCCCTCAGCACTTGACTTTAAAACGGACTTCACGTAAAAACTAAGGGATAACACATTAATTGCATCCCAAGATTAATTATGACCAAAGATTTGTTTATTTAACACACATGTCTTGTTGTATTTTGTTTCAACTATTGTAAAGGCTCCCGATGGGGACATTCGATCGTGGCATGAATTTCTGCTTGGTTGTGTCCCGACAGAAGATAACTTGTAAAAGCTCTGCATGTTAACCCTAATTAAGTTTTAAACTTTAATAAGTTGCAACTTTAAATAATTTTTTTAATTCTTTTTGAATAGTCTTTCTCGCTCCTACAAACTTGTCTACCTACTTACTATCATGTAAACAATATTTACAAAGATCATGTCAATGTTATTGTATAAGCCTGTTTGTTTACATCTTGTGCTCACCTGCATAAGACCTTTACTTGTTGTGTAATAATAATTATTATCATTAAAATCAAACTTTGATTTCTTCTTTATTAACTGTGTTGATTTCACTCTATTAATAAGAATATAGCTAGTATAATAACAAGTTTAAAACTCACATAATTTAAGTATCAAAATACTGTAAAATCTTTTACTTTGAATCTCTTTTCTGTTACTAATACTGTGATTATAAAACCAGACTAATTCTGAACTTTACAATGAAATAAGTAATGATACTCATACTACCAGTTCACATCTTTGCGAAGCAAGTAGAATAGTCCATAAGATACACAATGCTCATCTGCGTTGGTTGGTTACCCAGCAAAGCTCATTCTATGCATCGGGCAAGCATGCAAGCTATGCAAGGCTATGCATCGTCCAGTCCAGCATTATCCCAATGTATTGTCCATCTACAAATAAAACAAAACAGCAATACAAACGAACACTAAACTTTAAAGTTTATTTAGATTTTTGGGCAAGCAATTTCATGGAAACTTTGAAATTGTATTTACTTTGAAGGCTTCCAAATTATAACGAGGAATAAAAAGATTGCTACCACCTGTTACCAAAGCCATCAAGCTTATAACCAAGACCTGTCGTTGACTAGCTACGTCAATCTTTTTAAAATTCCCATTGTCAGCACGTTACCATCGTCAGCAGCGCTGTCATCCCATCAATCGTCTTTCTGCTATGCATTATATACCATGCTGTCTTTGGTAGTGGAGGCTCCGTAATATAATCTGCTCCGTCTCAACGTGATCTGAATATCCGCAAGGCCATAATATCCAATCCAACTATTTGTAGGTACCCTGTAACCATCTATCTTGATTTTGCGGGTATATCCCAATTTCTGATTTCGGAACGTAGGTATTTTGTGGGCGTCACTTTATAGGATCAGGAAATAATAACACCAAGCTGAACGTGTTTATATTATGAACAATCAAACCTATTGCTACAAGTACTTAATGCAAAGCAGACATTGAACGTAAGCGAATTTAGTCAACTCTTTTTTTCTCAAGCCCCGCCATCCCATCGCGCGCCACCTGCCCAGTCCTCTCTGTCCTCGGTGACACACGTCTTCTCCTTCCTCTTTTGTAAGCGGCGACCGGCCTCTTGGCAAATATGACTAAACTTGCTAGGCTTTCTTTTTTTTTTTTTTGCAAGCCTTACGTTTCAACTCCGACATATATTTTATTTTAAGTTTAAAAGACTTTATGAAATAAAGTATTCAAATTATTTTGACTTTAAAATTTACTATATTATTATAAAGTCTGACCACGATATAATACGAAATTTATGGTCAGACTATATTGTTTAAAATCTCGCGATCCAGAGAAATTTTTTAACACTAAAAATAAAATTATGAAGTAAGTAGTAAGTAGTAGTAGTAATCCCGTAAATCCAGAGTTTTATTTTTAGCGTCAAGTTGTCAAATTTGACACTGATATATTATGTCTTGATGCTCGTATGTTCAATCTTCAACTCTATTTGCTTAGCCCGGAGTTTTATTATCACTGATCACAATTTTCTATTTTATATAACAGGATAGTGTAACATTAGGCTACTTAAACACCAGTCAAATTAAGGGCCCATCATTTTTGTAGGCTGATACGGGCAGATATTCCTCAATTTTACCGACTAAAATGACCGACTTATTGAATGACGTGTGCACCGCACTATTGCAATTAATATGTTCTATTTTTCACCTACATAAAATATGTCACCGATTATTGGCCGTGGATGAGTAGATGGGAATTTAAAAAAGTAAAATATACTGCATCCATCTGTTCAAAAAAGGTGGCATCGCCGAAGCCGAAATAGATTTTCTATCAAATCGACCTATATACCTCACCTTCATGGTTGATTACGAAGTCATAACAGCACACTTGATATCTCGTGCTACGTGTACCCACATGTATTTAGTGTAGGGAATACCTTGAAAACTGAATTATTGGAGGAAAATGTTTGGTTAAACAACTTGATCCATGGTAAAATGTAACTAGAAACTTATTTGGACTTACAGATAAGGTTACCAGCCTTGCAAGTGCGAGGATGATGTAATAATATATTATTTGTCCCTCTCTTTCTCCCTGAATAATGCTTCACCAATCAACGTTCAATATGGGTTGTTACTTAAATGTCATGTTAGTTGATCATGTACATACGAATAGCGTTTCAGAAACCGGCCTATTGGCACTATTGTGTCGCTATATCGTTTCCATTAGACAATCTACCTGCTCGTTTGTCGGTATTTGTAATAGATTTTCCTTATTAGATACTATGGACGGTATGTTAGACGGTTACCCATTGACGTATGTCGTACATCAATATGGCACCATTTTGTCGATTGCGTCATTGATATGTAAACAAGCTGCAGCGTTTGCATTCGTTGAGAAATGTTGCGAATAAAAGTGTTAAGTGGTCACAGTCGATTGCTGACAATCAATTTGTACTTACATGTTTGAATTGCCGGTTTCAGAATTCAGTTGTGCAAGTGAAAATTACTTACTCTTGTAACTAAATTCAATTCCAATCCGATTCCAATATAAATTTTGCCGTCAGTCATTTGCGGCCTTCGAAATAATATTGAAAACGGGATTTTTCTATCTAATTTCACTTAGTTCCATTAAATCGACACTTTATTTTAAATGAATTTGGCGCTAGTGTCGTGTTCACGATTAGCCAACTGTCAAATTCAAATTCCGATCGATTGTAATTCATTTGAAGAGTAAGGGGGCTGGACTGCCATGGCATTAGTGTGGCCAAGTCAAGCAAAATCTGGGGGCACGGTCGTGCTCCCGTCAAGACGAGCCAAGCGAAGCGCAAGGGTACTACCTACCTTTTCTCGAAAGGTTTCGTCGTTTTTTTTAACTCCCATAACTTTGCTTTGGATGATGCTAAATAGTTGAAAATTTTAACATATAATGACACCAGTAAATACATGAATTATACAAAGTTTGAATGTCGTAGCTACTATACTTTAGATTTTATAGATGTGTAAAAACCCCTGATTTCGTCACTGACTCATTTATAGATCATCAAAATTCTTAGGTTACTTCCGGAAATCTTAGAAAGCTGAAGTTATGTATGTAAGCTGTTATTGCTACAAAACCAACAAAAAAATTATTAAAATGTAAATGCCGCCATTTTGAATCCAATATGCTGGACCACCATATTGGATTCAAAAGGATGTTTATTATAAGGATCTGATGATCTTTAATTTATAAAAGGAATATAATATACAAGTACATAAAAAACCTACGACCTACTTTTTGTAGGACCCATAATCGTTCAGAGTTTTGCTCCATATAATTTATGTCCGACTTTATGTATGTTGAGTGCGTTGCACTACTGCAATCAGTATATTCTATTATTCATCTACAAAAAGTCGGTGACCAATTATTAATCGGTGACCGACTTTTACCGAAGATGAAAAATTACATTATTTATGAGAGGAAAATTTGTTTTTTATCCACTTATTTAAAATAAGCGCGAATATGCAGGCAGCTAATAGTTGTAAATTGCTGTCGGTCACAAAATAACTGTCGGTGTATGGAACAGGTCCGGCACAAGCTCCATCTGTTGTTAAATTTCTTTTCTGTAAAGTTCTTTGTATGCTTAGCTTCTTACAAATCACATTATAATAATTATAATGTGATTTGTAAGAAACTAGCTTGTCAGTGGCTCAAAATATTCTATAGAATTCCTTGTGCTAGTTACCATCATCACTACTACTATTAGATATATTAGGTACTGTTGAAAATACTAGCTGGTATTATAGCTAATATTAGCACCGGGCGTCGGCAGACGTCGCGGCGCTGGGCGTCGGTAGGCGTCGCGGCGCTGGGCGTCGGCAGGCGTCGCGGCGCTGGGCGTCGGCAGGCGTCGCGGCGCTGGACGTCGGCAGGCGTCGCGGCGCTGGGCGTCGGCAGGCGTCGCGACGCTGGGCGCCGGCAGGCGTCGCGGCGCTGGGCGTCGGTAGGCGTCGCGGCGCTGGGCGTCGGTAGGCGTCGCGGCGCTGGGCGTCGTGACGCTGGGCGTCGGTAGGCGTCGCGACGCTGGGCGTCGGCAGGCGTCGCGGCGCTGGGCGTCGGTAGGCGTCGCGGCGCTTGGAGTCGCGGCGCTGGGCGTTGGCAGGCGTCGCGACGCTGGGCGTCGGCAGGCGTCGCGGCGCTGAGCGTCGGCAGGCGTCGCGGCGCTGGGCGTCGGTAGGCGTCGCGACGCTGGGCGTCGGTAGGCGTCGCGGCGCTGGTCGTCGGCAGGCGTCGCGACGCTGGGCGTCGGCAGGCGTCGCGACGCTGGGCGTCGGTAGGCGTCGCGGCGCTTGGCGTCGCGGCGCTGGGCGTCGGCAAGCGTCGTGACGCTGGGTGTCGGCAGGCGTCGCGGCGCTGGGCGTCGCGACGCCTACCGACGCCCAGCGTCGCGACGCCTGCCGACGCCCAGCGTCGCGACGCCTGCCGACGCCCAGCGCCGCGACGCCTACCGACGCCCAGCGTCGCGACGCCTACCGACGCCCAGCGTCGCGACGCCTACCGACGCCCAGCGCCGCTGAGCGTCGGCAGGCGTCGCGGCGCTGGGCGTCGTGACGCTGGGCGTCGGTAGGCGTCGCGGCGCTGGGCGTCGGCAGGCGTCGCGGCGCTGGGCGTCGGTAGGCGTCGTGGCGCTTGGCGTCGCGACGCTGGGCGTCGGCAGGCGTCGCGGCGCTGAGCGTCGGCAGGCGTCGCGACGCTGGGCGTCGGCAGGCGTCGCGGCGCTGAGCGTCGGCAGGCGTCGCGGCGCTGGGCGTCGGCAGGCGTCGCGACGCTGGGCGTCGGTAGGCGTCGCGACGCTGGGCGTCGGTAGGCGTCGCGGCGCTGGGCGTCGGCAGACGTCGCAGCGCTGGGCGTCGGCAGGCGTCGCGGCGCTGAGCGTCGGCAGGCGTCGCGGCGCTGGGCGTCGTGACGCTGGGCGTCGGTAGGCGTCGCGGCGCTGAGCGTCGTGGCGCTGGGCGTTGGCAGGCGTCGCGGCGCTGGGCGTCGGCAGGCGTCGCGGCGCTGAGCGTCGGCAGGCGTCGCGACGCTGGGCGTCGGCAGGCGTCGCGGCGCTGAGCGTCGGCAGGCGTCGCGGCGCTGGGCGTCGGTAGGCGTCGCGACGCTGGGCGTCGGTAGGCGTCGCGGCGCTGGGCGTCGGCAGACGTCGCGGCGCTGGGCGTCGGCAGGCGTCGCGGCGCTGAGCGTCGGCAGGCGTCGCGGCGCTGGGCGTCGTGACGCTGGGCGTCGGTAGGCGTCGCGGCGCTGGGCGTCGTGGCGCTGGGCGTTGGCAGGCGTCGCGGCGCTGAGCGTCGTGGCGCTGGGCGTTGGCAGGCGTCGCGGCGCTGAGCGTCGGTAGGCGTCGCGGCGCTTGGCGTCGTGGCGCTGGGCGTCGGCAGGCGTCGCGACGCTGGGCGTCGGCAGGCGTCGCGGCGCTGAGCGTCGGCAGGCGTCGTGACGCTGGGCGTCGTGGCGCTGGGCGTCGTGGCGCTGGGCGTCGCGGCGCTCAGCGTCGCGGCGCTGGGCATCGGCAGGCGTCGCGACGCTGGGCGTCGGCAGGCGTCGTGGCGCTGGGAGTCGGTAGACGTCGCTTCGCTTGGCGTCGCGGCGCTGGGCGTCGGCAAGTGTCGCGGCGCTGGGCTTTTGAATCCAATAATATGGTGGACCACCATATTCGGATGTTTATTATAAGGATCTGATGATCTTTAATTTATAAAAGGAATATAATATACAAGTACATAAATAACCTACGACCTACTTTTTGTAGGACCCATAATCGTTCAGAGTTTTGCTCCATATAATTTATGTCCGACTGTATGTATGTTGAGTGCGTTGCACTACTGCAATCACTATATTATTCTATTATTCATCTACAAAAAGTCGGTCACCAATTATTAATCGGTGACCGACTTTTACCGAAGATGAAAAAAATATTATTATACAATACAATACAATGTCTTTATTCGCATAAAACATGTTTTAAAAGTTGTTACAAAATTAATTATTTAGTGCATGTTTTGCCGTTTTAATGGCATGCAAATATTTTGCTTTACAAAGTACCTACATTATTAATAATTATATATAATATATTATTATTTATAATATTATTTATGAGAGGAAAATTTGTTTTTTATTAGTTAGTTAGTTACTTATTTAAAATAGCGCGAATATGCAGGCAGCTAATAGTTGTCGTGTTTCGTCAATTGCTGTCGGTCACAAGGGAGATAATATAACTGTCGGTGTATGGAACAAGTCCGGACAAGCTCCATCTGTTGTTAAATAAAACGACAATATGATGTGAGATGATTATAAAGCTAACGTCAGTGTTAATGTAATATCCGTATAATCTTATATAAAAATCGTTCGACACCTCGATAGCGCGAAGTGCCTAACAGCGACATCTATGTTTAGAACTGTGAAACATCTAAACACAGTCGGTAACGTTTTATAATGATAACAATAAACAAAAAGAAACGTTACATAAAACTCCAAATGCGTAGATTTTTTGTAGTCAACTGTAAAAACTTCGATACTCAAAGAAATTTGTGACCATAAATTAAGTACTTAATCGACTTTTAATTGATTTGACAAAATTTTATAAGTTTCAATATAACACGATCAATTTATTTATACAATTTTAGTTATTACGCCTCCGTGGTCTAGTGGTTTAGAGCCTGGCTCTCGACTGTGGTCGTCGTGGGTTCGATTCCCACGTTGGAAACACTTTTTAAGTTTGGTTTAGACAAGGCAGGCTAATCACCTAATTGGCTGGCAAGAAATATGATCCATGCGTCGGATGGGCATGTAAAAAGTCCGTCCTGCGCTTGATTTCCCGCCAGTCGTGTCGGTTATCCGTCCCAGTGGGTTACGAGAGTGAAGAAAAAGAGAGTGCTTCTATGCATTGCGCACACACTTGGGCACTATAAAATAACTCCTGCGTAGTTGGACTGGTTTCAATGAAACCAGTCACCGTCACCTAAATCAGTGTGGGAGATATTATTATTATTATTATTTTAGCAAACACTAAAATTATTAAACAAGCTTATGACTAAACAACTAGCCACCCGGATAGTTATAGCACTTTCGAAAAAAAAACAAGAATACAGTATAAAGAGAGTTCAATTATAGTAGTGAGGTGTTTTATTGAAGTTCGGTGTTACACAGCCACAATGGAGACTTATAGTTTTCATATCAACCCCTACAATATGGGTAACAAATGATGAGAGAGTTTGAGAAAACAAATACAATTCATACAAGATTTCACGAATGCCGCTATTTTTAATCCAAAATAGCGATTTATCGTTTTCACAGGTACTCTCACAATATGGGTATCAAATGAAAGAGAAATACAATAAATCATCTAAATTCCAGACGAAGAATAAGGCGAAAGTAAATGCCCGGGGTCAAAATAGGTTATTTTTAAACTCAAACAAGTCCATTAACCAACTTACAAAAATAAATGAAATCCCACAAAAAACATTTTCATGTAAAAATGTTGCCAAGACGAGTCTATATAGTTTACCCTGTGAAAAAGTTATCAGATATCGTATAAAGCCAAGCTCTAAAGACAACTCGCCCTAAAACTACAAGCACCTTGATCAAAATCTATCAAAAAGTGGACAAATCCCATGTAAAACCAAAGTTCTTGATCTATTTCTATGCACCCTTACTTTACTAGGCTTAGCTTCACTTACTCTACATTTCAGTTAAAACGTGATACTTGGCCGTTTTGCTACCGTTACGAAGATTTTATAGGTATTCATTTATCGTGTGTGAAATAAAACGGCCAAGGGTTTGATACTTCTTTATTATACGGGGCTAAGTTCGCTCGCATGTGCCCGTTGATATGTTGGGGGAAATACAGACGTTTTAAGCTTTCGTTCACAGTAAATGATGAAGAAAGATTACTCTTGTTCAAGCTCTTCCCTATGTTCTTTTCATGTAAGCCTAATTTTACTTAACGATACTGGCGGATTAGTATGAAGGCGTAATACTGTTTATCGTTGTCTGTAGCTGACATTAGCTTTTTTCTCAGAAAGTGTCGGTGATGATGCAATGGACATTGTGGGTAATCGTCTCTGAATCCTTGGACAAAGACCCAGACGAGATTAATGAGTTGAAGTATCTTAATTGCTTCCTTCGCTTACAATTAATGAATTAAAGTCGACTGTAATTAAATACAATCGTAATGGCCGGGGTATTAGAATAACTTTTAGGTGCGGTTGTAGGAGTGCCGCGGCTGTACAGAACAACGAAGACTTAGGCCGTGTTTCACCAAGCTATGTTAAAGTTAACGCCATGTTAAAATACCATGCCATCTCATTCATTGACAGGAAATACGAGAGGGATAACATGATATTTAACATGGCGTTAACTTTAACATTGCTTGGTGAAACACGCCCTTAGTATTTTCATCATCCAACTCTATAGTGATATTATATTTGATTGATCCCAGTCTCTCTAAAACTCAAGAACGGCTGAATCGATTCGGCAATTTTTACTCTTGAAATATTCGTGGAAGTCCCGGGAAGGTTTAAACGGTTCATCACAAACTGTTTCTATGTTCAACGAAGTGGGCTCGGGTCTGCTAGTCTTCTTATCTCATATATAAAAATGAATTGCTGTTCCTTAGTCTCGCTAAAACACGAGAGCGGATGAACCGATTCGGCTATTTTTAGTTTTAAAAGGTTTAAACGGCTCATCACAAACTGTTTCTATGCTCAACGAAGTGGGCACGGGCCAGCTAGTCTATTCTAATATTATATTAGATTTGATTGTTTTTTGTTGCACTGAAAGGCGTGTTCCACGTTATATAATAACTGTTTACTCGTATATGATCAACGAAATGAACACAGGACTATACATAGTAATATTATGTACATAAATCATAATACGAGTACATATTCGTCAAACTAAGGCGCCGCCCGATCCGGTCGCTATTCGCAAGACGCTTCGAAAAATAATAAACTTGGACGTTTATTATTTTTCGAAGCGTCTTTTCAGAATAATTGCAATCCCTAGTCTTACAAATTTACCTAAACTACTTTAGAGGAAAACAAGTTTGGCATAAAGTAAATATACAAAGTAATATTGGACACTATATACGAGGCTATACGCCTACTTCTGTCTCGTTTAGTTTAACTATTTCTGTACTACTGTAGGATCTGCAGCACATTTTGATATCATACTGTGAAATACCTAGTATCTGGAAATAAGTTGCATATGATGGGTAATTAAGACATAATTAATTTATAGACATAATAAATATATTGATGAAACGGAAAATTCAGAAGAATATAGTACCGGCCTATAAAATGAATTTCTAGAGTCTGGGCTAAGACCATAAAGCTGAAAATGCAATTTATTAATTTATAATATCTAATATTAATCTATACAAGACAATATGCCATCATAAGTCATAACTATTTATTGTAATAAATAATTTCAATATTGTATGTTATTTCACTCAACACTCAACTCGTAAGAAAACTTTCAAAAACAATGCTAACTCATTAATATACTTTTGGTACAGGTAATGAGTAACAGCTTTTGACACAAGTCCGTAGGTTTTTGATCTCGGATCAAAGTCCAGGAAAAATAAAGCGATACGACTTACCTAATTTAGATTCTTATTTCGTTTCAAGTTTCCATATAAGTATTGAGTAATTTCATGTTGTCTCTTTGACTCACACTTCCGACTGCAATGAGCACAACTCCTTTTATACCTCAATGGTATTTGTCAGGGCCTATAAAAAGCAAAAAACTCTATAAACTTGTTTATTGCAATTGTTTATATTTTGTTTTTTTTTTATGAAAATATTTTTAAAAAACAAACTATTATGAATCTAGCTTTTTCCGCTTCGCTGTCGTGAAATAGTTTTTACCACCCCGGGGTTGAATTTTGAAAAATTCATCCTTAGTCTTGCTTGAGGGTTTTTGGTCTATGGCCATATGATAATTAACTAATAATCATCAGTTAATTACTTTTAACTTCATATATTACTAATTTATACTGAGATTTTATAGTTTGGTTGTTTGCTTGCATTGAATAGGCTTCGAAACTACTGAATGAAATTATATAGGTAACTTTGTATAGCAATATATTTATTATATCAAAAAGCTTTACGAATATTGAATGTCTGATAAAACAGTCAAAATATTACGGACGTCTTCGTTTATGAGGAAACAAGAAGCGGCGTTATTATGTGAGGTCAAAGGTGAGTGCTACAACGTAATAATGGCTAATAATGGTAAACATTGCAAAGTAATCGTTCTTAATAAAAGTTTATGTTCTGTTGTGACACAAAAGATTCCACACCAATCTCGGTGTCGCTGGTTTCGTTGAAACCCCCCCAGCACACTGTGTGTCTCGTGGGAATACTGCAAAACAGGTTTTTCACGAAAATCCTTCGATCTTTGCGAATAGCCGGGTAATTTGATTTTGCAATCTTCCTAACATTAAGGTTTTTTGTAAATACCCGACTGTATAGGTACTAGAATTGCGCAAAAATTTCCGACGTTATGTAATTTGCTGATACGAAAGTAAATGAAATAATTTTAATACATATGGATTAAAGTCGTTACTACCTTACCTTACGTACCTTAGATTTGAATGACAGGAAGCTTTGCGACCAGATGATATTGACAAGGAAGTAGATTTTTATGTGTAGGAGGCATAGTTACTTTAATAAAAGGTTTGATACATCGTATGCTCGTATCATAATCATATAATGATAAATTAAAATGACAAAAAAATACAATTCCAAAATGAGGATAAATTTATAATCGTATCTCAAAGTTATAATGACTGTTTTTTACAATTTTGCTCTATGGTCGAGATTTTTACTTAACCCAGTGATGGTACAATGGGATTGACATGTCCACGGATCAAAATCCCTACATAAATAAATAGATAAAAAACCCTAGTAATGTGACAAAATATTTTTAAGCGTTTGTCATCCATTTCGTATTGAAAAGTAAGCTTAAGCTGAAGCTGTGGCCTAAGACTGTCCCTGTGGCATGTGAGGCTCGGTGGTGCTTCTGCCTATGGTCACTGCCTAGTGAGCATAAAGCGAGGGGTGCAGAAACTGACGCTTAAAAATAAGAGGGGCGTGGGGAAAGGACGGGAAAGAGAGAAGATAAAGAATACAAAAAAAAGGCTATACTGGCATTACTAGATTGTGTCTGTGTGTTTGTGATGGTTCTGTGCGTGTAACGTTTATAGCCACACAAGCACTGCTTGTAGTGCTAGTTTGTGTCTGTGTGTTTGTGAGTATGGTTCTGTGTGTGTAACGTTTATAGCCACACAAGCACTGCTTGTAGTGCTAGTTTGTGTCTGTGTGTTTGTGAGTATGGTTCTGCGTGTGTAACGTTTATAGCCACACAAGCACTGCTTGTAGTGCTAGTTTGTGTCTGTGGGTTTGTGAGTATGGTTCTGCGTGTGTAACGTTTATAGCCACACAAGCACTGCTTGTAGTGCTAGTTTGTGTCTGTGGGTTTGTGAGTATGGTTCTGCGTGTGTAACGTTTATAGCCACACAAGCACTGCTTGTAGTGCTAGTTTGTGTCTGTGTGTTTGTGAGTATGGTTCTGTGTGTGTAACGTTTATAGCCACACAAGCACTGCTTGTAGTGCTAGTTTGTGTCTGTGTGTTTGTGAGTATGGTTCTGTGTGTGTAACGTTTATAGCCACACAAGCACTGCTTGTAGTGCTAGTTTATGTCTGTGTGTTTGTGAGTATGGTTCTGTGTGTGTAACGTTTATAGCCACACAAGCACTGCTTGTAGTGCTAGTTTGTGTCTGTGGGTTTGTGAGTATGGTTCTGCGTGTGTAACGTTTATAGCCACACAAGCACTGCTTGTAGTGCTAGTTTGTGTCTGTGGGTTTGTGAGTATGGTTCTGCGTGTGTAACGTTTATAGCCACACAAGCACTGCTTGTAGTGCTAGTTTGTGTCTGTGTGTTTGTGAGTATGGTTCTGTGTGTGTAACGTTTATAGCCACACAAGCACTGCTTGTAGTGCTAGTTTGTGTCTGTGGGTTTGTGAGTATGGTTCTGCGTGTGTAACGTTTATAGCCACACAAGCACTGCTTGTAGTGCTAGTTTGTGTCTGTGGGTTTGTGAGTATGGTTCTGCGTGTGTAACGTTTATAGCCACACAAGCACTGCTTGTAGTGCTAGTTTGTGTCTGTGGGTTTGTGAGTATGGTTCTGTGTGTGTAACTTTTTAGCTACACAAGAACTGCTTGTAGTTTGTGTCTGTGTGTTTGTAAGTATGGTTCTGTGTGTGTAACTTTTTAGCTACACAAGTACTGCTTGTAGTTTGTGTCTATGTGTTTGTGAGTATGGTTCTCTGTGTGTAACTTTTTAGCTACACAAGTACTGCTTGTAGTTTGTGTCTGTGTGTTTGTGAGTATGGTTCTGTGTGTGTAACTTTTTAGCTACACAAGTTCTGCTTGTAGTTTGTGTCTGTGTGTTTGTGAGTATGGTTCTGTGTGTGTAACTTTTTAGCTACACAAGTACTGCTTGTAGTTTGTGTCTGTGTGTTTGTGAGTATGGTTCTGTGTGTGTAACTTTTTAGCTACACAAGTACTGCTTGTAGTTTGTGTCTGTGTGTTTGTGAGTATGGTTCTGTGTGTGTAACTTTTTAGCTACACAAGAACTGCTTGTAGTTTGTGTCTGTGTGTTTGTGAGTATGGTTCTGTGTGTGTAACTTTTTAGCTACACAAGTTCTGCTTGTAGTTTGTGTCTGTGTGTTTGTGAGTATGGTTCTGTGTGTGTAACTTTTTAGCTACACAAGTACTGCTTGTAGTTTGTGTCTGTGTGTTTGTGAGTATGGTTCTGTGTGTGTAACTTTTTAGCTACACAAGTACTGCTTGTAGTTTGTGTCTGTGTGTTTGTGAGTATGGTTCTGTGTGTGTAACTTTTTAGCTACACAAGAACTGCTTGTAGTTTGTGTCTGTGTGTTTGTGAGTATGGTTCTGTGTGTGTAACTTTTTAGCTACACAAGTACTGCTTGTAGTTTGTGTCTATGTGTTTGTGAGTATGGTTCTCTGTGTGTAACTTTTTAGCTACACAAGTACTGCTTGTAGTTTGTGTCTGTGTGTTTGTGAGTATGGTTCTGTGTGTGTAACTTTTTAGCTACACAAGTACTGCTTGTAGTTTGTGTCTGTGTGTTTGTGAGTATGGTTCTGTGTGTGTAACTTTTTAGCTACACAAGAACTGCTTGTAGTTTGTGTCTGTTTGTTTGTGAGTATGGTTCTGTGTGTGTAACTTTTTAGCTACACAAGTACTGCTTGTAGTTTGTGTCTGTGTGTTTGTGAGTATGGTTTTGTGTGTGTAACTTTTAACTACACAAGTACTGCTTGTAGTTTGTGTCTGTGTGTTTGTGAGTATGGTTCTGTGTGTGTAACTTTATAGCTACACAAGTACTGCTTGTGTGTCTGTGTGTTTGTCAGTATGGTTCTGTGTGTGTAACTTTTATAGCCACACAAGTATTGCTATATTCAACTCTTGCACACTCACCTGTCTCTGGTCATCATTACCGAAATCGGCTAGAGGCTAACAATCAATCAACTCGTATTATCGGAATGATATATCGAGAACATTCCATGACAGTTTCGGAACACATAACCTCGGTCACTATAGTGGGCGTGTGTTTTTCCGCAATAAAAACAATATTTACCATCAACTACTGTTTTGCTCATCTGTTGTTTTACATTAATGTATGTTTAAGAACATACTTCTTGCGATAAGCAAAATCTATGGATTTGATATATTATGATAATGAAAATACCCCGAATTATCTTTTTTTTCTATGTACCTATGTTGTACACACTTTTATCAATGATGTTTGATAAATTATTGGATGTGATGTCGTAAGGTTCGGACATCATCAGGAATCTCTCCTTCCGCAAAAAAAAACCCTCTGCAAATAGGAGTCTGTGGTAATGCATTAGGTCTATATATCCAACACATAGTAGCCATGTTCTCGATCGATTTTCAGCTCAATTGTATTGGCGCAGAGTTCTAATTTGAGCGCTGTTTTTTCTGGTCGGAGTTAGTCTGGACTCAGGGCAAAAGTCAATCTTTCCTTTGCTGCACTTCTGATGACACGATTACGCCGAAGTAAAAAAAGGTAACATAGCCTATATTTACGCAGTAGTGTTTGAGTTTTTAAAAAATCTGATTCTGATCTTAAGCTGAGTCAAGTTGGTGCTTATTTGGTACCAACTTGACTCAGCGCTGTCTTTTGAGATATCTGTCAAGTGACTATAGACTTTAACCTACTGTCTACGGTCACAGTCTAATAATAATAATAATGTTTCCCACACCGATTTCGGTGACAGTGGCCGCTTTTATTGAAACTAGGCCAACTACGCAGAAGTTATTTTATAGTGCCCAAGTGTGTGCGCAATACACAGAAGCACTCTCTCTTCCTTCGCTCTCGTAGCCCATGGGACGGATAACCGACACGACTAGCGGGAGATCAGGCACAGTACCGACTTTTTACATGCCCATCCGACGCGACGCATCGATCATCTCGTCAGACAATGAGGAGATGAGCCTGCATTGTCCTAACCGAACTTGAAAACAACATTTTTTGTTGTTTCACGCGGGAATGGAACCCACGACATCTGAGTCGAGAGCTAGACTCTGAACCACTAGACGGAGGCGTTACAGTCATATGACGTAATGAACAAAACATACGTTACTGTCTGTCCAAGGCACAATATCACACATGTGTTCCCACATTCGTAAGTCAAGGCGATTTGCTGTGGACAAGGTGAGGCCTTGGAGCTCCGTAACAGTTTTCACTGCTTTTGGTCCTACTTCCATAATGATGGATTGTTGTTCACGATTAGATCCTATTATGTTATGACCTATTCACGACTGTCAAATGTAAACAGATGTTGCATAAAAATCAATGTTTACTAATATACCCAATGTTTCTGTTGACACGAGAGAACTATTAAGTTTAATTAACGTTCAGCATTTCGCAATAAGTCACATAAAGGAATAGGACTTAAATATTTTAATTAGGCGGTGAATTACTTAACTTGATTATCTAAAGTAAAAATCGTTGCTATCTAAAGTTTATGCTTAACTTCGTTAAATCGTAGGAATTTGGTAAACTAAGTGCAAATTTCAGCAACACGTGTTAAAGTTAATCCTTTATTAAATATCATGTTATCCCTCTCGTATTTCCTGTCAATGAATGAGAAGGTGTGGTATTTTAACAAGCCGTTAATACTAACAAGCGTTCGTGAAATCGGGACTTAAACTGGTAGTTCGTAGTACCATGGACCAATTATACACCTTGAATATTCTTACGGCAAATCATACAAATGTAATTTTTTTGCATCCATATTGTTTAAAGCATTTAATATCATTAATTAGGTTTTGCCCGTTGCTTCGTCCACGTAAAAGCCTCTCACAAGGTAACTTGTTCGGGTATGGCAAATTTTATTTATTCAACCAGCATATACACACATTTTCTGTCTTTATAATATTAGTGTGATTAATTATTATATAGTTATCATAATTCATATTTGTCATAGTAAGCCCATAGCAATGTCAACCAACAATACTTCCTACTATTTCCTTGTGTTAATCCTTTAAAATATTAAATACCATCCGGCAAGATAATTATCTAAGGGCCCTTATCCACGGCGACTTTTTGCAGCGATTATGTCGCGCGGTCGCATCGATACAGTCGCGATGTGGTCGCAATTCAGTAGCCGTCCCTTCATTATTTCCCCTCTGTCATCCGAAACGGTCGCAAGTTTGCATCGATACAGTCGCGGTTATGTAGCGCGTTAGTAGCGGGATGATATCGCGTCTGTCGCGCGTTTGCGACTAACGCAGTGGTTCCTAACCTGGGGGTAATTACCCCCGCAGGGCTAAAACGGAGATTCTAGGGGGGTAAAATGGTATGGCACGAAATAGTATTAAAATAGCAATAAACAAAATAATAGTACGGTAAACGGCATGGCGCTATCATATTATCATATTTTCGATCGAATATCAAAATCAAAAATCAAAATCAAAATCAAAACATTTTATTTCCATATAGGTTATTAAATAACACTTATAGAATTGTCCTACATGATGCCTACCACCGGTTCGGAAACTAACCCGGCGAGAAGAACCGGCGTAAGAAACTCGCGCGGGGCCATCTTTTAGCAAAAAGATTGGAAAATTGTTCTTTTTCTTTTTAAATATAATATAATATACAATATACATAACAATGTTATGACTTAAAACTAAAATTATAAAAACAAAGAGTACAAAGTTGTAACCTAGCATAGAGGCACCTTATTCCCAGGGTGTGCAATCATCAATGAAATCATTAACCTTATAATACCCTTTAGCACACAAACGTTCTTTAACTAATTTTTTAAATTTATTTATACAAAGATTTTGAACGTTTTCTGGGATTCTATTGTATAGGCGTATACATTGACCTTTAAAAGATTTACCTACCTTGCCAAGTCTAATCACTGGTATATCTAATTTGTGCTTATTTCTAGTGTTTATACAATGGTTGTCGCTTTTTTTTCTGAAATCATTTATATTCTTTTTTACATACAACACATTGTCCAAAATGTATTGAGATGCGACGGTCAGAATACTTATTTCTTTAAACTTTTCTCTCAGAGATTCAAAAGATGACAACTTATAAATAGAACGTATAGCTCGCTTCTGCAGCACAAATATAGTATTAATGTCCGCGGCATTTCCCCACAAAAGAATGCCGTAGGACATTATGCTATGAAAGTAACTAAAATAAACTAGTCTCGCTGTATCTTCATCTGAAATTTCTCTAATTTTTTTTACTGCATATGCTGCAGAACTGAGCCTATCTGCCAGTTTTACAATATGAGGACCCCACTGTAATTTACAGTCTAGTGTTATACCTAGGAATACAGTGGTGTCTACTAAGTTCATTTTCTCATCATTTAATAGTACATTGGTTTGGACCTGCCTAACATTTGGCAGGCTAAACTTTATACATTTTGTTTTATTTGAATTTAAAAGTAAATTATTTACATTAAACCAATGTACCATTTTTGAAAGAGCACTATTTACCTCGTCATAGTTTGACTGTCGTCGCTTCACATTAAAAATTAGTGAAGTGTCATCAGCAAAAAGTACTATCTCATGCTTATCTTTTACTAGATACGGTAAGTCATTTATGTAGATGAGAAAAAGAAACGGACCTAAAATAGATCCCTGTGGAACACCTAACTCAATTTTGGTGCCAGCAGATCTTTTACAATTTATTTCCACTCTCTGAGTTCTATTGTTGAGGTAAGAACTTAAAAAATTTAGTGATGTGTCCCTTATACCATAGTGATATAATTTTTTGATCAAAGTAGCGTGCTCGACACAGTCAAACGCCTTGGAAAGATCACAAAACACACCAAGAGCATCCTGTGACCCCTCCCAAGCTTCAAATATGCTGCAAAGAAGGCTGATGCCTGCATCTGTTGTGGACCGACCTTTAGTGAAACCGAATTGATTACTATGTAGTAGATTATTCGAGTTAAAATGAACTAGCAATTGGTTTAAAATAATTTTTTCGAAAATTTTACTAAAAGCCGGTAGTATAGAAATTGGTCTATAATTGGCTGGGTCAGATTTACTTCCAGCTTTAAAAAGAGGCATCACCTTGCTATGCTTCATGAGGTCCGGGAACACACCACTCTTAATACAGTAATTGAATACTAAGGCTAAGTAAGGGGCAATGATGTCAATTATGGATTCAATAATTTTTGTAGATATTCCCCAGAGATCGATATAATTTTAAATCATAATTATTTTAAATTAGCTAGGGGTTAACTTAATTCCCATACTTGTTCACAGGGGTAGTGACATTGAAAAGG
The DNA here is from genome assembly GCA_905187575.2 of Celastrina argiolus. Lineage (NCBI taxonomy): Eukaryota > Metazoa > Arthropoda > Insecta > Lepidoptera > Lycaenidae > Celastrina > Celastrina argiolus. The sequence goes on along the minus strand of LR994590.1, from coordinate 5,896,851 downwards.
TTAGGAACCACTGGACTGACGCGTGTATTAGTAGCGATACAGTTGAGTGTTTTGAAACGTGCGTCTGCTACAAAAAGTCATAATGGTCGAGGGCCCTAAGCTTCTAACTAATGAGACGTGCTGCAAAGCCTTCCTAAGGTCCAGATTTATAATGTCAATATGTCAACTACTGCCTCTAATATGGTAATCCGTGTTTACTCAGCCGAAGCGCCAAGGTTGCACATTCGATATGTATACGATTAAAACAACATAAACAATATCCATTGAGGAATTTGTTAAAGAGGTTTTTCGCCGATCAATACATTGTCGTCATTGGTTAGCAATAATTTATTTTACACGCCTCTTTACATTATATTACACTGTTTATGTAATAATGCGTCATTGTATAATGTGAAATCGTGTGTATCAATAAAGATAAGTTTAAACTGTGGGTTTCATAGTTAATGTCCGTTTTTATTTTATTTTCAGATTGTTTACTTATAAGATACAATCGTAGAATAAGATCGAAATAAATTTTTACCATTTTTGCCATTTTATGTTTGTCATCGTGAATCTACATATAATGTAAAAGGAGGCCAGATAGACTAATAACTACGAGTATAAACAAAAATACAAAATTTAAGTAACCCTCGAATTGTCAAGTAGTAACAGAAACGATAATGATGAATAATAACTAAGAACACCCGATATCCGTCAGCTTTCAAACAAAAAAAACTAGATAGCTACTATGCCATTAAATTAAAATAAACTGATGTTTTTTTTTCAGGTGTGTTGTGATGCGCTACCATGCCCGGGACAGCTGTTAAGCAGGATCTGGACTCCGTGGTCCCGCACGGCCCTGCTAGCTATGAGGAAGTGTTGGCAACTGTAAGTATAGCTAGTTAACTAGTCTATGACTAGTCCTTCCGTTTTTTCTCATTTCGGCGACTAAGGGCGTGTTTCACCAACGCTAATGTTATTGTTAACGGCGTGTTAAACTATCATGCCTTCTCATTCATTGATAGGAATTACGAGAGGGATAACATGATATTTAACGAAGGATCAACTTTAACATTGCTGGGTGAAACACGGCTTTAAGGTTACGTAAATATAATTTAATTATCCTTGAAAATTGAGGACCATATTATAATGTGCAGTTTTGCAGAAATTACTATTATTTACAATGTAATATTTTCTAATTTTCCGAATTTTGTACAAATTGTTATAAATATACATAGTAGTCAATTATAAAATAAAAACTGGATGGAAAGAAAAAAATAGAGGTTCTAAATATTGTAGAAGAAAACAGAATATATAGAAAAAAGAAGAGAAGATATTATGGTTTGACACTTGATATGACATGATGTTCGAACAAGTATTATGGAAGGAAAAGTAGCGGGGAGAAGATGAAGAGGAAGGCCTAGAAGAAACTATAATATAGAACAAGTAAAGAACACTCTGTATCGTATCATGACATCAAAAGTAAAGCAAGGACCGGGAAAAATGGTAATTTCTACATCGCCTACGCCTAGCTCTTAAAATGAAAACGAATGTATGATAGTCTTTACATTTTCACAAACAAATGCTAATGCTTTTATTAGATTTTTTGTATATACAGGATGTAAAAAGAGCAGTCACTATAACTTCGTGGGGTAATAACCAGGCAAGAGACATATCCATTGGTACTAGTCATTTGGTATTAATCCAAATTTTTAATAGGCAATGTACAACGTGCACATCACAGCGATCAGCTGATTACGCTTAGAGGTCAATAGCACGCGTAAGACGTTCAGTACGTACTAGGGCAAAAATTATAACATTTAAGAATTTAATACAGAACGTTGTTCTAAACACTTCAGCCTTGTGACTAAAATAATAAATTGCAAAAAAAAAAAAATTTTTTTTCAAAAAATAAATAATGAAAAAAAATCATTTCTAGAATCAGTCAAGGTCCTATAATCCTATCCCAAAGTTATAGTGACTGCTCTTTTTACACCCTGTGTACTATAAATAAAATGTGTTTCAAACTTAGATACTATAATTTATGATCTAAGTTTTCAAAGAGCATCTTCGCGAACAAACGAAGCCGCGCGAAATGATATAATATATTATATGTCGTCTTTGCTAAAGACAGTTCGTAAAGTAGCAAACCAAACACTATGTTTTTGGCTAGAGTACATGCCACGATTACGGTAACATCTTGCTAATGAATACCCGGCTTAAGACTAGTCTAGGTTTAAGCTCCAAGACCTCGCGGGTCACCGCCTGACCCCGACCTTACAGTTCTGTGACGCGATATTTCGCAATATAACATAAACATATTATTATTATATTTAACACATTGACAGTTACTAGCATAAATTACGTCACTCGTTTAGGGGGAGGGATGCGTCCTAAGGCTGCGTTTCCACTGACGCGGAGCGGGGCGGATAGGAACTTAGAGGGAGGAGGAAAAATTTACCAATCACTATGCTCGTGCTGTTTCCGTGGAAACGGAGTGGAGGATTTCGAGCATAGTGATTGGTCAATTCGGGCACCGTAAGTTCCTCACTGCCCGGCTCCGCGTCAGTGGAAACGCAACCTGAAGATCGTAGCATCACATTTCAAAAACTACTAGGGTTTTCTTATTGTCAAATGCAAAAAAATATAATTTCTAGATGTAAAATTTGCAAGATATCGGACGTCATATTATCCATAGGGAGGGGTCATATTATCCACAAAAATTTGATCAGCTGTGACAAGCAGGCTTATTCCCGACACAATCGAGAATCGAATCAGTTCGATCTCAACGGCTTTTGGTATTTTATTTTGATTACTTTGAACCTAACCAGGATAAAAAAAAATTAGATCGTAACTTTTTGTACTCCCGACCATATCCAATATCCATACCATATACAATCGATTGAGAATCAAAATATATGCACCACAATCGAATTTGAATCAAAATCGTATAGTTTGGAGAGTAAGAACTGGGGTCCTACTCTCCGGCACGAGAGGCAATTGTGAAATTCGTGTGATGTAATAATTTAATGGTCCTTTAGGTACTTACCATTATGTTAATTAAATATTTAACGTTTTACTATTATGATTATTGAGCTGAGTCGTCACGCAAAAGAAAATCCCTCGGGAACAATTTCCCTATGTATATAGTATTTCTCCTTCCTCGTCCTTCCTACTCTATATATCTGTTCCATCTTCTCATTATATTATACTACCTTTTTCGTTCTAGAAATGCATTTTTTTACAAAAAATAATCTATTTTTTTTCCGTTTCGTTATTCTTGCGACAAAAAAATAAGAAATAGTCAAAAGTAAGAAAAAAATAATCGTTTTTGACAAAAAAAATACATTTCCAAAATGAGGAAAGGCAGTATAATCGTATCTCAAAGTTATAGTGACTGTTCTTTTTACACGCTGTAGGTATATAAAAATGAATTGCTGTTCGTTAGTCTCGCTTATATTCGAGAACGGCTAAACCGATTTTAGTCTTGAAATATTCGTGGAAGTCCAGGGCAGGTTTTGCACGATTGAAACCCATCTAAGGATGCTCGACCACGGCCTACTTTTTTTTAGGACCAATAATCGAGCAAATTTTTCCTCTATATTATTTCTGATCGACTTTTTGTATAACGTGCGCCATGTTGTATTTTTCACCTACTAGAAATCGGTCACCGATTATCTCTCGTGGACGGGTCCCTTCAATGATTCCGCCGCACTTGCACTATTGCAATCAGTATGTTCTATTTTGACCTACAAAAAGTCGGTTACCGATTATCGCTCGTGGTTGGGCACCCTAAATCTGTCATACAAAATCATAAGTCAGGTGTGCTAAACCAAATTGTCACGGGTGTCAAAGTTGTTAGCATATTAGAAAAACATGTTTTTGTCCAAACAAGAATCAATTTTCAAACCTTGGATTATTGCCTTATTGAATTATCACCGTCGCGAATTGTGAGCGTTTAGGGTTCCGTACACTGTATCTGAATTTGAAATAATAAAAAAAAATTGCTAGAGCAAGAGGACGATCCGCTTGATTCTGAAGAATTTGGTATTTGGAAAAGTTAGATTTTGAGTCTTGTCGTCAATAAAAAGTATTTTCCATGGTGTACTCGAACATTCGTGTAGGTATCGGTGACAAATTTAACGACTTCCGTAGCGCGGTGGTTCAGCGCGCCGGTTGCGGGTTAGAATCCCGCCGAGGGAACAAATAATTTCAATATTCCTGGGTCATGGATGTGTATTAAAGTTGTGTATTAATATAATAAAAATCTTAAATATGACGGGTATAGTATAAAAGTATTAAATATCATTCATTCATTAAAATATATTTCCATTGTCTGGTAACACAAGTTCTTCGGATACTTTGCACAGGGCCAGATTGACGTGGCGTTTATAGACATTATATTATATTATTATATTTTAACACTCACAGTCGAAAAATGTAAAAAGTATTTGCAGCAAAAAAACGCAAAGTATGATGTCTAAATTATTCAGGCCATTATTATTTATAGTACGTCCGAGATAAATTTAACCTAAACGTAAACAAACCCGTCTATGACACAACCAAAGACTAGTTAGTGATGCCAATTGGCCAATTTCGATGTTTTCGGTATGTTTACCTTTAGGTTAAATTTAACAGGGACGAACTATAGAACACCTCATTTACGATGTGTAAAACATGCATTGACTGCGGTTTCACAGCACCGTAAAATTGACAGTATCGTTTATCTATAGTTTGAAATGTATTCGATAGTAAGTTCTAGCATCAAATGTTCCAGACCCCTGATTCAAGATACCATCGCTATTTTTCGCTTACGGAGTTTGAAAACAAAATGTGGGATTTGACATAAGCTTCGCTAAATGACGAGCGAATTCGTATGTCATTTAGCTAAGCTTATGTCAAATTACATATATTTTGTTTTCGAACTTCGATACATAGCGATGGCATCTTGAATCAAGGGCCTGCATTTACACCGTCAAATGTTTCTGCTTGGCCCTCTGCTCGCACTTGGTCGTTTATCCGTCAAATATCGCGTTACTATTGTGTGAATGAGAAATATCCATAACAAGGCTTATACGAGCGGTACAGAGTACTAAGTACAAACGCTGCATACAATAGCGTAGTTTCGTGCAATTCTCAGCTACCGACGGCTGGCCTCGTGGTTTAAGAAAAACGTGTAAATTGTGTAAAATATTATGAAATTGTGCATAAATAAAGTGTAATAACTATACTAAAGTGTAATATAGACAAACAACATAGTGTACTAAAGTCTAGTTCGTGCAAACGTAAAGTGAAAAGAGTGTTCCAAAATCAAAAATAGACTAATAGCCAATTTCACTAACAGATGATAAAATTAATGCTTTATTAAATATCATGTTATCCCTCTCGTATTTCCTGTCAATGAATGAGAAGGCATGGTATTTTAACACGCCGTTTATACTAAAAAGCTTTGGTGACATCGGGACTATATCTAAAACACGTTAATTAATATTAGGAGCCCGAGGTTTTTAGTCTCAGTCTGTTGGCGGTACGATAAAGACAGCTTATGACCTGAGCGCCTCTTAATTTAACTATATTTTTAGTATTCATTCGTTTGTAATAATTAAATAATACTTGACCATTTAATTATTGTGTTCTCAGGTTATTACTTATCATTATTAGTGCCACATTTATCATACACTAAGGAATTGGAACCATATAAAGTAAAGTCTTAACCTACGATTCTAGTTATTTTCATGGAATTTCTAACTTTATAAGCGAGGTGTTAAGGCTATTTTTGCATGCATGTAAAATGTATGTTAGTAATGGATGTAGGTAACACTTATCTATTATGCACTTGTCATTGACGACTGTATTCGTATGATAGAATTGTTTTATCGGTAGAGCTCGAACATGCAGAATATATGTTCTATTCTGATTTAATGTGGTATTAATGTAAACAAACCTCAGAATGCCGGAATCATTAATGCTACCAATATAATGTTGAGATGTAAATATTATCCCATCAAAAACATAACTTGTAAAAAGTGCCAAGTCTCGCTACTATGTTTATACAATGCTTACTCAGTAAATAAAAATGCAGGCGTCTAGTTTGACCCACAACAAAGTTGTAGAGGGTTGAAAATGGCCAGGGGGCCTACTCGAGATGCCTTCGCTAACTATCGCTTACAAAGTTCGATAACAAAATGTATGGGATTTGACATAAGGTACGCTAAATGACATACCAAATCGCGAACATTTAGCGTAGCTTATGTCAAATCCCATACATTTTATTATCGAACTTTGTAAGCGACAATTAGCGATGGCATCTTGAGTAAGCCCCCTGAACTGCTTCGAGATAAGGATGGTACGGCCGTGCTCAACTTGGCGGTACTATAAAAATATGTTTTGACAGAACAGAATTAATTGTGTTTAACAGAAGTCTTACTTGCTTTAATTTATGTAGAATTATTAGAAAACGATCATATATGTGTAATAAAATACCCAGTATTTTATTTGAAATAGTCTAAGATATAATCTTATATATATATATATATATATTATAAATGTCACTAAATACATCGCGCAGTAAAGAAATACATTAACTCCTTTATTTTATCGAATTTAAAATTTTGCTCGGATAGGTCCTATCCGATTCAATATGAAGTAAGCAAAGAGCAATTCAATATGAAAGTATTGTAAGCAAAGATAGGAGTATAAACATGAGTTAGGTGCTTACTTACTGTCAAATATCAAAATCATATTTTTATCTCACACTGGCGCAAAGTCAAAGCATCAAGTTTTTCACCTGTATCATTATATTCATCTCTATTTTCCATTATAAAGGTACAAAGTTTGACGACCCGTAGCGCAGTGGTTGAGCGCGTTGGTGTTCGAACAAGAGGTCGCAGGTTCGAATCCTGCCGAAGGAACAAAAAGTTTTCTAAGTTCCTGGGTCATGGATGTGTTTTAAATTTGTGTATTTATATAATCAAAATCTTATTTCTATAGTCTGGTACCTGTAACACAAGTTCTTCGGATACTTAGCATGGGGCTAGATTGCTGCTGCTATAGAGTGTGAAGCGTCCATAAATAAAAAAAAAGTTTTATGGAAATATGGTGGCAAACGTAGAAACTAGAAACAAACGAAAAGGCAAAGGAAAAGTTCATTATAATGGTACAAATTTTCACAATACAAATTTGTACCATTATAATGAACATTACGCTAGGTGAAAAACATGACGCTTCGACTATGTGCAAATGTAAATAAGCCTTATAATGTAAGAAATAAGACCATAATAAAGAGATATTTCATATACTAAAAGTATCGATTTTTAATACAAGTAAATACCTATGTAATAGGTATGTATTTATAAATTATTATATATCTTGCAGAATGATATTTTCTATTCAAAACGTTTAGTGTTTATTGTTTTGTGTGTCTGGTAAAGTTAAAAACTGAAATCGCAAATTACTATCTTACCCACCTTCTTCATTCGAATAAGTAGTTTAGGGTCTACGATGGAAGGAACATACATACATATATTGACAAACTTATTACCCTTCCTTTTGGCCTCACCGTAGTCGGGTAAAATAGCGCGAAATTTATAGGAGCAGGAGGCTTACTCCCGACACAATCGAGAATCGAATCAATTCGATCTCAACGGCTTTTGGTATTTTAATTGGTGGATTGCTTTGAAACTAACCAGGATAAAGAAAATCGTGAGAAAGTAACTCTTTGTACTCCTGGCCATATCCATCGATTGAGAATCAAAGTAAACAAACGTCAGCGGCACGATCAAATCTGAATCTGAATCAAATCAATTTGGAGAGTAAGGCCCCTGTACTAAACAGTAAACACTTCGTTGTAGGGCTGTTACAGTGGTAGGCCAATTAGGAACATTTGTCCGTAAAAGTAACGTTACCGAATGATAAATGAACGAAGAGCATGACAGCGTCAATACAATTGACATTCGATGACGTTACTTTTACGGAGCTGTCAAATGTTCCTGCTTGGTATGTAGGTAAAAAATCCTTGGTTCCAACATTTTATACGTTTTTCCAGCGACCGCATAATATGTTTCAATTATTAGGTACATAATCTTACATAATAACTGAGAGCGGAAAATCGCAAATAATAAAATCCATCGCGGAATATAAAAATCAAAATGAATATAATATATAAGAACAATCGTTATAATTGACTGCGCGAGGGCATGGGAACTGCTGTGAATGTCAAGTTACAACCTGCTATATCATTCTGGGCTTCTTTTCATCTATCGTTGAACATATATCGGTCGAACATGTTTTTTTAATTGCTTCAATATTGATTTTAAATGTCTAAACCCCTGTTCCACTTCCTAACTCTAAACGATCTGAACGTTTTTTTCGTTCAGATTTGCGTTTCTTTAGCACTGTTTAGGATCGTTTTGAAGTTCCACACTCACTGACAGCTGTCAATGTCAGCGTTATGAATGATCTGAACGTTCAGAGCGCTTAAAGGAACACACTGTAAAACAATGTCAAGGGCGACGACATGCACTGGAGTTAAGGCGTGCGCGGGAAAAAATGTTGAGAAACTCTGGAATATGAGAAATCTCAATATCAGAATCAGCGAGCGAGCGCGATGTAATTATAAAATATCTGTCCGTTCCTTTCTGTCTGATATTCCACCAATCAGCGTTCAATATGGGTTGTTGATTTGACCGCCATGTTAGTTTATCATTCATTTGAATAGCGTACGGGAAACCGGGGGTTAGACTTATATGTTTCGTTCTTGTGACATTGTTTAGGAATCTCTTCTCATATTATAAAGCTAAGGAGTTTTTTGTTTGCACGCTCTAAATTGTAAAAGTACTCTGTTAGCCTATTCATCGAGCGAGGCAGCATGCTATATAGAGAGAGGCTATAGCTATGGTGCATGCACCAAATACCAATAACACAAGTTAGAAAAAAAATCAAAATTAAAAACTTTTTATTTCCTAGGATAATAAATGACACTTATAGAACTGTCCTACATGATGCGATGTTCGGAAACTAGCCCGGCGAGAAGAACCAGCGTCAGAAACTCGCACTCCAAATCTTTAAAAGTATTGGGAAACTGATATTTTTCTTTTCTTTTAAATATATATTATAACAATGTTATGACTTGAAAGTAAAATTATAAAACTAAAGTGTATAAAGTTGTAACCTAGAAGAGACACCTTATTCCCAGGGTGTGCAATCATTAATGAAATCATTAGCACACAAACGTTCTTTAACAAATTTTTAAAATTTATTCATAGAAAGATTTTGAACGTTTTCTGGGATTCTATTGTACATGCGTATACATTGACCTTTAAAAGTCAGAATCCTGCATTAAATAATGGAGAATTTTTCCTATGATTAAATGCAGGTTTGTATTATTTTTGATTATTTTATACCGTAAGTTTAGGGATTTTTTTTGAGAATTGGTAACACTAACAATATCCTTCAACTGGCCTCAGTTACACCATGATTGCACAACGCCATTCATAGGTCTCGATAATGGTCCGCACCGTGGGAGCGCCGGCGCCGCTCTATGTAAATACACTACCGCATTTCTACCCCGATTGCTTAGGATAAACCGATTGTTCACAATTTAATTATAAATTAACATATTGTTTGGAAAGAATAGCGCAATGCACGCATACAGCGAGGTAGCTTTCACACGACACCGCAGCGCGGTACGGTGCTGCTCTATCAATATCGCGAGGGTTTATACAAGGTGTAAAATAAATGAGTGATAATACTTTAGGGTGTGTATGTACTTCCTATGTAGAGTTTATTGTAAAGGAACCAGCGCTGAAAGAGTTGCTTTTTTAAAAATCTTGTATGATTTGTGATGTTGGTTCATTTCTTATAGAAATGTGAAAGTCGGAAGTAAGTCTTTCAGCGCTGGCACTTTCACAGTAAACTCTACATAGGAGACAATACACACCCTAAAGTATTATCACTCATTAATTTTATAACCTGTATATTCGGAAATTTCATCATCAAACATCGTTATTATTATATACTGCGCTTGCCATCCCACCTGCTAAGCATGGCTAATAAAGGCAACTACCCCCTATTAAATACTTTAAGGGAAGCTTATTTCCAGCAGTGAAGCATAGCAGAAACGAGGATAAGCCTTAAGGCGAGGAGTAACCGCAACTAGCGCCACTCTTTTAAAATAAATTTTACAACGACACAAAGATCTTATTAAAAAAAGTAATCGGTTCAAACTTTACGTAAATAGTTAAACTAATTTATTGGCATTTAATTACAGCTCTAAATCCTATAGTGTATTTACACTCGTAAGTAATAACTAAAGTGGCCGTTATAGTTATTACTTACGAGTTGCACAGCCGTTGATCCTTGTGTCACAGACTCACAGGACGTCTAATAGTTCGCCAAAAATTGCACAACATTCCTAAACTTTTTTTCTTGGAACCCATTAAAGCCATTGCGCATTTCTTATCATCCGTTTTATGTCATAGACAAATATTTATGATGGCTATTTATTATTTTTGAGATTTAAATAAATCATAGTTATTCATTGTAGTAATTTGTTAGACGGCATATCTCTATGTAGTTTTTTGTGGTATCTATTGAAAGTTGAGACACTATGGAAAGATAGGTCCCGTTATATATTAATGCTATATTTTGTTCTAAGAATAGAGTCGCCTCCGTGGTCTAGTGGTTCAGAGCTTCGTTCTCGACCCGGAGGTCGTGGGTTCGATTCCCGCGTTGGAACAACAAAAAATGTTGTTTTCAAGTTTGCTTAGGACAATTCAGGCTGATCACCTGATTGTCTGACAAAAAGATGATCCATGCGTCGGATGGGCATGTAAAAAGTCGGTCCTGCGCCTGATCTCTCGCTAGTCGTGTCGGTTTACCGTCCCACTGGGTTATGAGAGTAAAAGGAAGAGAGAGTGCTTCTGTGTATTGCGCACACACTTGGGCACTATAAAATAACTCCTGCGTAGCTGGCCTGGTTTCAATGAAATCGGCTACCGACATCGAAATCGGTAAGGGGAGCTATTTTATTAAGAATAGAGTAAATAGAGCATTAAATATAAATTTCGAAGGTTTTTAGAGATTTTATAAGAAGTAAGTGTTGTGATGCCACTGCAATTGGTTAGGGTCCATACACATGTCCAATGATACACATTTCATAATATTTATTGGATAACACGTAATATATAAGTATGATACATCTTATAATTACTAGGTTTTACTTTTAATCTACTCTCTTGGACGACTGATATAGGCCCGGCGCCCATTGCGCAGCCTTGAGAATGCTTCGGGATGCTTCGGCATCCTTCGGTACGCCGCCGGCGTACTCTGAGACTGATGATGATATATGATATTCAGACGCTTCGGCAAGCTACAGGCATCTTTAGGGAGGCCTCGTCATCCCTAAGAACGTTGCAGCATGCCAAAGCATAATTGCCGATAGTGTACGCTTGCTTGTAGGATGCCGAAGGATCCTTTTCCTTGCCGATGCCGATAATGGGCGGATAATGGGCGCCGGGCCATAGACAGTCGTAGGCATCACTGCCATACGTCAATGTGTGACGTTAATATTACATTGTTTGAAACCTAATTTACTTATAGTATATTGCTAATAGTAAGTACATTACAAACTCAAAAGCTAAATCCTAATTATAAATAAATGATCCAATTTAATATAAGCTGCGTTCCAGTAGCAAGAGAATAATGTTATTAACGAAATTTAAATCGAGCTCAAAGAAACAGGAATGTGACAAATAATTTCGTTAGTAACATTATTCTCCGCACGCACCTATAAACGATAAATAATTAATAGCGCGTTATACTGCGTGTGTCATGGTTCATACATCAAGCCGGATAGAGTGTGAAGAGAAGGACGCGTAGAGCATTTTTTGTTTCGGCACATATAAATTACTTAAAATACTTAATCACGATTAAAGTTCTCCATAAAAGTCACAAAACACATGATTAAACTAATCTGTCCATCAATGAAATTTTAGATCAACGACCAGTGCGTTCGTGTGTATAGACTAGACCGCGAGCCCCAGCATAGTAAGTACTACTTGTGGTCATTTTAGACCTTGGCATATTTTTTTATCGCGTTATACATAGTAATTAATATGAGGTGCCAAAACAAAAAATTCTCTACGCGTTAGCTACCACAAACAAGAGTTCCGTACAAGAAATTCTTGGGCGACTCATCAAAATGAAGGAACTTACGAAAAATTAGCTTGGTACTAATCAAGTGAAAACCATGTATGGGGGAACCTTGACTAGAAGGTTGTTATGAGTTTTACTCGATTTTTGTTTTTTCTTTTGAAATTTGACGTGATCGTAATTGTTCCCAGCTATAATTCATCATCATTATCAGTTCTCTCACTGTTTGAATTTGGGGTTTCTTAATTTAACTTTGTTTATAGTTATTGTTTAAATGTTAATAGGGTAGTTATAACTAGATTACACTGCGAAATATTTTAATATAAACTTAGGTATTAAACATATCATTTAGTAAACGTAAACTAGTATTTTTCCTAAAATACCCAGACATGTTTACAATGCTAGCTACTAGCTACCTATGTGTCTTTAGAACAAGAACAAAATTGTTACGCCAATTTTAAAGCAATAAAAGTGTGGTGTAATTTATTTGAATGAATTTAAGAATCCTAACAAAAAGTGAATCAACACAAAAGATGGTTTTATAATAGCGTTAGTAAAAAACAGCAAATGCTACGCAGCAAAAGTAATAGTAGCTTAATTATAGTAGTTTGTTAGCTTTTAGTAGAATCTACTGAGTGGGCTATTATCACATATGATATGAAAACCATTTATAGAGGAACCATGTCGAGGTAAAGTGTGGACATAACTCAACTAAGTATTTTATTGTCTATACTCGCCTCGCTTGGCAACGGGATTGGCGAGCGCAGTTTTCAAATAATATCCAACGATGTCCCATGTATAGTTTTTACTGTGAAAGTACCAGCGCTGAAAGAGCTACTTTTATTTTTACTTATTGTATGTGAAAATTTATGACGTTGAGACTTGAGAGATATCTCATAGTCAAAAGTCAAAAGTAACTCTTTCAGCATTGGTACTTTCACAGTTATCTCTACATAGTAGTAATATACACACCCTAAAGTATTATCAACTCATTTATTTTACACCTTGACACCCATATTCTTTCTCCGGCAACCCGAGCAAACTAGTAGAACTAAATTTTTTTTTCTTACGCCGCGCCGGTTCTTCTCGGCGGGCTAGGGTTGAACCAGTGGTAGTATTTTTGTTGACTTTCCGAAAATAGCTTGTTAAGTTTAACTTGGAAATAAAATTTTTTGAATTTGAATATTGTATAGATAATAATATATAGGTTAGTTTTTAAGTATCTGTAGAAGTAACCGGTTATTAAAAATAGCTAATCAAATATTACCGTTAGCATTAAGCATTTTTTTTTCTTTAGGAATCAGAATAACGTTGGAAAATTGTCGACAAAATTAAATAAAAAAATCCATTAGAAAATGTTTGGGTTGTGTAAGTCTATTATTTATATCGATGGTTCAATATAAGGGTGAGTTCACACTTCACATAGAGATCTTTAAGATAGGGCGCGTGGCGACATTTTAATCAACAACTTTATTCACAGGAAATAATATACGTTTCATTGCAAGAGTTCTTTCTTGGTAATGAATAAAGTTCAATTTTTATCGATTAAAATTGTATCGTTTTTTCGCCGCGCCGCGTCGCGTTTCGGTTCAGTCGCTAATTCGAATTCGCCATACGTCGTTGACCGTTGTTGATCAATTGGTTGTACAAAGAGTTATGGGATAATGGTCACGTATGTACACAATAGCTGATAGTGATGCGAGAGTAAGTGCGGATTGCGGCGAGTAGCGAATTTACCGAATATGTGGTTACTTCAAATAGCATATGTTATACATAACATAATATGCTATTTGAAGTAAATGTCCTCAATAAAATATCATGAGGCAAATTTGGATAACACCGCAAATATAATATATCTAGTTCACGAAAATGTGTTAAAATATGTATATTATAGTGTGTATCTAAATATTTAAGAACCCTTTTATGACCACGTTTTATGTAAAGTATCTAAAGACTAGAAAAAGAGAATTTTTAAAGAATCACAATTATAATATTTCATCTTAGGATCGATTAGCTTAGAAATTTTGACTGGCTAATTGGCTAACTATTGCAGACGGCCAAGATCGGTATTACGTGCTATATATTTTCTTTTTAAATTTTACAAGCAGCTTACTTAAAATATAAATAAATTAAAACTACATACATACATAAAGGTTAACATCCTATCCCTCTTCTTTGCTTCATCGTTGGATAAAAATAATACTTATATAAAAATAGTGGTTTCGCGAACTGGGACGCTCTTTAATCTCTTTGTTAAACAAGTTTCTACATTTTCAAGTTTGCCGCAATAAAACACAATTTTTTCACTATTTAACAAACATTCGGTCGCCTATCACATGGAAGGCCGAATATAAGCTACATCACTAGTACTGGGTGCATTGTGCTATCGACGGTACGGTCGGCATGCTAAACGTGTACACCTGACGATCACGAAATATCTTACGGCTCACCAATAAATTTCGTTTGCGATACAGCAAATTCTGTTCGAAATTTGAGTTTAGTTGAAAATAACGCGAATGACATACTAAATGTCCCTTTAGTTCTTGGTTTCATTAGAACGTCTTAACTATTTAATATTGTATACCAATTACCAGCCCCTTCACTAATAAAAATATTTACACACAGCTATACAATGTTTTGTCACTGTCTATCAAATGACTTTTCTAACGTAGCAGACAAGGAAAGAGTATTGAGTAGTTACAGTATGTTTTTATTTTTATTAGTATGGGGGGGTCACTACATCTTTGTAAGTAATACTTTATGAAGAAAACAAATATTTAGTTTTCTGTATGGCTTACCAAGCCGAATATAAAGCTTAACAAAAGAAATAGGTCTTAATAAAAATAAATTCTTCTAAAAATTAAAAAAAAAAACACTAAGTACCTATAGTTAGTATTTTCGTGAATGATAATCAAAATAGCTATATATAGGTACCTATTAGCTTAGTTAAATCAAAAATAACAAATGAATTCTACAAAATTCAAATTCTATGTTTAAAATTACCATAGATCATTCTAAATTTAAACTTTATTGGAATTCAAGCTCACCTCATTGACATAATGTCATAAATTGAGGTTAAGTATGTTATGTCATAGGCTAGACGCAACTTTAACTTAAGAGCCCAGTTATATCTTACCTACATTATGTTGTTTTGTAGTTTCCAAGTTACAAACTACACAATATTGTTGTGTCGTTAAATAAATGTGTACTTATTTGGAAAACAAATACTTTTCGTAAAACGTTCTTACATTCTTTTTATTTTATGGTAAATTATTTAAAAATCAACGAATCTTTACAATCTCACAGTAAAATACCTACAACGATTTTCGAAAGACATCAAGAACGTAGCTTTACTTTATTTCGTCGTTTTTCACTGTGGAATCTTATTCGATTTAGACTTTGTATTTGCTTTAGGGGCTTCACCCAGTTCGGTAGGCTCTATCCTATTGTTTTATGAGCTGTACCCGCGACTTCGTTCGCGTGGTTTTTTAGTTACTTAAACCGTTTATGCAGCGCACGCAACGATAGTCCCCAAATGTGAATATTTTCCTCATTTTCGCAACATTTATCACTGACGTTTCGCTCTTATTGATCACAGAGTAATGTTTTAAAGCCAAAAGCCTTCCTCTATAAATGGACTATCCAACATAAAAATAAATTTTCAAATCGGACCAGTAGTTCCTGAGATTAGCGCGTTTAAACAAACAAATAAACTCTTCCGCTTTATACTATTTGTATAAATATATTCTCATTGGATCTAAAGTATCAAAAAAGCTAGTTGTATCAAAATAGTGTCGACAACAGTTCGTCTCAGTTATTGAACTAGTTCACTGCCTCCTAGTTCGTACTAGCAACTAGCAAGTGAACGTCCTTGCGGGCGGCGAGCTACTTACAGCGATTACCATCTAGATCGATTAATTAGCTTAAGGTATGTCGCAAGTATCTAGGGTATTCAGTGACACTAACATTCATTATTATTTGTTTCTTGCAACGTATATACTTATTATAGTCTATTTTAAGTAATGTAGGTCAATGTTTAGGCTAGGACGCTCGGATGGATATTAAAAACATATTATACGTGACATTTAAATTGGTAGAGTACTGTATTATAAAGTACTGTAATATTATTAGTGCACTGATGATATATTTTTTTTTAAATAACGTTGATTTTACTCACAATTATTGTTCTGAAGATGAGTCGTAGGTTTCTATAGTTTTTTTAATCAGACTAATAATATCGACTGAGAATCAAAATAAACAAACATCAATTTATTGGAAAGTACGCGACACGAACCCAAATCAAAATCGAATCAGTTTGGAGAGAAAGGCCCCAGAAAACAATAGTTTTAGTATAAACGAGATGAAGCAGAAATTATATATTGAATATTATGTTATGGTGGACCTTGGTCCAGTTGCAAACAATGCGGTGCAGCCATAATGGCCGGCCTTGTGGGCTGGGTGCATCGGACGTCAGTCCTCATCGGTCGACTTTGAAGGCTTCTGACTCCTGATTCAAGATGCCATCGCTGTTATCACTTACGAAGTTCGAAAACAAAATGTATGGGATTTGACATAAGCTTCGCTAAATAAATAAATAAAAAAAAAGCCTTTATTTGACCGAGCTACATTTCGTTTTACAATAATAATTTGTTTACTAGATCCTTAGTTTACATTTACATCTATTTTTAATTTTTTTGTTCTACATATCCTATTTAATTAATAACTAAGCTAGGTCCCCAGAATGGGTAAAGGCCTCCTCCAAGAGTGCCCACTTTTCTCTGTCTTGAGCTATTTGCCACCAGTTTGATCCGGCGACTTTCTTAATTTCGTCGTCCCATCGGGTGGAGGGTCTTCCTCTCTTTCTTTTTCCGTGAGGTCCTCTCCATATAGTGGTGTTATAGGTCCATCTTTTGTCTCTAAGTCTCGCTACATGGCCTGCCCACCTCCATTTTTGCTTTTGTGCGTAGATCAAAGCGTGTCGGTGGCTTTTGTTACTGCTCTGATTTTTGTGTGTAGCTTCGCTAAATAACGTGACGAATTCGCTCGTCATTTCTTTGCTCGTGAAGTCTTCTTACTCATAGTAGGCTAGCGTAGTATACAACAGGCTTACTACATACATAATTCATAATGGTGCAGTGTCAAGGCGTCTAGATTTTAACGATTTATGGTCATTTAAAATCGTCGGCTAAAATCGGTCGTCAGTCGTCGCGCGGCCGTAAGTTATGGCATGGATGCGATCGGCTATTGAGTCCGACAAATCGTTGGTCGGTCGTCAATCGTGTCGGTCACACAATAGTCTGCGCTGTCGCGCTGCACTGACCATGCAACAAGGTCGGTGATGCAGTTTGTCCCCAACATACGTAATGTTATTGTTTACTTAACTTGTATATATAAATCGAGTCATTAGTCCATTAAAAAAACAGTCGTATCCTATTTACAACTTTTGTACCTAATCATATGTACGCGGTAGAGGCTATTTAAATAATAAGCTTATATGAACAAAATAGCTTCTGCGTTACATACTTAATATAAATTATATTATGTAACACAGAAGCAATTTTGTTAATTTTATTGATGATAAGTAGAAATATATGATAATATATTTCTATTAATCTACCAGCTCATCCTTCTCACTGGTTTAAGAGACACCACGGGTCAGAGAAATGCAAAATAGGTATTTATAAAATCGCAACAGACAACTGCAACTTGGACTGAAATTGCCTATTAAAAGTATCAGAAATCGACGTTAAGGGGATTCCTGTTTCCTCCTCCAAAACTTAACCGATTTAAATATTTTTTTCTTTATTAGCTAAAAAAAGAATTGAGCTAGGTTCCTATTTTTTGATTTTGTTGTTTATTGTAGTCAAATCTGTTTCCCAGATGTTTAAACATAGCGGAGAGTCTGGCCATTTTTTTTTGGTTTTTGAAAGTCCATACCTCTTTAAATAATTAATTTATCAAAAAAAGGAAAAAATAGGGACGTACAAACAATATCCATAAATATTCAAGAAAAAAATGTTACTCTAGCAGCATTATACAGGGAGGAAACAGGAATCCCGTAAACCCTTATTTCTGTATGGAAAAAAATTCGTAGTGTTTCCTCTTAAGGGATATTGAAGGCGTCGGTCTGGTTTCAGCAATTATTAGGGTAGCTGTTCTGGCTAACTTCGTACCTTGACGGACCGACAGTGGCGCCAACTACCGGATCTAATTAATACACTAAGTCTCCCACTAAGAACCACTGTATCCATTAATAAAAACAGCACCAATACCGGTGCAGTACCTAGTATCTGAGTTAATCACGAATATACGATTAGACTTGGCGGGGTACTTCATTTTAAATTAATATCATGTAAAAATGGGCTTACGTCAAATGTATCTAATTATTTTAGTGTTGTTCTATTGTCACTTCTAGATTAAGAAAGAATGCTCTTGTTCTAGCTCTATCTTTTTATTCTTTGATGGAAGCCCAAGGTGGGCTTCCATCAAAGAATAAAAAGATAGAGCTAGATGGATGTACCGACGCGACGCGACGTAAACAGAGGATCACCAACACGGTAGCGCCTAGCAGCCGTGACCGCGATTGTAACAATTAATATCAGTCATACGTATATGAATCAGAAGCCATACGTATATGAATCAGAAATTAAAACGCGCCAATACGTTTCATAACTATACCTCATTGTTTTAGCACAATAGCTCACCTTGCCGTGTATAACATTTAACGAGCCAGCTATCAATAACTGCTATAATTTGTTAGATGTCGGATTAGTATGCTGCATTTTAATGCATCTTTATAACAAATGATTCTTGAATGTTTAAACTCCCGAGGCCGAATAAGGAACCTCGTTGCGCTCAAAAACAGGAATCAAGGACATAGGCATCAAGGCTGTTAACGTCGATGAAGTACCAATACCTCCTAAGTGTTGAGAATCTAATTTTACACCAGAAGAAACAAAACTGATTAAAAATAAGGTTTTTATTTATTTTAATCAACTATTGATAGTAAAATAGTTTTCAATACATTACCTTTTTATTAGTTATGAAGGGATGTGATTATGTTTACGTTTTATAAGTATGTAGTCTTTTAGTAGATATTCTCAACTAACACTTTGGGATGTCACAAAACAAAACTTTTTGAAGAAATACCTACTATCTGAAACTTTCGTTGCAATAACCAGGAGAATTGAAATAAAATCTTTAAATTAAACATTAAAAATAATTAAACTTACCATTGTTTTGATAATTATCTTTATCTCACTCTATCAAATGACGAGGATCGTGCGAAGTTCACAAATGAAAGAATCAGTCAAATGCAGAGCGCGCCCGAGTGTTATAGTCGGTTGTCGGTGCAGTTAGGAGATATTTCCAAAAATACATACGAACGAATGAATTCTGTCATTTAGTAAATATTTTCACGTAGCTCAAAAAGCTTTTTGGTAAAGAAATATTGGATATGAGTGAATTCAATCTATGCAAATATGAGTTTTATGTCTATTAAAATAAAAATGTAATTTAGGACTAAAATGTGAGTTAGGGGGTATTGGTACTTCATCGAGGTTAAGCTGAAATGGCTAAGATAGTCATAATACAATGGGTACCCGACGTGGCCGGTCTAAGAAAAGATGACGTGAGGACTTGGATGCACATCAGGCGGGCTGGCCAGTGTTGGCACAGAAAAGAGATGCCTACTTCGCCCAGCAATGGGATAGCAAAGGCTAATCAATCAATCAACTTGATCAACTGTCGACAAAAACAGTATGACATTTGAGAGCTCCGTAAAGTAAACGAATAATAACTGTATGAAAAGCATGGCAGTGCCAGTAAAATTGACAATCGAGCAACTTTCAAAAGTTTTGCTTCGGCTACTGGCATTATAAGTTTCACGTATCTGTGAATGTAGCGCAGCCAAAAGGATGAACCGATTTGTATGTTTTTTATGTTTGAAATCTGACGTGATCGAGAGTGTTCTAAGATATAATTCATCATCATCAGGTCACTTTGGGCTTGACAATTTTCTTACAAAGTCGGGGGTTATTTAAAAATTCAAAATTTTGTGTATACTCGTAGTTTTTTTTAATTCTTTATTTTTAGAGGGTTTTTTCTAGGTAGAAAATGACACCCTCATAGTGTAACATTAATTAATTAATTTATTTATTCTTTATTGTACATAAAATTGTATATATTATAAAATTAACTTATACTAGGACTTTTATAAATGTACATAGGCGTGATGTACCTATACGACCTATACATAATTTGACAGATTCTGAGTTATGACATGACAATATACTGTTACATAAACCTAACCTAAATAATTAAAGTTTGTAAAAAATAAATTTCGGTCAGCTATGATCCGGACACACTCCACAAGCAAGTGATAAGCATCCTCTCTCAACCGACATTGCGAACAATTTGGGGAATCCACTTTGCCTATCATACATATGTGCAAAACTGTTGCATACTCGTAGTTTACGTTTGGTTTTTAGTTAGTTACCCACCGTGTTTTTATAATAGAATAAAAAACTCCTATTTAAAGTTATAGTTTATGTGTATAGCCATGATGCATGTATACTGTAACTGAGCTAAATTCATCACAATATTTGTTCTTAGTACACGTAACAAGTAACAATGATTATTATATTCAACTAGCTGTTCCCGCGACTTCGTTTGCGTGGTTTTTGAGTAACTTAAACCGTTTATACAGCGCACGCAACGAAAGCCCCCAAATATGAATAATTTTCCCCGTTTTTGCAACATTTCTCACTGACGCTTCGCTCCTACTGGTCGCAGCGTAATGTTATATAACCTAAAGCCTACCTCTATAAATGTTTTATGCAACAAAAAAAAGAATTTTTCAAATCGGACCAGTAGTTCCTGAGATTAGCGCGTTTAAACAAACAAACAAACAAACTCTTCCGCTTTATAATATTAGTATGGATTAGTATAGATGTGCATTGTTATATTATTATGAAGTAGATACACCTATACTTACGTGTGAAAGCAATAACTAATAATGATTAGGTACCATTGCGAAAAACCGGTCGAAAAACCTTTATTAGATTTAGTCATGAAAATTAGCACGCGAAATAATAATAATAATAGCTTCCCTCACCGATTTCGATGTCGGTGGGCTATTTCGTTGAAACCAGACCAGCTACGCAGGAGTTATTTTATAGGGCCCAAGTGTGTGCGCCATACACAAAGACACTCTCTTCCTTTTACTCTCATAACCCAGTGGGACGGTAAACCGACACGACTGGCGATAGAACAGGCGCAGGACCGACATTTTACATGCCCATCCGACGCATGAATCCACCTTTCTTGTCAGACAATCAGGTGATCAGCTTGCATTGTCCGGACCAAACTTGAAAACAACATTTTTTGTTGTTCCAACGCTGGAATCGAACCTACGACCTCCGCCTCGAGCGCTAAGCTCTGAACCACTAGATCCCGGAGTTATTAGTGTAAAACTAATGAATGAATGAATGAATGAATTCTTTATTGTGCACACAACATAAAAAAAAAATACATAAAAAACAGAAAGATAACAATATACACAGGTAACACAATGGCGGCCTTATTACTAGGTAGCAATCTCTTCCAGGCAACCACGGGTAAAGGAATAGTGAAGCAGAAATTTAGCGTGCATGTGCAAACAAAATAAAATCAATTAGTTTATGAAAAATAATAACAATAACATAATACAAATTATATGTAATAGTATTATAAATAAATATTATATGATAAATACATAGATACATACATACCCAAAAATTAATAAAAATAAATAAATTGTTAATATAAATAAATAAACATGGATCTTTAAAACACATAATGAACGCAGAATAAAGAGTTATTCATTCATCTCACTACAAATAGTTAAATAGTGCCGCTTGACCATCATTTTAAAGCCATCCAATGTCTTTGCCAGTTTAATATGTTTTGGCAACAGATTCCACAGCTTTACACCAGTAACAACGAAGGAGGAGCCATAATATTTTGTTTGATGCATAGGTAATTCAAGCCGAAAATTAGATGCAGATCGTAACTCTTTAACTGTAGTTTCATGAAATATGAAATTATCTTTTAAATATGAGGGTAATATTTAATATTTAATGTAATATTTAATAAAATATTTTTCAGCTGCATTAACTGTATTCGCTTGCACGCATATCCTGTTATGGGTATTAGGCATATGGAGTATCTAGTAATCTAGTTTTACGTAAACTCCTGAAATTTGTTAGGAAATAGATACTAACAATAGTACATTGCTGTTATTACAAAGCAATCAATTCTTCTTTTAGGTTGGTTGTTGCGGTAAAAATGATTATATTTTTACACAAAATGGCGTGGTTTCTTAAATTAATTTTAATTGTCTAACTGGCAAGAAGAGTATTTTTTTTTATTTCATTCAATTTATTGGATATTACACGTCTAACACAACATGTATGTGCTATGAATGCTGTTTTAGAAGTCACGCTTCATACCTATACAGGATGATTCATGGTTCATATATTAACCCATTTGGCGCCTCTGTACCCAATCAGGTACAGCAAAATAAATGAGGGTAGTTAAAAAACTTTAAGTGTCACTGACATTTTTTTGCGCTTAAATTATTAGTTATGAGTTAGTGCATTACTATAATATCTATTGAAATGCCTGTGCCTATGCTAGTTGACGTTTAGAGGATTCAAAGGTATCAGTAAAATCGTTTATATGAGTAAGTCACTATATTTATTACTGTTTACTATTTTTTGTTGTAATTATGTTGTTAGATGGTTTTTTTTTTAATTACAACCTCATTTATAAAATAAATGACAAATAATGTTAAATTAACGTATAGTTACAGAGAAATCTTACTTTATATACAAGTGTACCTGTTTGCGTACAGCGGACGGATCCATATACTAGCATTGTTATGTTTTAGGGTTTTTGATACAATGAGTTTTGATACATTACAAATAGACGCTTTTGACTTGAAACAGTTTATTGGCATATTGTGATTTCTGGTATCACAAACAACATAGAAAAGATTTATAATAGGTCCTACTATGAAGATTTAGGAGTTGAAATGGTGTCAAACTATATGCCCAGACCAAAAATTCGGGATTATAAAAGGAATAAAACTATCAGGAATAATATTATGTTGCTGTAAGCTCGGCCCTTATATGGTAATCTAATAGATAACTTTCTTCAGTGGAGAGTGATAAATGATCGTAATAAAATATTGATTGATAATTTGATAGTTAAATAATGTGGCTATCATCATGCTAAGCACTTTATCATAGGAAAGCCAGTGCGATTTGCTTTCAAAAACTAGGTAGCACCTAGATTTTTACTATAGAAAATCTGTCAAAGTATCCACTGATCTTTTAGGACCAAGAGTTGTCAAAACATGACTTGTAAAATTGGGAATGAATCCAACGTATCATCAAGTATTTTTTGGCAACTTTTTAAGGTGTTTGCACAATAGCGACTTTTTACAACCATGATACTATTTAACCGTTAGGATCTGTGAAACGATGATCTATAACTGTGTAACGAGAAAGGCTAATGCCATTATTCCAAAAAACCTTCCAAACATATAATAAAATATGGGTGGAGTAGACGACTTTGATAAGTCAATTTCGCTTTATAGAATTGCGATTCATGGATAAAAGTGGTGGTGGGTTTTATTTACCTATATGATATATATTATGGCTATTGCAAATGCCTGGCATTTGTATGTAATGAGTATAGCTAGTGACAGTATGGATCAATTGCTATTTTGACGCTCCATTACACACTACTTACGACAGAAAACCTAAAATAAAGCTCAAAATTCGTATTCAATAGTGAGCTTGTCTCAAGACGGACTGGGATATTATCCCCAGAAGCTTGAAAAACCATTTGGATATGTTATTTGTAATGCAAGAATTCGTTAGCAATATAAAAAGTATGTCAAAACACTATGACTTGAAAAGCAATGTCTTGAAATGTTCCACCCGCTGTACGCATTTGAGTACACCCTCCTATACGTATACCTAATGACTTTTTTTGAGTTTTTTCCTACTTTTGTGTTTATTTGGCTTGTAGACAGTAATAAAACAAACATTATTTGAAAAAATCTCTGTTGGTTTTAATTTGGCGGTTAATGGGTTAAGCCGAATATAGTGTGAAGATAATGACGCGTAGAGGGTTTTTGCTTTGCCACCTCATTTAAATTACTTACCACAACGCGACAAAACACGATTTAAGGTCTCCATAGAGGTAAAAAACAGATAAGTTTCAATCCTGGTCAGGTTTAGGTCAACGGCCAGTGTGATCGTGTGTATAGACTAGGAGGAGGAGTAAGTTTCACTCCTTGTCTTAAATGTTAAATGTTAAAACTCTTAAATGTTATTTTAGACCTTTTATTTTTTTAATGCTCTACGCGTCATTCTCTTCTCACTATATTCGGCTTAATATATGTCATGGCAATCATCCTGTATAATTTTAAACTCTGATATTTGTAGTAAGATTCTAGGACATGTGGGCTACATTAATTTGAATTATTTTCAATTTACCCGCAAATGTTAACTATTTTTTCAATTTACACGTTATGGATTTAATGTTATTTTTGGAAAAAATATTTAAAACGTAGTAAAGGAAAAGTGTGAATAAAAGTGGGTGTGTTATTATTGTCAGGAATTTTGATCGTAATATTATGTCATAAATTTAAATTAAGAACATATTTCCATTTTTTTTTCTGCTTCATCATATAGGACAGATACTTTTTTCTGTGTAGCCAGCACTACATTTTACCACTCCTCTACGTCACGTATGACATTCGTTACGTAGGAAAATGGGAAAACTTTCCGTGTCGTTGGTGTCCCATGAGTAATACGCTCTTTGCATTATTAACTAATTATACTTTTCTTTACTACCAGTTGATCAAGGTACAGTCAAGAACTTAAGAGGAAACACCACGAAATTTTTTCCATACAAAAATAGGGGTCTAGGGGATTTCTATTTCCTACCTGGATAACACCTCTAGAGTAACAATTTTTTTCCTGAATATTTATGGATATTTTTTCCTTTTTTTAATAAATTAATTATTTAAAGAGATATAGACGTTTAAAAACCTAAAAAAAATGGCTAGACTCTCCGCTATGTTTAAATATCTAGGAAACAGATTTGACTACAATAAACAACAAAAGCAAAAAATAGGAACCTAGCTCAATTCTTTTTTTAGCTAATACAGAAAAAAATATTTAAATCGGTTAAGTTTTGGAGGAGGAAACAACCCCTAAACGTCGATTTCTTGTACTTTTAATAGGTAATTTCAGTCCAAGTTGCAGTTGTCTCTATCGCGCTAGTGCTGGCTAGCTAAGGCACTGCGAGACAGCAATAGATTTTATAAATAACTATTTTGTATTTCTCTCAACCGTGGTGTATCCTCTTAATGTTAATATTACTATTTTTAACCCCCGACGCAAAAAACGACGGGGTGTTATAAGTTTGACGTGTCTGTGTAAATGTGTATGTGTCCGTCGTGGCATCGTAGCTCCCAAACGGATGATCCGATTTTAATGCGGTTTTTTTTGTTTGAAAGGTTTAACGGTCGAGAGTGTTCCTAGTTATGTAATTTTTGAATTTTTTATTTAGTTTATTTTTTACTCTCTTTACCCATAAATACAGTAAAATAAATTAAGAAAGAATATAATACGACTTATCACTCGCAGCACTTTTACATTCCCATCTGACGCATGGATTATCTTTCTTCTGTCCTAATATCCTAACCTGATTCAAGATACCATCACAATTACCACGTCTTACAAAGTTCGAAAATATGGAATTCTTCATAAGCTTCGCTAAGTGACACTCAAAACAGTTTGTCAATTAACAAATCACATACATTTTGTTTCTTCGTAAGTGGCCCAAACTCGGAAATAATACTTTTGTTTGTGTTACGGGGTGGGATCGAACCTACGACCTCTGGAGTAGAGAGACATGACTTAGACGTCATTCGTTGTAAAGACTAAGTGTTAATTATTACTGCTAGCTGATTAGCAGCATTAAAGCTCCAGTATCAGTGGTACATGAGAACAAAGGCGATAAGTGTTAGTACTAGCAGTAGGTGTCAGTACCAGTGAAGCGGCACGCACGCGCCGGATGCCGGCGTTGCAGGTGGAATACTGAATGTGCTAGGGCTGACACTGCTTAATTGTTTCTAATTTTGATTGTAATGGTTTAATCTAAATATGATAATATTATTATATTATATTTCCAATTTTATTCCTCCCATTTATTATATAATGTCCTGACATTATAATGGCGTAGAACATTAGGATATCATAATAATATCATTTAATTTTACAACTTTATTCCTCATTTATTATATTATTATATGAGATATATATAATAAATGGGAGGAATATAATAATTTTACAACATTTTCCAATTTTATTCCTCATTTATTATATATGAGATATAGGTATATAATAAATTGGAGGAATAAAATTGGAAATATAATATAATAATATTATCATACATCCTGATGTACGAGAAATATATCTAATAATTTCATAATTTACCATTGTTGTAATATAAGTTCTATATTCTGGCGATCAATAAATGAATTGTACTGAATTTAATGTATGTAGAAAGAGATGGTATGATATAGAAAAAGATGAAATATATCAAAATGAGTAACAATGAATTGGTACGTAAATAATAATATAATCATTAAAGCCTATTATAAAATATCCCTGTGGAATATTAAGTATGTACTCGTATCAAAGAACCTTGGCAGTAGCGGATTATAATATTGTACTTGAGTTGAATCTAAAAAATTGTACCCAATTTAAAAAATCTAAGTGGAGCAACATTGTAATTCATTCTATTGGTCTGCCCCTTTAAAATGAATACCCATCGATCGAAATTGGAATTGAATTAAGCATCAAGAGGGGTTGATCTTTTATAATAATTTATTAATCAGTAGGTACTAATTAACTAATAACATAATGTGTAATAAAATTAAACCGATTGTTTTTTGTTTCTCTTGCTTACACTACAATGAATTTTTGTCTCATATTCCATGTCGAAATTTAAATTTTGCCAGGTTCAACTATTGTTTGCCAGTCTCTTAATAACTTTTGGGTGATGTATTGTTTGATCTGTACTGGCTGCTTTGTTTACATAATTTCAGAACATACAGTAAAGTAACTGCGCCAATCCTAACATGGTTCAAATTCCTCTTGTTTTGTATAACTGTAGATTGACAGCGAACTTTATTCTCAAATTCCTAAGTTTTCTCGAAACGAATTTCATAATAAGGAGGTTTAAAAAGATAGTTTTAGCACTTAGCAATTTTCCACATTTTTTGGTTTACCAAAAATGGTTCCACGTGAGTTCCTTACGCCAGTATTTCTTGCTGGTTTTGCAAGCATGATATGAAAACGACGTTTCAAAAACATTTTTGTAATATACCTATCATATTTGACTTTGAGTATAAAACGCAAAAAGCCTAGTAATGATAAGTAATGATACCGCCAGCCCTGCAGATACATTGCCAAATGCAAATGGTAATCCGTTCAGTTAACTAATTGAGTGGCTAACTTTAACTTCGCCAGTTACCGTTCGGGAATCAATACAAACAAGTCGCAAAAAAAATATTTTTATCGTTCTATGGATTTTTATTTTTATTTTTATATTTAAACTATAAATAGTTTTCTTATTTTTCTATAGTAAAGTGTGAAGTGAATAGTGTGTATATTTAATTTTATGTATTCGAATGGTAACAGTCTTTAAGTTGAGTGAGCATGGCGCCATCAAGCGGCGGCCGCGCGTACTACTACAGTACACCGCTAGGTCTCCAACGTTTAAGAGTTTCAGCTACTCGGTAAGAGATGGCATTGCTGTGTTTAAAAATTATGTTATTTATAATAATATAAAAATACCTATATTAATTATAATTATAAGTACAGTATATTTTTTATAAATAATTATTATAAACTATTATAGTTGTACACTATTGTAAACGTAGTAATAATCATAACAGCTGTTTTCATTGTAATAGGTACATAACATTAGTTAGGTATGTTTTTTTTAAAGTTAACATTAGTTAAGTATAAAACAATGAATATAGGTAGTTCATTTTAGCATTTTAATGTAAAGATAATCTACAAAGTGTGAATTATACTTTACGTGTGT
Source organism: Celastrina argiolus (assembly GCA_905187575.2). Lineage (NCBI taxonomy): Eukaryota > Metazoa > Arthropoda > Insecta > Lepidoptera > Lycaenidae > Celastrina > Celastrina argiolus. Next base: position 5,868,546 of record LR994590.1, on the reverse strand, counting down.
AATATAAGATATGTTAAAAGAGAGAAGCTATATTCACCCAGATTCTTCCCTAATTTCCCTAAATATTATGAATCTATTTTTATTAGTGACCTTCCGCCAAAATTTCACACTGTGCCGCCCTGTATGTGTCTATGTACTGTAATTAATAACATATATTAAGATTTATTGGCATGCACTAATTAAAAAACCTCAAGTCTACTTAACCTGTGGGTACTAACTCACCGTAGTAACCTACCTGAAAGAAAATAATTTTTAAGCATCGTTAATTTAAGTTTGTAATATAAAAATATTTGTTCCAGGCTGAACCAGGCGAGACAATAGCAACTACCAAAGAAGGTAAACAGCATTTAATTATTTGGAAAACCGATGTTATAAAATACATTAGAAATATAGTGGTAATTAACAAATTAATCTGTCTAGTATCTAGTCTGGATCCAAGTGAAAAGTCAATAAACTTAAGCCAAGAAAACAATAAAAACTATGTTATATTATAACAAATAAACTATCCGATAACTATGACGACGTTCGAGATTAAGCGGCTTGTTAAATTACCATGCCTTCTCATTCATTGATAGAAATTACGCTCTCGTAATTCCTCTGAACAACATGATATTTAACGAAGGATTAACTTTAACATTGCTTGGTGAACAGGCTAGAGATGACATAGCATTAGTATAATATTGTGTTGTAATATCACGTGATATCAAAGGAGTCTTCCAAACATTTTATATTCTAAGAACTGCGATATCTTTTTTGCACTTTGTTGAACGCGTGGTATGACCACCGAAGAAATTCTCTCTTCAGAAGAATAGGTAAAATAACAGATTTAATACAAAATTATCAGCATTTCTATTCTTGTGTACAGACAAAATGAATTTCACGTGTGCCACTAATGATACAAAATGCTTACAAAACATCCTCATCTTTCAGAGGAATGGGTGACGAAGAAGACTAGCGAGGTTACCACAACACGCCAGATCGCCACGAGGGTCAAGCGTGAGTTGCTTCTAGAAGATGGCCGGATCCTCAGCGACTCGGGGCCCAAGATCTCTACCTCTGTCAACGAGGATACACATACAACGAACTTACTGCAAACCGAGGTAGGTAATAGGTATCGGTGGCGGTAGATTCGTAATAATAGCCTGGGTAGTAATTCGTATTTTCCAGTAGTGACGCTAGATGGCCGTTTCCGAAATGTGCCTGGACTTCACCCTTTATCTATTGCGAATCGAAGAAAACAAAAAAAGCCGGGCCCATCAGGGACATTGATTCTAGAGACTGATCTTTAGAATGATGTACTTAATAAATACTTTAAGGGCTGATTTTTCAATCGTCACATAACTTTTATCTAAGGAATAAATATGTGACTTTGGCAGATTTTGTATGGAACAAATGTCAAAGTCACATGTTTATTTAACAGATAAAAGTTATCGGACGATTGAAAAATCGGCCCTAAGACGTATTCTAAAATAAAACATTTTAGAAAGTTACAGTTTAAACTCAATTTCTTTCAAAATCATAATTTTGCTGCATATTACCTTCATCCATTCCTGTCTTCAATTATGTAAAGAAACTAGAATTGACAGTCGGATGTTACACTACGCCCTTCCTTCGCTCGAAATCCTTTTGTTTTTATCGGTTATAGAGCTCGAATGATGTAATAAATACAGCCGCTTTTCTATTATATTACATTACTTCTTTATTTACCTTTTTTGACACGCCTCCATGGTCAAGTGGTTCAGAGCTTCGCTCTCGACTGGGTTCGATTCCTGCGTTGGAACAGCAATAAGACTGTTAAGGAGTTACAAGATATAAGGGCCATACACAAAGCAAAGCGCATTTAAATTGTTACACTAATTTATAACCATATTGTCTACGCTTAATACAATGTGAGCACTGTGTCCCTAAAATGTGAGGCATTATTAGTAAACTTTGCACAAATTAAAAGTAGATTATGTTAAGATATTATGTTCCTACTTGTAGGTAAAAATTTCGTTTTTGGTAAAATAATTTAAGTTTTAAAAATAACGTTTTATTAACGTTTCGTTTGTGAATTCTAGTTTCTTTCAATAATTATTTATATACATTTACAGACTTTCAATTATTATAATTTATCAAAAAGTTTATAAGATATTTTTTTTTTACTTTTACCATAAAGTAAAGATAATTGAATATCATGCAGAAATTACGCGCAGTTCTATGTTACAGAATGAATGAACAAGAAGGTGTATGTAATTAATTTAGATATTAATTACATACACCAACAAGGAACAAACATTAAAAGCTAAAATACTTATATATTTCTTGCAAACTTTCTTATTAATCAAAGCTCTATTAATTATTCGTCTGCCGTTGCAAGGTTCAATGCCAATAGCGGGTACGACCACGGCTCTACCTTGACAATTTTTGTACATACATACATACATACACACTATTAATACACACATACATACATTCTTGCATAGAGTGCCAAAATCATTACCCTTTCTTTTGTCTTCGCTGAAGTCGGGTAAAAAAATAATGTTAATTAATTTTAATTTTCAGCATCGAGTACCTGAAAACCAGAAGGAGAATGAGAAGAATGTTGCCGGGGAGATAGCAGGCGCTGATGGTAATTACTACACGACTAATTACGATGTCCACAAGTCGCAGCACCCCTGGGACCTAATTCTATTGCCTCGAACTTAGTTTCGAATATTAGTCTATCCCGCTCGCACGCACGCTAAATCTCATTTGAATGAGCAGGACAGACCGATAGTAAAAACGAAGATCGGCCATGAGAATTGGGATACACTAATATTCGAAACTAAGTTCGAGGCATAAGAATTAGGGCCCTGGGCCCTGATTACGTAACTTCTGTGGCTTTCCCGACCGTCGACATCAACGGTCATAGTGATGTTAAATCTTTTAAAAACACGATTTAAAAAGTTAATATGTCATAATTTTGACGTTTTAAATTTTCGTGCTATATATATATATTATGCCTTAAAAAATTTATCCCGGGAAGCTCAATCTTTCTGTGAGATACCCACCATATATCAGCTAGTCTTATACTATATATATTTATACAAATATTATAATAAAAGGGAAAAATGTTTTTTGGCAATGAGGAGCCAGTACTGGATAAATTTTTTTAGAATTTGGTTCAGATATAAAGTTGATCACGGGGAATAACATAAAATACTTTTTATTGCGGCAAAATGTATGGTGTCTGTAGTATTTTCTTTTGCGCGGATGAAGTCGAGCTTAACATCTAGTTTATTATACAGCCGGATTCTTTAAAATATAATTTAAACTAATATTTATATATTTAATTTATATAATTTATATTTGATATTGGTGCTTAGCAACTTTTGTTTTGTTATAAATATTCAACGGCTCCTTGAACACTTTCTTTATGTTAATATTTTGCGAGGACCGTTCAACCCGGAAGTTTTTTCTATGAATATGAATTTAAAATTTATATAAGTTGTTAAAATACGTCATAGCGTACTTGAAATACTTTATTCACCAGGATAAAACTCACGATTACTCGCACATATAATATTATAAATTTCTATGAAGTTGACTTGTTTTCTTACACTAAAACTAAAATAGCATATAATTAAAAATAACACAATCTCAAAATAAAATTACTTACAAAATAAAAAAAATCTGTGGTTTTGTAATTAGTAGTACATAGGTACTACTGCAATAATCAATCAACCAATAATGCATATTGTTTAATTTTTAGACCGGTAAGAAATACGTATACTTTGTACTTAATATGCTTCTTAAATACTTTGTTTTTTTAAAATTTGCAATAGTTTTTAACTAGTCTTATTACTATCAAGCTCTCATTTCTTTTTCACGTTAGCACAAAAAAAAGTTTACATTGACAATATACAAACCATACGTATGCCCGTATAAGTATCTATGCAGTATCCCACGGGAACATTGTACCGTATAAGATGGCTGCTTATAAGTTTGTGAGGATGGATTGCTGTTTGTAACTCACGCGAAAACAAATGAACGGGATGAAATTTCGTGAGTTTAAACGACTAGCGCGTTTATGAATAAAAAATATATTTAGACTACATTTAAATGAATGACTAAAGGACAACTCGTCAACGTCTTGACTGAACGTTCCTTTAGCATAGTCGTTGAATGTTTGATAGGGGTAGGTTTGACCATAAGAGCTGTTTGCCGCCATATTTGTTTTGGTGACTACTAGCACCACTGCGGGAAAAAATGAACTAAATTTCAATCTCCTGACTGATTTTACGTCCGCTCTGTTAAAAGGACTTTGTTACAGTCCGCTAACTAGTTGGACGTTGAGTGACGCTTGTTCAATCAACGTTCGACTTAGTCAATCAATTAAATGTTGTTATTCAATAAACGCGTTAGACATTTAATCAAATAGCTGATTCAATTAGATGACTGTGACATAGATACGATGTTGTGAAGGTAAAGCTACGTAATGTAATCGCTCAGAATTCCATTACAATTATGATTAATACTCACTGTCGCATTTTCAGCTCTAGATGCGTCCATAGACGGCGTGATAGCCCCCGTGGACGCGAAAGTGCTGGTGTCGTCGAGAGTCGTCGCCAACCCCGACGGAAAAGTGAGAGAGAAGAAAGACAGGAAGGTTCTCACCAGAAACGTCACGGAGAGAGTGAAAGAGACGGAAGAGAGAATACACACGGGCGACACTACGCATGACGTGAGTAGAATATTCTGTATCACCTAACTATATATTACTATAGACAGGAGGAAAATAATGTTTTAAAAGTGGATAGAGTAAATCTAAAAAGGAAAATCGGAGAGGAGATATAAAACAAATGGTTTAAAGTAGAAAGGGATACAAATACAACAGAGAGTATAATCTGAGGGTTAAAATTGAAGACATGAATGATACGTAGCAAAATTCTGATTTCGAGAAAATTGAGTACAAACGGTCACTTAAACATTTTAGAATACGTCGTAACGTATTATGTGCATTAATCCAAAGATCCGTCTCCAGAATTGGTGTACTTAATACGTTACTATATATCCTAAAATGTGACAGTTGAAACTCAATTTTCTGGGAAAAAAAAAATTGCGACAAATTTCATCGATACATGTGTTCAATTATCAAATAGTTACCCCTATCACGTCCTAACTCCCGTTACACGGTTTAGGTTATACACCAATAATCCGTATAGATTTAACACATACTACAGGCAAGCTCTTTAATACGAACCCAGTAGCTTTTAGCACTGAGTCGATAAATCGAGAGACACTGTCAATCATCGATATTATATTAAAAAAACCTCAATAGCTTTAGCTTTTACTGCGACCGGGGGACAGTGTCAGTGCGGGCGATACAGCTAATGGACGCCTGGGAACTGCGCGCGATAAATATTTCACTATGCGCGTTCACTTTTTGTACACCGGTCATGTTTAATGGGCCTGCTGCTGGACATATTTATTGCTCGTCATCATCATCATTATCAGCATAATTACTACCCACTATTTTTCGTAACTTAGATGTAGGCGATATGCATGTAAAAAAGAAATTTCCTGTCAGGGACCTAATTGAAAATGCCATTGCTTATATCGCTTATTAAGTTTGAAAACAAAAATGTATGGGATTTAACGTAAAGTTTGCTAAATGACAAGCGATTTCGTGTGTCACTTAGCGAAGCTTATGTTAAATTCTATTAGTTTTGTTTTCGAACCTAAGTTATAATAGCCCCCGTGGACGCGAAAGTGCTGGTGTCGTCGAGAGTCATCACCTTATTTGACATTAGGTTCGCTCAACGTGATAAATAAACGAATTCACGTGTCACTTAGTTATGGCACGAATTAGATATATAACAGAGACACGATCTAGACTAGAAAATGATATCACACTAATACTGGCAATTCGACTGGCTATTTTTGTTTTCTTCGATTTCCAAGCACATTCCGGAAACCGCCATCTAGCGCCACTATTGGAAAATACTAATTACTAATTTCGTTTTGAATCTTCTCTTTTTTATTTTTTATAATTAAAAGGTTGAAATTTTTTATAATTAAGAGCTTGGTTCAGGTTTCTGGAGATCGCGGGTTCGATTAACGTGTTGTTGTAACCAGTCTGGTCAGGGCTGGCAGGCTGAAGATATGATTCTCTATCAAGTTAATTAATCCATGCGTCGGATAGGCGGATGTAAAAAGTCGGCCCTGCGCCTGATGCTAGCGCCACTGGCTTACGAGAGTCATGAAGACAGGATGCTCTTCCTCTTCAACACTTGGGAAAAATACTGTTTAGGAAGAGCACCCTTTTTTCTTACTCTAATATATAAGGTGTAATATTAACGATAATACTTTAGGGTGTATATGGGTCCCATAATAGAGTTTACTGTGAAAGTACCAGCGCAGTTAGTTTTTTTTTATTATTGTATGGGAAAATTTATGATGGGGCATTTCTCATAGAAGCATGAAAGTCAAAAGTAAGTCTTTTACATCTTGTATAAAATAATATAGTAACAATACTTGCCTACACTTATAACTGATGATAACTTAGTCGAAACCAGTCGTGTATTTTAAAAAATAATGTAACACAAAGAATAAAGTGGAAAAAAGTGCAAGAAGTTTGTGTATTATTACTATATAACATTAATTTCCACCAAGTCTACAGTACCTACAGCACATTCAATAACATATATTAAAAAGTAATTCAATTCAAGTTTCAATGAAACCGACCACCGGCGTAGAAGCTTTTTTATTTTTAAACATTTTTAAAGTTTTTCTTTCCGTCCAAATACTTTACTTCCACATCTGTTTTTTGCTATTATAATATTGACTTAAGCAGATAAATAACTAACTGTGCTAATTTTCCCTTCGACGACCTCCGTAGCTAGTTGAGAGCGCCGAAGGAACAAAAAGTTTTCTGTGTTCATGGATGTGTATAAAATTTGTGTATTAATATAGTAAAAATTTAAAATATGTTTAAAATATAGAATACTAGCTGACCCTTGCCCACTTCGTTGAGCATAAAAACAGTTTATGATGAAATTCAACTAAAAAAATCAACCCCTAACTCGGGAACGCGGAACCCGCAACGCGGGAACCCGGAACCCGCAGCATGGGAACCCGAAACCCGCAACCCGCAACGCGGGAACGCGGAACCCGCAGCATGGGAACCCAAAACCCGCAACGCGGGAACCCGGAACCCGCAACGCGGGAACCCGGAACCCGCAACGCGGGAACCCGAAACCCGCAACGCGGGAACCCGGAACCACGGGTTCCGGGTTCCCGCGTTGCGGGAACCCTGAACCCGCGACGCGGGAACCCGGAACCCGCAACGCGGGAACCCGGAACCCGCAACGCGGGAACCCGGAACCCGCAACGCGGGAACCCGGAACCCGCAACGCGGAACCCGCAACGCGGAACCCGCCACGCGGAACCCGCAACCCGGAACCCGCAACGCGGGAACGCGGAACCCGCAACGCGGGAACGCGGAACCCGCAACGCGGGAACCCGGAATCCGCACCATGGGAACCCGAAACCCGCAACGCGGAACCCGCTACGCGGGAACCCGGAACCCACAACGCGGGGACCCGGAACCCGCAACGCGGGAACCCGGAACCCGCAACACGGAACCCGCAGCATGGGAACCCGAAACCCGCAACGCGGGAACCCGGAACCTGCAACGCGGGAACCCGGAACCCGCAACGCGGGAACCAGGAACCCGCAACGCGGAAACCCGGAACCCGCAACGCGGGAACGCGGAACCCGCAACGCGGAACCCGCAACGCGGAACCCGCAACGCGGAACCCGCAACGCGGAACCCGCAACGCGGAACCCGCAACGCGGAACCCGCAACGCGGAACCCGCAACTTGCAACACGGTAACCCTGAACCCGCGACGCGGAACCCGGAACCCGCAACACGGGAACCCGGAACCCGCAACGCGGAACCCACAACGCCAAACCCTTCCGTGAACGTTGCTGGTTCTGCGCTGTCAAATGGAATAAATAGTATCCTATGTCCGTCTACTGGCTCTAAGTTACTTCCTCACCAATTTTCAACCATATCGATAAAGCCGTTCTCGAGTTATAAATAATTCATTTAACTAACACGACTTACTTTAATACAAAAAGCTGATGTAAAGATGAAACTAACATAAGCTAACGCCCGGTGAATGCTCCCGTCACAGTCGGTCCAGCCGATTCGGTGATCATTAGTTAGATAACGATGATGATGATGAAAAGAAGCCTAAATTAATCCTTATAACTTTAGCTATCTACCAGTGAAAGTCTCGTTAAAATCGGTCCAGCCGTTCCAGAGATTAGCCGGAGCAAAGAGACACGCTAACAGACAGACAGACATTTTTTTTTAATTGCATTTTCGTTTTCAGTAGCAAGAAAAAAAAAGACAGAACAGACAGACGTTAACTTCGCACAAAGACAAATGACGACATAGTGGCGTCATAACATGACGTTTTCGATTTTTTTTTAATTGTTCGTGAATTATGACCATGGATCTAACTCCTTCGATCTGATTTTTAAATTAACATTTATAATATATTCTTATTACAACTTATAAGTTAAGTACTTTTTTTAAATAGGTATATTTATAGTTGTTAAAAGATTAATCGATTTTTTGAGTAAGTCTCTAGTGTTTAATAAGAAAAAGTGTTAACTGACGTAACATTATCACGACGTTTATTTCATTAAATCATAATTTGTATATTATATTTAAGATCGTTTATCAGTGAAAGCAAATCGTAAAAAAACTCATATTGGTTATGTTGACAATAAATATGTAATAATTATTAAATAAAGTTTAGTAAATTCTGCAGTTTTAACAAAAAGAAAATATTTATTTTATTATGTCGTCGTTACAACGTTACGTCGCTCATTTTTGATAAACTGTCAAATGTTACCTATTAAAATGACCCGACTATTTATTAGTGGTGGACAAATAGTTTAATGAATCCAAATAGTTTAAGTTTATGTTAATACGTTATTTATAGCATTTCATAATTTTTATTTTCCATTTGTAAACAATGTCGTTACCATGACACCAGTGTCATATAAACTGGCAACGACGTGAATCGATTGAGCCCAGGTTCAAACCCCGCGTGACCATCACGTATTTTCTTCTTTTTTCTAATTTTCTGCTTATTTATTTCAACATTTTCTTTCATAATAACCTTTTCGTGACAATAACGAACATACATATAAAAAAAAATTGCGAAATTGGTCAAGCCGTTGTCGAAGCGCACACGACGTAACAAATTTTGGAGGTCGTTTTTTTACACTTTGGGCTACATTTTTGGGGTTTTAGTAAGGAACCCTACTTTTTTTAAACATATAATATAGCCTATGTTCAGCGCTAGGAATGTAGCTTTCCAACGGTGAAAGAATTTTTCATATTGGTTCAATGGTTTCAGAGCCTATTCCATTCAAACAAACAAACAAACAATCAAACATTACCTCTTTATAATATTAGTATAGACAGGTGATTAAACATATTTCTGTTGGTATCTGTAAAACAAGTTCTTCGGATACTTAGCACGGGGCTAGATTAACATAGTATAATACACCCCTCACCGTTTTCGGTGTCGGTAGCCGATTTCATTGAAACCAGGCCAGCTACGCAGGATTTATTTTACAGTGGCCAAGTGTGTGCGCAATACACAGAAGCACTCTCTCTTCCTTTTACTCTCATAACCCAGTGGGACGGTAAACCGACACGACTAGCGAGAGATCAGGCGCAGACAGATCATCTTTCTTGTCCGACAATCAGGTGATCAGCCTGCTTTGTCCTAACCAAACTTGAAAACAACATTTTTTGTTGTTCCAACGCGGGAATCGAACCCACGACCTCCGGGCCGAGAGCGAAGCTCGGAACCACTAGACCACGGAGGCGATGCAGAATACAGAATAACATGGTATGACACATCCATGAGCAGTTTTTTCTAAAAGTACAACAAACACAATATCCATCTACCCACATACATTTGTTGCGAGGATATCATGCTAAAAGGCGTTTATTAAATGATAAGTAGAACTGAGAGGCATTGAATCAAGCGTGCGTGAGTGCCTTCTCTATCTAGAGGTCATCTGAGCTTTTTGAAGGTAGCGATAAGGGTGTGCACATACCGACATGGCGATGGTATCGTAAGGGTGTGCGCATACTTACCGCAAGATGGTATCGCTGTGTTATGACGTGACTAATATAAGCTTGTACTTCGTGTTCGTACGGTACAATGTCAGGTTGAATGTTTGAACTTTGAGTGGCAACAATGTCACTGCAAAAGTTTTAACAAGAACGTAACATCAGTGCTGTTGAAGCGAAAGATACCCTTGTCGGGTTTTACGGTGCTACTAGTAAGTATAATGTAATAAAAAAAAAAGATAATATGAAGGAGAACAAACTTTTATAAATCCAAATAGCGATTAGCAAAATTTGCGCGATGTTTCATTTTTGCTATGACACTAGCGCCAAAACTAGTTAGTGGCAATCATAGGAACTATTAATGAAATGTTACGTCAAATAAATTTTTATGCTTTTTAAAGCCTTAAACTGCTTGTTTTGGCGCTTAAGCTCTATTACCTTTTAATCGCCGATAAAGTTCAAGAGAATTTTTTTGCTATTGCTTTTCTTTTGCAAGATAAACGTAATAACCCGACTACGAAAATTGTGTCCCCAACATTTCGTGAACAAGAATCAGATCAGTTGTTTAGGCGATACGGAAAAACATAAACACAGTAATGAACCAATACTTATTATTATCGGGCAAAACTAATTACTAAGTGAAAACAGTAATAATCTTTTCGCCTCTACTTTACACAAATCATTATTATCATTTAACTCGAGTTTTCTTAGGCCTACCTTATTTTTTATTAATCATAAGTAATTACTTACCTTAAAATATACTGCATGCAGTATAGTGTATAAGTTGTTATAAAAAACATAAAAGCATTACTCGTTCATCAATATTTGCGTCAAAAGGCAATTTCTCAGTAAAGAAGCGACAAACATCAGATAAGAAGTAAGTGCATCGGGATTAAAGAATATAATTGTCGAAGTACAGTCGCGGACACCCGCGTGTACCACTATTCGTCCTTATAGGTAAGGTGATAAGGTTCAAGTAGTACTGTCGACGTGAAGAGTGCGTTCACGGGCGAGTAACACAACAATAAATATCTGTTTTACATCTAAAAAGGCCTCTGAAATTATAGGTGACTGGCGCCCGCGATTCGCCTCTTGTTTTTCTGAAATAAAACTTCGCCGCTACCAAAGGTCGTTACTGCTGTACTCACAGTCTTTAATTTTCAAAAATTTAAAAAAAAAAACTATATCAAGCAGTGTGCGATGACGATGAATTGTAGCTATAGCTAAGAGCAATCGATCATATCAGCTTCCAAACAAAAAAAAAAACTAGATCAAAATCGGTTCATACGTTTAGCAAGTGCGATGCTATTGCTGTACTCACAGTACAGTCTTTAATTTTGAACAATATAAAGAAAAACCCGAATTATCAAGCAGTAAGTAAACTGATGACGATGAATTGTAGCTAAGAGCAATCGAACATGTTAGCTTTCAAACAAAAAAAAAACTAGATCAAAATCGGTTCATACGTTTAGCAAGTGCGATGCTATTGCTGTACTTACTCAAAGTACAGTCTTTAATTTTGAACTTATCTTAAGTAGTAAGCGAACTGATGACGATGAATTGTATCTAAGGCCCGTATAAATAAAACAATCTCAAACCCAACCTCACTTGAGAATCTATTTGACAGATAAAACAACGTTTCGTTTCACTTTTAAAAGTGAACAACTTTATTAATGTTACGTAGTACTTTAATTTCTTTTCTTTTTATACCGTTATATTCATATTATAGATTACAAAAAAACATTAAAATAAGTATAATCTATATTTTATAATCTTTATTTTTACGTTTTAAAAATGAAAGTAATTAAATTATGTAACATAAGTAAAGTTTTTCATTTTTAAAAGTGAAACGAAACGTTTCTTTTATCTGTCAAATAGCTTCTCAAGGGAGGTTGGGTTTGAGATTGTTTTATTTATACGGGCCTAAGAGTCAGAATCACGTTATATATAATATAATATAATATATAATATCTATGGACTCTTCACACCACGTCAATCTGGCCCTGTGCTAAGGATCCGAAGAACTTGTGTTACAGGAACCAGACAACGGAAATATATTTAATACTTTTATAATATACACATATTTAAGATTTTTTATTATATTATACACAAATTTAATACACATCCATGACCCAGGAACATTGAAAACTTTATGTTCCCTCGGCGGGATTCGAACCCGCGACCTTTCGTTCGAGCACCAACGCGCTCAACCAACTGCGCTACGGAGGTCGTCATATTCAAACAAAACAAGATAAAAAAATCTGTTCATACGTTTAGCAAGTGCGATGCTACAGACACAAACATACGCGTCAAATTTTTAAGTCGAAGTGGTGTTTCTGTCAGGTTTAAATAAACGAAGAACACAATTGTCTAATTTCAGTCGTGATTTTTCTTGAATCAAGAATTACGTGTCCAAAAATATGGTAAATACATATTTTTTTATTTATGAGTAATTAAACTTATTTTTATAATTATTTCTATTCCAATATAATTTGAGATTCATTATTTTCAATACATTTTACTTAATATATGACCGGTTTATTAGAGTTCACCCCCTGAATGTATAATAATAGTTGAAAGTTTGTATACGTAATCAATATAGTAAAAGAATACTTAGTTCTGTTACTTTAATCGAATATTTTATAACTTGTTTCAAATTTATTGCTTATCAATTGGCCGTTACGTTATATAACACACTCTTACATAAAGTGAACACAAATTAAATATTCGCATGCTAAATATGTATTTTATTGGCGCAAGATTTTGGGAAAGTGAAAGCTTCGTAATTTAGTTTGAGAATAGCAAATGTCCTGTATAATTAGAAAGATCGTTTGAGTTATATTAGGCATTTCTAATGATTAATAAAATAAATGTTATATGAACAATAAGTGTTGTAAATAACTCTAATTGGCATCTATGTAAGCGATTCACGTCCCACGCGAAATTAAAACATAATACTCATATATTGAAAAAAATTCTTAATTCTTTTAGTTGATGATGATTAATGGATTTAAAAGATATTTTGTGTTTTTATATACCTACTAGTTTTTGCCCACGGCTTCGTCTTCGCGGAAAAAAGCCTATTTTACTTCTAATACCACGAAATAATACAGACATAGAAACAGTATTCACGTGAAACCGTGAAAAAAAACGGACATTCGCATTTATAATATAAAAGAAGATCGCGTCTATTAGTCAAAAATATTTTTGTAAACTCGATAGGTAATTTACGATCGAGAACCAGTAGTCGGGGTTCGGGTATAAATGGAGCAGCTATTCCGTACATAAATCGATGGGGATTTCGAAATTATAATTTGTACAGAGATGGGTCGCCCCGAGCGCTGCGCCCGCGCCGCTAAAAAGACTACTTTTTTCAGGATCAACCTAGAATTTATTGCTTGGACATTGTCTCTAATTTTACGATTATGCCTACAATATTTTTAAGTTTTATTGATCGTTTTGAAGCAGATATTTTTATTTAATTTATGTTTGCAGCTAGGATATGACATTGCTATATTTTTTTCCACGTAGCCAATGTGTCAATTAATAATCTCTATTTCTAATAAAAAAATGATATCTATGAACGCTTTCACTCTACCCCACTTTGGTCCTGTATTAAGTTTTCTATGAACTATATTCTACGGCTTTTCAAAGAGTTCTAATTTAATTACACTTCTAGTATCTAATGGCAGCGTGCATCACATGACATCACATGCACCTTCATGAATATATTTAGCCTATACCACAGAACGTATCTATTTTTTATTTTGTTATCTACACCTACAATGGAAATTACACATCAAAATACAACTACATAATATGTATATTTTAAACTGTGCAAACATGCGAAGAAACCTGTTATAGATCTAAAAGCCTAACATAACAAATATTAGTACAATTGACACGAGCATAATGTTCAGGTACAAAAACAAAATCATCAGTATAATACATTTTGAACGAGTAAAAAGTACAAAATGGTGGGTAATGCGCAAATTAGTGCTGAATTGTTCTTCGAATGTTCGCAGTTTTTTATTTAACGCAATCTGAACCGCTGATCTGAATATAATACTGGATAATGCACCTGATGATATGCTGCGGATTGACTTAGATGTTATGATGTGTTAATGGCGACAATGAGTCCGGTATGCAGTTTCAACGTATGTTCGTATAATAGCTCCCCTCACCGATTTCGGTGTCGGTAGCCGATTTCATTTAAAGCAGTTCAACGCAGGAGTCGTAGTGACCAAGTGTGTGCGCATACACAAACTTCCTTTTACTCTCATAACCCAGTGGGACAGTTAACGTCGTAAGGTCTTTGATTATGATGGATAAGCCAACAAAATACTCCACTGGATACTAGGGCTCGTGTAAATAAAACAATCTCAAACCCAACCTCACTTGAGAACCTATTTGACAGATAAAACAACGTTACGTTTCACTTTTAAAAATGAAAAACTTTATTAATGTAATATATTTGTATAATGTAGTATATTAGTACATACTTTAATATCTTTTTAGTTAGGGTTCCCCCATACATGATTTTCACTTGATTAGTATGAAGCAAATTTTTCTTAAGTAGCTTCATTTTTATGAGTCGCCCAAGAATTTCTTGGACGGAACTCTCGATTGTGGTAGCTAACAACAGAGTTACCAAGGATAAAAAAAAATGCTCAACTTTCGAGCGTAGGATAACGTACCACGCAATTTGTAGGACAATTATGTCTGTTGAATTACATTAATATTAACTAAGTAAGTAATAAAAACAAAATCAGCTGGTTACTAATAATTTAAGATGACCTTGTTATCGATACAAGTTGGCAAGAGGGAACTCTTTGATCAAACCATAGATTTTGAAGGACAAATATTTTTTCGGATAATTTAGATCATTATCTTGACATTTATCAAAAAAAATAATAGATATTTTGGAATCACCAATTTCACAAACTTTATTCTTCTTATCTCTGTTTGAAGTCATATTTATATAGATGTTCTTATACAAAGTTATACACGGATTAATCGATGTGCCTGACATGTTAGAATCCTTATCTTTTAGCGTACCAAGAGTTGGCAGCCGTTTGATCCACCGGAAAACCTTTTCCCTTCCATCACATAGGACTAATGTGGAACAACATGGCCCTTTGTACCGTCTGTGCTGATGAGCATTGTATGATGATACAATGCTATCAATACGGCCTTCGATATTTTTGCTGGTTCTGTGGCCTCTTCTAAAAATAATATCAAACTAATTCTAGGGTAAACTATTAGTTAATAATGTATTAAGCTGTTTGTAAGATTTAATTTTATATGCTATGGTAAGTAGTAAGGTAACTCAACTTTAATATTTAGTGCATGCTGTGTTCACATCATAGAGGGAAACATTCCCTAGTTTAATTATTATCTATCTATACTTATAATAAAACTGTAGAGAGGTCAATTCTGTACATTGAATATTTTTTCAAAATACATATTGGAGGATGATTGGCGATCGATACTGATGCCAAAAATGCAATTAGTAAAATTTTTGTCTGTCTGTATGTGCACGATGGGAACAAAAACTACTGAAGGGATTTTAACCAAACTTGGTACGATTGTAGCCCATATTCCTGGGCAGGTTATAGGCTATATAACATAACGCTACGATACATAGAAGCCGAGCAGTGACGATAAATTTGAAGCAAGTCGGATGAATTTCGCGCGCGCGGCCTGCGGTCGAACGGTTCGTGCGGGGGGCGCGGGGGATCGCTTACACAGTGACCCGAAGCAATAGAACGTGGCACTAAAGTAGATTAGAACATCAAATAAGTACCTAACTATCAGGATTTTTTTTCTGGGAAAACAGTGTCATAATAATATAAAAATTGTATTTTTGAACTTGCTTCACAAATTGAAATAAATTATCATTTATTGTATAAAATCAACTTAATTAACTGTATAATTAAAAGAAAGCCTTTCGCGATAAACTAAAAAACGGGCAATTAAGCGGTTTTTGGAAAGCTATTTATACCATCACGGTATTAATACTTATAATTTTTAATACGTTAGTTGGCTTAAGCATTCCTTGAAGACTATAATATTTGCCCTTTATACCATGCAAATATAATGAGTAGTTTAGGAAATATAGCAAAATTAAAATCGTTTCGCCGTGATTCGACCGGGCGCCGCGTAATGCAGGCTGCTGCGTGACGTCTTACGTCCGAGCCGGGCTGGTGTAGTTTAGACTGCTGGGTAAAAAATACTATTAAAATGTGCTAACTGTGCCTGTGTTATTATAGGAGACTTTTATTTATGCAATAGTACCCAAAACAATTTTTTTTTGTCTGTTTGTCGGTGCATTTGTGCACGCTAATCTCAGAAACGGCTTATCTGATTTAGATGTGGTTCAATCATATTTGTAGTAATCTTGACTTATTTCATCTCAATCGGTTCATAAATAAAAAACTTAAGACAATTAAAAAAAAATGCTGGACGTTTGTATGAACCCCGGCAGGAACCGCGCTGCAAACATTTAAATTTAATCTTTTTTTATTTTATATTTTCTTTAAAACTAAATTTAATTTATTTATATTATTGTTATACTTAGGGTAGGTTAATAAAAAAACGCTACTAAAACCGATCGCCGCGCCGAGCTGGGGCCTAACTCCCCAAACTGATTCGATTTTGATTCAGATTCGATCGTGCCGCATACTCCCGAATAAATTGACGTTTGTTTATTTTTGTTCTGTGTCGATTGATATCGTCGGGTGTGCAAAAAGTTACGTTCCAAAGGTTTTCTTTATCCTAATTAGTTCCAAAGTAATCTACCAAATAAAACACCAAATCCGTTGAGATCGAACTGATTCGATTCTCGGTTGTGTCGAGAGTAAGCCTGCTGGATCCTCGACGGGGCGTGCCGCTGCGGCCATGTATAACCGAGAGTTTCGTTTTAAATACCTTAATAATTGCAATATATGTTTCAATTTAATATCTCAAAATATTAATGACAAAAACGGTAGTAAGTTCAAAAAAATTGAAAATAATTTTATGGTTTGGCAATTTATCCTATGTCGGCACTATTAAGACGTTGCTTCGTATCAAATTTAGGTTTTGGTTCCCTTTGGAGTGTCGAAAATTAGAGAGATAAACGGCTGAATCTTTGGGTAGATGTGGCTAAGGAGTCTGTTTTTTTCAAAGCCAGAAGGGACAGAAGATCCTGAGTATTTAATAGGATTGTTAGCTTGATACCTACACGTGTTAAAGTTTTGACAACCAGACAGATAGACAGACGGACATCGAAGTTAAATAATTTACTAAATTAACGTGAAAAATTGGCTGGGTCTATACGGTGCATTCGAATAATATTATCCTAACTTCGAATACCTTTGCTGACTTCTACATATTGTTCGAAGGCCTACTTCTTTTGCCGAGCTCCGAAAGGATGGTACTATATTATTATTATTATACCCTGCATACCAAGAGGCTTGCCGGGTACGTGACTTGCTGGATCGGGATCAACACTGGGATACACTGGGAAGTACCTATTGGCGAAAGTTGTCAGCGGTTGCGCCAATAAACTAAAAATATAAAAGTGTCCTAAATCACTTTTCCACGCGTACGAAGTCGCGGGCACAGCTAGTCTATAATAATATTATAAAGCGGAAGAGTTTGTTTGTTTGTTTGTTTAAACGCGCTAATATCAGGAACTACTGGTCCAATTTGAAAAATTCTTTTTTTGTTGGAAAGTCCATTTATAGAGGAAGGCTGTAGGCTATATGACATTACGCTGCGATCAATAGGAGCGAAGCGTCAGTGAGAAATGTTGCAAAAACGGGGAGACTTTCGTTGCGTGCGCTGCATAAATGGTTTAAGTCGCTCAAGAACCACGCGAACGAAGTCGCGGGCGCAGCTAGTAGAATATAAGAAGCTTACATGTATTGTGAATTGTATCCTGTTTTGTGAGCCTAATAGAAAAAAAAAATATTATTAATAGGTACAATGCACAGCCTAATTATTGACACCAAAATTTTAAAATGGTGTTAGAATTAAACCTAGCCTATGTTTAACTCGAAAGCTATCCAGTGTTATTGAGAGGCGAGGCTCCAGTAATTTGACCCTACGGCGAGCATTAGGAGCGGCCGGTGCTCTTTCGACACCGCGGTACGAAAGTACCCAATGTGCTTACATTCTAATAATAATAATATCTATGGATGCTTCACACCACGTCAATCTAGCCCCGTGCCAAGTATCCGAAGAACTGGTGTTACAGGTACCAGATAACGTAAACATATTTAATGCTTTTTTATTATAATATAGGTACATGACCCTACTTAGGTGTCCCGTGTAAACCTTCATTCGGAATTCCACGACACTGGGGCCTTAATCTCTAAACTGATTCGATTTTGATTCAGATTCGATTGTGCCCCGTACTCCAGAACAAATTTTACGTTTATTTTGATTTTCAGTCGATTGAAACGATATGGTTGGGAGTACAAAAACGTTACGATCTAACATTTTTTTTTCAGAAAGTCACTTACATGTGGTTCGTAGGCACTAGGCAGTTCCTATAGTAAGGCTGCGTTTCCACTGACGAGGAGCGGGGTGGAGAGGAGCTTGCGGTGCCCGAATTGACCAATCACTATGCTCGTGATTGGTCAATTTGGGCACCGCTAAGCTCCTCTCCGCCCCGCTCCGCGTCAGTGGAAACGCAGCCTAAATATAGATCTGAGTCATTTGACAATTCTCGTGTATCCAATAGCAAAACCTGTAATTGAAACCTACGGAACCCGTGTAATTTCAATTCGAATTTGTATTACAAAATATCAGTTACAAACTCAGAACTGCTATTTTGTTTGGAATGTTTCATTGCATATTTATTATTTAATTCTATTGATTTTAATCACATTGTGGGAGGGCCATGTTTCGGCATAAACGGACTGCCTCGCAATATGGCCTCACATAAAACAGGTGTAAATTACGGCTACTCTTAGTGAGTGTACCAGTGGCGAAGTCTGGTTCAGAGGTAAGTGTAAGTCTACCTGTATACAGGACTAAAGCCTTCCTCTATAAATTAACTAACCAATAAAAATAAAAATTTTCAATTCGGGCCAGTAGTTACTGAGATTAGCACGTTTAAACAAACAAACTATTCCGCTTTATAATATTAGTATAGATTTAGGCATAATATAATCAGGTATACATATATTAAAGTTTTAATATACTTCGCACCTAACTGTATCTAAGACTTCAAGCTATTTAACCTTAGAGGCATTCAAATGCTATGTGTTTAGTCAATGAATGTGGAACGGTAGTCGCACAATGAAAGGAAGTACAAGTTTAAAATGGCTAAATTCTATTCAGGTACGCGTTGATGCCGTAGACATTTATGTACCTTGAGACTCAGACCAAGTATGAAAGAGATGAAATAACTTTATCTGGGGTCTTACTCTTCAAACTGATTCGATTTTGATTCAGATTCGATTATATATACCTATAGACGTAAGTGATTCCTTCGTGTAGTCTTCCTAGCAAAAGTACACACAGTTAATAAGGATTTAAGTGGCGCGGATAACATCTACAAGCGGTCCAACACGTGATCCTACCGATCCAATTTCAGATACTAGTGCAGGAACCGTTACAGCTACAAACCGGGTAGGGAAAAAAATTATAACCTCAAATTATAAAACAAAGATAGAGCGCAGCAACTGAGTGAAGGCACCAAAACAAATGCTAAAAGCGAATATAATTGCACACATAGCCGTGGAGTGTCGGGGAAAGAATAGCACCTCCCTATTAACCATTTTTCCCGTGGGTGTCGTAAAAGGTGACAGAGAGTATTATTATTATTATTATTATTATTATTATTATTAATAGCCTAAGCTGTCCCACTGCTGGGCAAAGGCCTCCCCCAGTGTCCTCCAGGTATTTCTTTATATGACGGAGAGTATACAAGGTGTAAAATAAATGAGTGATAATACTTTAGGGTGTGTATGTGCCTCCTATGTAGAGTTTACTGTAAAAGCACCAACACTGAAAGACGTATTTTTGACTTTCATGTTTCTCATTGATATATTATCTTAAACAAACAAAAGTTTACTCATTTCTCATAGAAACACGACAGTCAAAAGTACGTCTTTGAAGAAAGGCCCCAATATCATAAATTTGCCCATAGCATATATTTTTTTAAAGTAACTCTTTCAGTGCTGGTTCTTTCACAGTAAACTCTTCATACGGGACCCATACACACCCTAAAGTATTATCACTCATTTATTTCACAGCCTGTATTTTCGGAAATGGGCAGCAGTGTTTTCGCGGACATTGTTGTCAATCAATCAAGCTACTGCTTACTACTATCTGATCTGAAAACTAAGTCAATCCGCCTGCCACACATGGCAAGTATAGGCAATAGACTACCCCCCATGAAATACTTTGAGGAGGCTTATGTCTAGAAGAGGACGTAATAGCTGAAATGATGATGACTGAATGATAAACGACGATAATTGAAAGACTTTAAGAACTTTACTTTATTCTATTTTAAATGTCCTTAAAATAGAAATTGTCATTTGCATATCCGACGATCAACATAAATAAATTTTAAATATGTATTACGAAAACTAATTTATTGCTTATTAAACTTAGAGTGCGGTGGGCACTCTAAGTCTGATTAAAACAATATGACCTTTATGTAGGTTATACCTTTTTGTAGGTTAATCGGGAAAATTTTCATTGCTATTATTGCTGACTTTTTGTTTGATGTGTGCGCTGCACTTTTTCAGTCAGTATGTTCTATTTTTTGTTCATGTTCGCTTCATAAGTAACATAGGACTAGGAACGGTACTCTAAAGCTAAGGAGTCACAATAGATCCAAAAGGGTCGCAGTGACGTCAGGGCCTGACAAGGTCAGACTTTGGTTAAAAAAAATGTTTTATTTTGTACCTTCAAAAAAAAAAAAGATTAAAAAACTATAACCCGACTTCGCAAAAAATGGGTCTAAAAAGTCTGAAACAAGAAAATAATTCAATTTGAAATCCAGAAATGCATAGGTACAAAAATGGTCAAGGTAGAGCCGTGGTCGCACCCGCTATTGGCATCGAGCCTTGAATTTTTTTTCTACCGTATTTCGGTGTGAACTAATGCTTAGATTTTATTAGCGGGTACGACCACGGCTCTACCTTGACCATTTTTGTACCTATGCATTTCTGGATTTCAAATTGAATTATTTTCTTGTTTCAGACTTTTTAGACCCATTTTTTGCGAAGTCGGGTTATAGTTTTTTAATCTTTTTTTTTATTTAATATTTTTCTGTTTCCATATCAAATATTATACTTAATAATAATTATATTTTTATTTAATTGTCCATTACATAGAAAGTATCAACTCCTAGATACTACTTGCACGACCGCATTTTAAACCTTTATTTTGAATTTAACAATAAAATATAATAATAAACAAAAAATATAAATACATATTCGTAATGTGCTTGCCAAGACCTATCTTTTGATACCAAACACGAGACAAATATCTTAATTTAATTTTTTTTGGAGATAGTTTTGGAGGTATAATTTTCAAAGTCCAAAATTTTTCAAAAAATTATATAGCCTATGTTACTCGCGGCATTAATACGAATCGATTGACACCTCATTCATCAAAATCGGACCATTAGTTTAGCCGCTACGAGGGAACATACATACATACATACATACATACATACATAGACTGCCAAAATCATTACCCTTCCTTTTGGCTTCGCCGAAGTCGGGGAAAAAGAGGGGCCTTTATTAATTTCGTTACTGTAGCTTCAAATTATTAAAAAGTTAGCAAAAGCTGCATGTAACGTAATTTGCATTATTTTATCGCTAAATTATCATCTCTTTATCGACTTTCCACTTTTTATTAAAGATTATTATTTGATGATGATTGCATAATGGTATGACGACCTTGTGACGTTTGTGTGATAGCAAAAGTGATAATCATAGAAATGAATATTGTATGAGAGATTGATTTTATTCATAGTATTTGCATAACTGCTCAACGATCTCGGTTTCACTTAATCGAAATGCCTTTTTGTATATATCGCGGAAAATCTGTTATTATTTTTTTATTATCTTATATTTACCCGACTGCGCCAGAGAGGGTTTTATTTTTCGAGTGTATGTATGTATAATTGTTTGGCACATTCTACAGACTTCAGTGAAATTCTCTAAGCGACCGGTTGATTCTGTGCTCGTCGCTGTGATCACGAATGTCACTGCCACAATATGGTCGGTTATCAATAGCATAAAAACTAATCTTGGGGAATACAATTTCGGCCATCATCGCTATTACAGCCGTTGAGAATTTAAAGATCGCGTTTAGATAACTCCACACTAGACCAATTTTTTTTATTATATTAAGTAACTACCCCGCGACTTCGTTCGTGTGGTTTTTGAGCGACTTAAACCGTTTATGCGGCGCACGCAACGAAAGTCTTCCCGTTTTTGCAACATTTCTCACTGACGCTTCGCTCCTATTGGTCGTAGCGTAATGATATATAGCCTAAAGCCTTCCTCTATAAATTGACTATCCAACAAAAAAAGAATTTTTCAAATCGGACCAGTAGTTCCTGAGATTAGCGTTTAAACAAACAAACAAACTCTTCCGCTTTATACTATTAAGTATAGATTAGTATAGATTTATATGAGGTACTCAAATAAAATAAAAAATGCTCTACACTATATTTATATACAGGCTGTATTCAGGGTTTGATAACAAAGATGTCGAATTTATATTTCCGTTTATGTCACATTGGATCGGAACGTTAGCTTATTGTATCAAGATGATTCATTAATAATTCATTGAAAGTATAATTCAATATACGAAACACGAATATTCGGGTTCAGTCGCGGTTCAATGGAGCAGCCGAGGAGAAGCTATGGGGCGTGTGTAAGCGTATTCAGTTCAACATTGGGTTATGGACTACTGACATTTTTGAACCAATATGATCCGTTTTGCATGGCATTACCGTGGGTAGATGGAAGAGCCTATATCGGTAAAAGGTTACCCATTTCTCACAGCACCTACCGCTTAGTTTTCCTTTTATGTGTACTGTATCACAAAGTAGAGAAGACTGTATGTATTTCAAAATCTATTGCACCTTGAAATTAAAAAGGATTTCATATTTTTTTCTTTTGATAGTCTCGTCGTTGAAGGTTCAGACAAAGTTATGATTCGAAACTATAATATTAATTATATTGTTAATGGAATCAGGCGTTACTTTGCGGAAATCCATAGCATACAATTTAAATATATTATATCTAGCAATATCCCGCGAAACAATTATAACCACAACCTGCAAGCAGATGAGTGAGTGTACGCATAGGCATGCGTTTGAAGCACCTCCCTCCTCCCACACTGCTTATGCGTACACTCGCAAGCAAAAAACATGAAAACACCACCACCACACAAGCAATAATGTTAACACGATCGTGCAAAGTCCCACCACCATGCAGGTTGCAAAACTCGACGCGCGTTTCGCTCCGACTCACTAAGTGACTTAACGAACATTGTTCGCAGAGTCAACATCCTGAGGATGCTCCGGGGTCGGAGCGAAACGCGCGTCGAGTTTTGCAACCTGCATGGTGGTGGGACTTTGCACGATCGTGTTAACATTATTGCTTGTGTGGTGGTGGTGTTTTCATGTTTTTTGCTTGCGAGTGTACGCATAAGCAGTGTGGGAGGAGGGAGGTGCTTCAAACGCATGCCTATGCATACACTCACTCATCTGCTTGCAGGTTGTGGTTATAATTGTTTCGCGGGATATTGCTAGATATAATATATTTAAATTGTATTAATTATATTTTTAAAATTTTACCCGACTACGATGAAGAAAGGCATTGATGTTGATAGCTATGTTGATTCCACTGTAGCGCTTTAACTACTAATCCAATGTGTATTAAATATGTGTCTAATATAATAAAAAACTTAAATATATTATTATGTACAGTATGTTACATAAAAAGTATTAAATATGTTTCCGTTGTCTATTCCCTGTATCACAAGTTCTTCTCATACTGGCACGGGGCCAGATTGACGTGGAGTGAAGCGTCCATTATAATTATAAAATGTAAACAAAAAAAATCGTCAAATTAATGTTTCATTGTCTTTTTTAATGCGCAAAATTGCCGCCCATATTTAGTTTACAATGGATCAAAACAGTAGGTATAAATTTATTGTTCAACAGTAGCATGGCCGACCATCACATACAATCTATGTTTAATACAAAAAAATGCAATAGATGTCACTAGTGTTTGTAAATTATAAAATGTAAATATGCCGAATTAAATACAAATATTGACATTAAAATATAAGCATATTTTTTAAGGATAACATCACATTAAGCTAAATTGAACTCTTAATAAAGAAGAACGAAACGAAATTAGTAATTAGTATTTTCCAATAGTGGCGCTAGATGGCGGTTTCCGGAATGTGCCTGGACTTCATCATTTATCTATTGGAAATCGAAGAAAACAAAAATAGCCAGTCGAATTGCCAGTATTAGTGTGATACCATTTTCTAATACAGTCGTGTCTCTGTTATACATCTACTTTGTGACAGTAGGTATAAATTTATTGTTCATCACTGTATTGGCTGGTGAGTTTTTACTCGCGATCCTCCCTAATGACTTCTAAAAACTAGCTCCCAACTTCCCCTTGGAACTTGTTCATAAGGTGTTATGTACCAGGAAACGGCTTGTAATTCAGTTATAGAGGCGAGTATTGACCCGCGACGGAGGATTATTAAAAACCGGTACGCAGTGGCGACTATGTTTAGATATTGCTTACCTATGTATGATTAGTAAATCTTAGATATGGGTGTTATGGTGTACAGAGAAGAGGAATATGATTAAAATATAAGCTAACTTCTTATCTTCGATCAACAATAATAATAATATCTATGGACGCTTCACACCACGTCAATCTGGCCCCGTGCTAAGTATCTGAAGAACTTGTGTTACAGGTACCAGACAACGGAAATATATTTAATACTTTTGTTATATTATACAGAAATTTAATACACATCCATGACTCAGGAACATTTAAACATTTTGTTCCTTCGGCGGGATCGAACCCGCGACCTCTCGCTCGAGCACCACGCGCTCAACCACTGCACTACGGAGGTAGATAACGTGTCCCATAATCAGGCTGTAATATTAATTAATGATAATACTTTAGTGTGTGTATGGTTCCCGTATTTAGAGTTCACTGAAAAAGTTACTTAAAAAAAATTGTATGGGCAAATTTAAGATGGTCGGGCATTTCTCATAGAAACATTTAAGTGAAAAGTAAGTATTTCAGCGCTGGTACTTTCACAGTAAACTCTACATAGGATGCTTAAACACACGCTAAAGTATTATTACTTATTTATTTTAAATCTTGTATAAACAAGGCTAAAATTTGTTCGCGTGGCATATTTGTTTAATAACGAACTGAGGCAATGTCTTTTTCTAACATAAAAAGTTAAACAGCTTTGCGTGCGATAGACATTTTGAAGGAATTTACATAGTAGTTATTAGTATAATTGATATAAAAACTCAAATTATTTTGATCGTTTTTACTGAGATATTTATATAACAGTATGCGTATTTGCACATATTTTTGTATCCATTAAAAACGTTAGAAAACTGATTATACGCCCGGCAGGAGTACGCTAAGTCCTCTTCAATTATGCTAGGGTTGTCAGGTAATCCGTATATTCATTTGTTAATGGAATGGAACCTGCTCTTCATTAAGGTCCGTATAAATAAAACTCCTCTACTTGAGAACCTATTTGACAAATAAAACCACGTTTCGTTTCACATTTAAAAGTGAACAACTTTCCCAATGTACTTTAATTTCTCCTCTTTTTGAAGTGTAGTATTCATAATATAGATTATAGGAGATCATTAAAATAAATATAATATATATTTTTTACTTTTTCAGCCATAGCCTGACGAAGCTAAAACGGCAAAAATAAAAAAAATAAAAAAGCTTTTATTCAAAATTAAAACATAGTTTGTTTTTTGAAGGTCAATTTTGAAAATGAATTACAGTTACCAGTTACCACCTTTCGGCAATTAGCATAGGACTTGTAAATATAACACGCGTGAATCTTGGGACAGGGAGTATGGGTGGGTAGGGGGGCTTCTCTTTCACTATAACTCTAACTGTAAGTCTTGGTAGAATTGTTTTTTTTAAACGATTTTTTTTCAAATTTATGTATAATATACACATTTGCTTTGTAGGGTCATAAACTTTTAAAATACAAAACAAAATAGAAGAGCTGAATTCTTGCTTAGCTTCAGGCAACTTACAAAAAGTGAGGCAGTCTCTATTCCACAGAATCCATAGAGTTTTCAAAAACCTTTTGGAAATCCTTTATTGCGTGAATTAAAATGTACTCTGAAATGATTCATAAATGATTCATTCATATTTCATCGGTCTTATCGCTTTTTAACCCACTTCCAAAAAATTGGAAGTTTCTCAATTCGACCGTATAGTACTGCGTGAGAGAAAGAAAAGCCTGGCGCCGTAACGCGTAACGTAACGAAGCAGTTTTCCCTCCCATAAGAAGTTATACCGCCTACGTGGTCTAGTAGTTTAGAGCCTAACTCTCGACTCGGAGGTCGTGGGTTCCATTCACGCGTTGGAACCACAGAAAAAAAATTGTTTTCATGATTAGGCTGATCACCTGATTGTCTGACAAGAAAGATGATCCATTCGTCGAATGGGCATCTAAATAAAGTCGGTCCTGCGCCTGATCTCCCGCCAGTCGTGTCGGTTTACCCTCACGTTAGGCTACGACAGTGAAGGAAGACAGAGTGCTTCTGTGTATTGCGCACACACTTTGACACTATAAAATAACTTCTGGCCTGGTTTCAATGAAACTGGCCACCGTCTACGAAATCGGTGAGGGAGGCATTGTTATTATTACCTCAAAAAAAAAATTAGTAGGCTCGTAAGTTAAAATTAGATATTTTCTCTTCTTTGTACACGTAGAAAAAGTCTTTAGTGACTGTAGATCAAAACTTTCTCATAAAAATATTTTTATGGTCACTCACAAAGCTCAGATTGTGAAACCTTAGTTATAATGTCTGTGTGATTCGTCCATTAAATACAGGTTCAACAAAAGAATTTCATTACAACGTGATAGATGAAAGAATATTGGAGCGTCCATTTTGGTGAGAATCACTTTCGTTAGAACGGCCATTGACAATTTGTACATTATTTAGCAGATATTTCTCGCGAATTTGTACGCCCATCAGAAAAACGAAGGTAAATAATAAAAACGTATATTTTACTGCGATAAGAGTAGCTGTGATCTCCCCGTAATTTAATCGATAATAGTACTTAATTTCATCAAAGTCGGTTCAGTAGTTTGAGCTCATTCAATACAGACAAATAAACAAACGTTTCGTATTTATAATAATGTAAACTCATCTACATGATGCATAAGTAACTGATGTCGAAAATAAATTAATTTTTAACTGCTTTGTTTGTTAGAGATTGTGTTGAAAATATTTTTAAAGCATAAAAATATACTTGTCTTTTAATGTTTCCTCCAAAAGTTAACTTAGAAAAAGTAACAGAAGTATAGTATTTTATTATATTAGTTTTTAATTTAACAAGTAACAAACGTACAAGCTAAATAAATTAATTAAAAAGTCAGACGCAATTGCACCGAAAAAAGTTATATTTGTTGTTAATTGTTTATACTAATGATGAGAATGCGCTTAATTAGGAGTGTGGCGGTACCTACTACTAGCGCCACAATCCTGCATCGCGCTATCGAAGTTTTCTAAGTCCGGCGCTATATATACGACATCTGAAAACTAGTACAGTGGGGCTTCGGCCTGACCGAGCATACCATCTCGCTCGGTCGGAGATCTCCCTTTGGGGCTTCCGCTCGTACTCCCACATTGGTGACCCTCGACATAACACATGATATTCCCACAGGAGCAATTACTTTTACACACATTTTAATCTAAATTCTCATTCTCTTTCTCATTTAAAAAAAAATCATTTTAAAAATATTAAATTTTTTTTTTCAAATTTATGCATAATATAAACATTTGCTTTGTAGGGTCATAAACTTTTAAAATACAAAACAAAATAGAAGAGCTGAATTCTTGCTTAGCTTCAGGCAACTTACAAAAAAGGCAGTCACTATTCCACAGAATCCATAGACAAAAACCTTTTGGAAATCCTTTATTGCGTGAATTAAAATGTACTCTTGATTCATTCATATTTCATCGGTATTATCACTTTTTAACCGACTTCCAAAAAATTGGAAGTTTCTCAATTCGACCGTATAGTAGGTACCTATATATGCTTATCCACAGTTGTATGTATAGGCATAATATTAATGAGTGATAATACTTTAGGGTGTGTATAGGTCTCGTATATAGAGTTTACTGAGAAAATACCAGCGCTAAAAGAGGTATTTTCTTTTAATTATTGTATGGGATTTTTTATGATGTTGGGGCATACAAACATGAAAGTCAAAAGTAAGTCTTTCAGCGCTGGTACTTTCACAGTATACATAGGAGACACATACACACCATAAAGTGAACTCATTTACTTCTTTTTTGGAAGTCAGTTAAAGCGCACTGCCCAATCCTTTTTGAGAATATAAACAAGTTGTTTATAAGGAAAAATGTACACAAATATTTACGTATACGCTTTCGAGTTTTTTTCGTCTGTGGCGTTTCGTTTGATGTTATCCAGACGACGAAGGCTGTTATTATATAACCATCAGCTCTTATTAGCGAATACTTCGAGGTAATGATTTCATCTGATGGGAAAAAAGTCAATTGGTCAGTAAATCGCAGTGTTAGATTTAAGGCAGTGTTTTATATTGGACTATTTTTACCCGACGCGAAGCAAGGATGGGTAATGATTTAGGCAGTTTATATGTTCCATTTTAGCCGTTTAACTACTGATTTAGTTTTGATGAAATATGAGTCAATAGTTCTGATAACATAGGCTTTATAATTTACGTAATTGACTAAGGGTGTCTTTCACCAAGCATTGTTTCAGTTAATCCTTCGTTAAATATCATGTTGTTCCTCTCGTTATTCCTATCATTGAATGAGAAGGCATGGTATTTTAACAAGCCGTTAACACTAACATGCGTTGGTGAAATCAGGACTTAACATTTGGTTATTATTAGGTATGATTTGCTGAATAGAAAAAATTAATATAGTAATTGTATTGTTTATGTACCTATTACTTTATGATGATGTATGTGTAAGTAATAAGTATACTTAATATTGGTAAAAACTTCTTCGTAAAACAAATCCTAATGTTTGTACAAGAACATATGATGTATGCCGTATGTCTTATAATATAATAATAAACATTTCAAGTAAGTTGTTTATTGTAATCATTTAATTATTTATTTTCTGAGATATCAACGTGTAAGTACATTTTACGATTTATCTTTTACACGAACCATAATGTTCGTCCGTCGTCACCTTTTAACCGAAAAGATTAGAATTTATGAGCAATAAAAAGGCGTTATGCGATTTTTATCTTTTAATTTTTAAAAGCTCGCCGAGCAATCTTTTATATTGTTCCTCATATTTTAATTATCTTTTCATCGGTCTTTAAATTTTGTGTCCTGATTATGTGAGGCCCTCGAGTTGTCTAAATGTATTAGGTATTAAATGAAACTAGCTTCTACAACCGCCCTGTGGCGGTAGATTTAAATATTAGCTGTTCGGCAATTGTAAATGTTAAAGAAATGATAAGTGTGTCTTAAATTTCACAATCCTCTGTTCGCACAATTCTCGTTAAATAGTACCTATAGGTTTTGCTTCACGTACATAATATAAATATGGAAATCAACAATTCGTGCCTCAATCAATCATTAATATGGAAAATCATGAAAGGTTAAATTTTAATAACTTCTACAATTTCTAGTTCATCAATTATAGAAATGTGCACCCGGCCTAATTGGTGAACAATTACAATACGAACAATACCGACAATAGCCGACCTCGGCGTGGAAACTGGAAATCGGCGCTCGACTTTCCTCGTGTCGCTTTTCTTTCAATCAGCGCAATGAGATGACATTTATTAGCACTGTTATAGTTAAAGCGAGCAGGTACTAGGCATACCAATTGCTATGTTACTTAGCGAAGCTTATATACGAATTCGCATGTCACTTAGCGAAGGTTTTAAAAATAATTCGTATGTCACCTAGCGATACGTATATTTTACGAATTCGTCTGTTACTTAGTGATACGTATAGTTTACGAATTCATATGTCACTTAACGATACGTATATTTTACGTATTCGTATGTTACTTAGCAAAACTTATGTCAAATCCCATATTTTTGTTTTTGAACTTCGTAAGTGATAATAGCGATGATAACTTGGCTATAAACCCTTGGGTAATCTTTCGTTCAAAGCAATGCATTTTTTTTAATAATACACAGATGTATAGACGCAGTAACCGGCAGTAGCACTTTGTAGATCAGGTGGGGTCAGATACGGGGTTGAATCCCGACAAAGGCTCAAATAGTAGTTATCTTTATTCCTAGGTCATGAATGTGTAAAAAAATGTATTTACAAAACAACTCTTAAATGTATACGTCCAATATTTGATTAAATATTTCCATTCTTTATAATGCGAGCAGATTGACGGTGTGAAGACTTCGACAGATATTAATATTGTCTAATATTTTATATCAAATCTACTTAGATATCCTGACGATTTAAAACTCTTGGAAAGTACAAATCATACGATAAAACGACCTGTATCATACATAGAAAAAATCTGTAATACTTTAGAAAGTTTCACTTCTACTCGCATCATGTACACAATAATAATAATTCTTCGTTACTTTTAAGCTTCTTCAAGCTTTTAAAATTGGCTCTCGTGACTGAACCTGCTAGCTCACAAAAAGTGACCAAACCAAATCAGTACGGTAGAACGAAACGAATAAAAAGTGCCAAAAGCGACTGACCTCCGATTCTCACTCGCTATCTAATTACCGAGAACTACTTACCGCGCCGTTAGTAGATAACAGTATGTGGACATCTTGAGACGAGATAGATTAGATAGGAGGTGTTTGGGTGGCTTAATAGGCTTTTTAGCTTTTAAGGCAAACGATGTTTATAAAAGTTTTACAGATACTAGCCGTTGCATATTGTTATTTATGTATTAAACCATGCAATGTCAAAGTCACAATTTAATGTTATTATGTCATTCTGACGTTGATGACTAAGACATATAATATATAAGCAGTCGGCCAATAGAGTGGATAGTATTTAGATGTATGTACGCAGTCATAAAGTGAGAAATAATTGACTTAATAAAATGTTCTATATTATGAAGGGTGTAAAAAGAACAGTCACCATAACTTTGATATATCATTATACTACTTTTTCGCATTCTAGAAATGTTTTTATTTTAATAAAAATTAAAAAATATATTTTTTTGCTTTTTTTATTGTTGTTGCGACAAAAAAATAAGAAACGGTAAAAAGTAAAAAATAATTTTCTAGTATTTGACAAAAACAAATTTAAAAAGATACATTTCCAAAGTGAGGAAAGGTAATATAATCGTATCTCAAGGTTGTTCGTTTTATCCTTAGTAATGGCTGTATATAATATATTAGGTAGAACTAGTTAGCTTTGCCCTTATAGTACGAGTATCCCACGGGAGCACCTATAGTTTTTTGCGATAAAATGTAGTCTAAATTTTAATTCAGGGCCCTAATTCTCAGGCAACTTACTTTTTACTATCGGTCTGTCCCGCTCATGCAAATGAGATTTAACGCGCGTGCGAGCGGGATATACTAATATTCGGAACTTAGATGGATGCCTGAGAATCGTCGCCCAGAGCCTGAACTAGTATCGCATATAGTTTTTTCGCGTTTTTAAGCAGGATGCCCATAAAAGTTCTATAACTCTTACCCACGGCTCCACCCGCGTGAATACTGTATGACCCACGTGATCAATTTACTTTTGTGGATAAAATGTAGCCTATGTTTTAGTATGGTACTAGAATCATTTAATATTAAAAAAAACAGTTCAGTCGTTTATGGGTAAAAGAGTCACAACCATCCAACAATTCGCACAAACTCTTACATCAATAATAGTTAGTAATCAAAGAAACATCGCAGCAATAAATAATAAAAGTTATCAAAGTAGCGTGGGTATTCCAAGTTCTAATAACGCTTTCTCAAAGCCCAAATGTACTAAAATTACTCAATTAATACAAAAACATAGTCTAAAAATAATAATAAATGTACAAATTAAAAATAATATTTTTAATTGAGCACACACGAGGTATCTTCAGACATATGGAAGTGTGAAAGCCTTTTTTTCTCTAAAAATAGTTCCGCGCGGTGCCGTGGGACCCCTCTTGTTCCGTAACCACAATGAATGGGAATCGCGTCATATTTACAGTTTTCTATTACGATTATACTGACACGTCGAAATCACTTCTCTCGGTGACATTTAATGCTTACTTTAGTAGAGACTTTGATGAAAAATCATATATTGTACTAGCTGTGCCCCGCAACATCGTTCGCGTGGTGTTTGAGTGACTTAAACCGTTTATGCAGCGCACGCAACGATAGTTCCTAAATGTGTATAATTTTCCCCGTTTTTGCAACGTTTCTCACCGACGTTTCGCTCCTATTGGTCGCAGCGCAATCTTATATAGCCTAAAGCCTTCCTCTATAAATTGACTATCTAACAAAAAAATATTTTTTCAAATCGGGCCAGTAGTTCCTGAGATTAGCGCGTTTAAACAAACAAACATTCACACATCACATCTCTTCCGCTTTATAATATTAAGTATAGTTGTCAAAACCTCTACTTAATATCTAGTAATCTAGTAAGATTACTTGATATTTAGTAGAGGAGTCCCGAGTGCTATCGAAATATGTAAAAATGTTCATGTCGTGGGTAAAAATATGACCTAGTAAAATACTGATTTTACTTTTAGCATTCCACAATGAATGCAATAAAGCTTAAATCATTAAACAAAACGTGCATCCGTTAACATGCATGGCGATTAATTAAAAATGTAGAGTCGAGATAAAAGTATCGAGTCAAGAAAAAAACGCTCTCGTACCTGCCAATAATATGTAGAGATAAGTTTATATTTAGAACTCGGCGAAGCTTCAGATAAATGTAGAGCTGGTTGCGGCAAAACCATTCACTTCAATATAATCGCATCCATATAACTCTACGTAGAGTACTCTTAAGAGGAGAAATGTAGTTTAAAATGTTATTTACTTATTGTTGAATTATAATATTATATCGAGTATTAACATACCTAATATTTATAAATATAAAAATCACTAAAACATAATCTTTTTATTTTCCAATGACAATGAACGATTTAAAATACCTGTCCTACGTTACTGGTGTCGACAAATGTTAGCATAATATATAATATTTTTAACAACAAAATTAAAATCGTAAGTGCTATTAAACTGTTTAAATTAATTTAAATTAGATACCATAATACAGAATTAAATACATAATAGTTTGAAAATGGTACTTAACATTTCTAATTATAAATATTTTAAACAGTTGTTAGCATTTGTATTACATTTACTTTTATTTAATAATGGCATTCCATTATTACATGTGCTTTTGTAGGCAACCAATATTCTAATCTTTTAACTCTAAATAGTATTAAACTGCCATTTTTGTAAAAGAGTTCGAATAATGAACAGAAAATTACCGTCTATATGTGAAATTTACAACAAAATAACAAGATATGAATCGTTAAAAAAACAAAGAATCAACAAACCCTTATACCGTGAACAGGTAAAATTGAAATAGACCATGTCTCATAATGTTTCTTTTAGAAAAAGGACGCTTTTGACACAGCGTTATCAACATTATGGTAGAGATAGTTTTGGCTCTACGTAGTGCGAGGTAGAGCGTTGGAGCGAGCGCGCGTGTCGTTGATGTCTTTTGCATGACAATTTCAATACACAATATTTAATACAATTTTTGTACGAAATGTTAAAGTGATAGTGTTTGGATTTGATTGTGATTGTTTGTTTCTTGTGAAAAGCTCTTATTTAGGTAAGTAGACATTTATATCAAAGTGAATATTAAAATTGAATGTACAGTGTAACTGTGATTGATGCATTATAAAATTGTTATTTTAGATCAAAGGAAGTGTTTTATATGGAAGAATTCATTATTTTTGCAATTAATTATGCTTCAATAAAGCACAGGAGTATGTTAAAGTTAGCTTTGGAAAATTTATTTTTTTCTTCTCAAAATTTATAAGCTTGAGTGTACAACAAAAATGTATCTGAGTCATTCGAACGAAAGTTAATTTTACGCAGAAATAATTATACTGAAAGAAAAATTCAAAATGAACTCGCAATTCTGCATTCTGGAATTTCAAAGCTTGTCTGACCAGCCCGAGTACCGACAACTCCTGGGGATGCGACTATTATAACTTGAGCCCTGCCTCTTATTTATACGTCCACCATATCTATACCAATGGGAATCTGAATGGACCTAGGGAGCTCAAGATAAATGGTTGTAAATTATTTTAATGAAACTGGCTTTGGAAGATAAAAAATCAAACGGCGACTTTGATATCGCTCGTGTTTTGGAATAGCGTGTCTGCTAAACTTGTTTTAGTAAAGTCGAAGCTTTTTATAGAGTAAGCTATAATTACTAGTTTATGCTAATATTTTATAGAGCTTAATTAATATAACTGTTAGTTGCATTAAAATCGTCTTGAATTTCAAAGTCCAAATTCCAAAATCTTTTATGTAGAATATCCTCAATATTGTATTGAACTCAATCAAGTACGTTTTTTTTAATATTGTTATTAGTAGCGCGTTACAATGAGTAGAATTTCAAATGCCAATCATATTTGAGTAGTTGATAAAGTTCTAATTAATCAAGTCTAAATTAAGCCTTTTTATTGTATGAAAGCTATAATTAAGTTCTGACGTAACCGCTTCTGGCATCTGCAAAAACTTTTTGATCAATTCAGGCGGAGCTTTTTTTAAGCTTGTAATTAAACTTAACGCTTTCACACTTGACTGAATCTTTTTTTGTTGCGTTTGTTTTGTTACACTTTTTGTGGTCGAACAAATTATAGTAATCGTGTATTTGAGGTAACAAAATATGGCGAAAGAATTGTCTATTCGTCAAAATTGTATTATTTTTTATTTTTTTCGTATAAACTGGCTTACAATTAATAAATAGTGTCCATTTAATAATAAGAACATTTTTGTCCCACAAAAATCTATAACGTCTTTATTGCCTTATTTAATTGATAAGAAGCTTGTATTTTAATCCAAATTGATATATTATATTATTTGGCCGTCACCATAATACAGACTTTTAACAAAATAACTCTATGTAGAGATGAATATACCATTCGTAAGAATTAAAATCCTTGATTTTAAGAAATAAATTACATTATATCTTTAGATATTTCGATGAAGACATTATAGATTTATCGATCAAAATATTAAATTTCAAAACAAAAATTATTTATCAATATCCAAAACTTATGTTCTAGACACCGGAACGGCCGCGTGGTGTATGCCTAACGGTGATCGCTGTTAATTATAGATTGGTTTCGTCACAATTATCAGTCCCCTGTCAAACCGCATTGGCCCAATGCTCTCATGAAAGCGTATGTTGATTGATGATTCGTTGATAATGTTTCAGCAACATGTTGCTTAAGAATCGCCCATGATATGTGGATGACACGGTCTTTCAGTTTTGAACGTAATTTATAGTTTGTCTTGAAAGTATTTTTTTTAAACCTTACACTATAGTACTGTTTTGTTTTCAAACCAAATGTAAGAGTCGTTAGGATATTACAAAATATACTTTACTAGCATAACTAATAATGCAAGCATTTTATTATATTCATTACACAGCACTGTTGAAAATAAACAAAAATTATGAACACAAAAATTTTTGTTACAAATATCAGTTCAGATACTATACCTATAAAACAAACTCTAAGTTGCAACGTTGAAATCACGGATATAGTACTTGTATACAGGTGCGGTCGGTCACAGAAAGGTTATAGGAGTTTGAGCAAATGTCAGACAATATGACAACAACACCATATTTAGTGGTTTAGCTTCTTGACTCATGCTGTGATCGCTTGAAAGGCTCTTGAGATATCCAAAATGAACAAAAAGTTTTTGTATTTTATTTGGTACCTACAGATAGATATGATAGATAGGAAAGAATGCAAAGAAACAAGAACATTACACTGACGAACAAGAAGTTTATTTTAATGGTAATCGTCGCACATCAGTGATTGTCAAAGTTATGATAAAAATAAGTTTTAATTTTTAACATGTAAATATTAAATAAGGCCAAATAACATAAATATTTTATACTTTTCTCCTTCTGTATACATTTATTAGGTTGTTTGTGGCAGCTTCAATTTAAATTTTTCGTAAAAATATGTCTTAACATGGCAATCTAGATCCTACACTAGTATGCCTTAACATGTCATCATGTCTAGATGCCAGACCAAGTTTTATTATAATCCGTTGTATAGGTTTTGTTTCATATACATCCATCTTCATATACTTTCAAGTTTATCACTGTAGTAGGATTTGACCACTACTTGGTATTATGCACTATATCTTCACAAGGCTGTAAATGCTATAATTTTCACGGTTTTCATAAACTACAATTGATGGTGGGTAACTACTAACTAGCGCCCACAGGCACTCGTAAAACAGTTCAACTACAGACCTCTAGAAACTAGACTTCTTCACTACAAGTAACTCGGAAACTAGGTACTTTGCCATAAGAATTATAGGAAAATTCTGAGTACTATTTCGTTGGCTGTTCATGGTGTTCGCATTTGCACAAATCGCTATATTTATACATAAGCTATTAAATGCTATCCTCCCGACTCCAAAAACTATGTTTTTTGTGCCTTATTCCTTATTTTCTTTATTTTATTCCTGGTTACTTCCACATAATATTAAAAATTGCAAGTTTCACAAAATTTTATACAATTTATTATTTATTAGATAATAATATATTGAAATTCAATATAAATGATTATACAAGTTATGAATATTAAAGATTTGCTCTGGGTCGTTGCCCTTCTTAAGAATTAATTATTATTACTTACTGTACATTACATAAACATTGATTTCTTAACGCGAATATTAAAACAAAACTTACGCAAATTTTATTTTGTTTACAATAAGTAATTATGTAAAGCCTGGATGTATATCGCAATATTATACTTTGTGGGTGTAAAAATAGTCCCTCAGAAACCGTACATTTCTCCATGTTTGAATCTATATTTATGTCAAATTTCATTAAAATCGGTTCTGTAGTTAGTAATGCAATCAATGAAACATATTTTATTATCCATAATATGCAGATTAGTTTATATAAAAGTGAAATCAAAACATTAGTTATGTAAAAATTCAATGCACTTAATTTAGATATTTCCCATTAAGTTAAATTAAGTTTGATTCCTTTGAATAAATTATGCGAGGAACATATTAAAAGAGTGTAATCAACTAATCAGCTGGTGATTACTGGAAAATGGTATTTCAAATTAAGATAAGTGGTTAATTATAGTTATCCTTCCTTTTAGTTATTACAGACTCTTAAAAATAATTTCGATGTTTGTACCAAACGTAACTAACTTCTGATGAAATGTGTTTATGCTTTCTGCGCCCCTTACTAATCAAAATATTTCAACAACTGATTACTTATTCGATGTCCCTTTTTTTTCAAGTGACTATTGCAAAGTATCAGACAAAGACAAAAATATTAAACAGCTAATCAACATTCTATTAAATACAATTTTATAAAACTATTTCAATTTAATGTTTTTTAATAAAAAATTTCATCATACTTCGGCCAAGCCAAAAGGAAGCTCAGTAAATTAGATGCATTTTGGCAGTATGCATCTAAATTACTGAGCTGATTTTAATAAATGAGGCATCAATTGATTCGTATCAATGCCGCGAGTAACATCTATGTACCTCGCGGCATTGTTACGACCATTGTTAGCCTATAGTCTATATAAGCATAGAAAAGGTTTGTGATGAAACGTTTAAACTTTCCCGGGACTTCCACGAATATTTCAAGACTAAAAATAGGTGAATCGGTTCAGCTGTTCTAGAGTTTTAGGGAGACTAACGAACACCAATTTTATTTTTATACTCGTATATAAGAAGAAGAAGATAGTATGTCAATATAAGTATATTATATTTTTACCCCATTTTCGCCCTGATAATGCAAGAGTTTCGTTTAATGACGCAGTTTCATAAAATCACGTGTATCAATATTAGTGCTTTACATGCTCGCGCATACTGCAGGTTCATGCATTTCTAAAGTTTCTAAAGCGCGCAAGTATTTGGAACGTACTCGCCGTCACCTCTCACGTAGCCTTGCCGAGCCCCGGACTTGACTGATTCATTCTGTTTCTCAAGATATCAAACTATTATGATGTATGTCGAGATTGGTGATAAGCGTGTATATTTTTGCATAGCATTACGTATTGTAGATAAATTGATTAATTGAAGAATGCAAGCATGTATTTTACAATGATGTATTGTGTACGAGTGTGACGATAGTAGGAGAGCCATATAGCCATATAGAACTGTTTCCTTCCTGGATAATGTCACTAGAGTAACAATTTGGACCAGAAAATAGTTAGACAAATCGCCTGATGGTAAGCCAGGACACTCTTTGCAAGTGATTTGCAACTAATTTTCTAGTCCATTTCATTAAAAAAACTCATCAAATATGTATGAAATTTGTATATTAGTACAACCACTCAACCGCACTATGAGTTGAGTTGGAGTGTATTTGGTGTTGAGTTGTTCTAATGTGCAAAGACCTAAAGCCTGCAGGTATGCGCCGAGCCTTATATTGACTACAATCCGTCATCGGGAAACAGGTGTCGAGATGGCACCTAATCTGTGGGAACCGGGGGAGACTCATGCATTACGAATATCGGTACCTACTACCTACTTGCCATAGATGAAATATTGGGTAGATTATACAGCAGGGTAGAAGATACAGCTGAACCCAAAAAAAATTGTAACGCGATTTTTTTGTGGGTTTTCTGAAGATTTGAAATTTATATAAGTACTTGCTATAACGGGTGTAAAAAGAGCAGTCACTATAACTTTGGGATATGATTATACTATCTTTTCTCATTCTAGAAATGTATTTGCTTGTCTTTTTTTTTATAAAAATTAAATTGATTTATTTTTTTTGCGACAAAAAAATAAGAAATGGTGAAAAGTAAAAAAAAATATATATATAAAAAATATAAAAATATACATTTCCAAAATAAGGAATGGTAGTATAATCGTATTTTTACACTCTGTATACTTTAAGTCAGTATTTTTTATTTTTAATCCTGACTACAATTAAAATACGTTTTCGTATATAAATACACTTCATTGGATATCTAAAATAATTTTTTTAGAGCCAAAAGGTAAAAACGGTACAATATTATTAAGATCCGCTGTCCGTCCGTCCATCCGTCTGTCACTAGGCTGAAATGTTCACAGATGATGTATTTCGGTTGCCGCTATAACAACTTACTTAAAACAAAATTAATATTTAAGGGTAGGGAGCCCACCTTACAACAAACGTGATTAGTTGCGTTATGTATCCTTAGGTCGGTTTTTTTGTAAACTATTAAAAGCTATTTGACCAAAAACTAGAACTGAGTTTAAAAAAAAACTATTCAAAAGTACCAAAATGTGACTTACAACCTTTTGCTCGGTCACGCGTACAGTTCCTCAACCCCGGCCACAAACCACTGAGCATTATCGATGTTGTTTTTGCCCGGCCTTACGTAATGTCATGCTTCGTCGTTTATCATTCCACGAATATTTGTATATTCAGATGTTGATTTGACATTGTGTCATGTGACTTTCTTTAAAAAGTTTAGGACCTTTAAACGTTAATGCTAGATTATTATCTACTTTGTGATACTTGTAAAAGGAAATTAGTATCTTGACGAAAAATATAAAAAGAATTCCAGCCGCCGTCTTTTGACAATTGGTTGAAACAAAACAATTAGGGCGTGTTTCACTAAGCAATGTTACCTACCTATTTGCATCTCACTCACTCCTAGCCCGAGTGGCCGGGAGCGGGGGAACCACGACCAGAGGCTAATGAGCCCCTCTACGTGGGGTCGAAGGACCCGGTATTGAGGATACCGAGCCGTATTAGTTGCTTCTGTTTTTCTAGGGAAAACCCCCCGCGACAGAACGCAGGGGAAAACCGTGGCACTAAGGGAAAGAAGCCTTGGAAGACTTATTCCTGAATGGCGAAACGACATGTGGCGTGTGGAGGCCCCGGTCCTGAGACCGAGGAACGTGTGTGGTTCCACTCCTCCGAGCGCCGCGCATCGTCTCGCGGACCAAAGCCCTAACCAAGGTGGGATTGAAATAAAAACAGACAAGACGTTTTTTTGAAGGCAAAACCCTCGCGTCAGGGCGCAAGGAAAAACCGTCGTAAAAACCACTTTATTAACTCGATTACCTGAAGGGCTAGACTTTGACGAGCGGTCTTTAACCAACTCGCGGACCCAGCCAAACCAGGGAGTGGGGGGGGCTCCGGGAGCCATGATGGTGGGAAAGGGCATGGGGATGCCAACGGTAAACGCCCGAGGACGTTGCTAGAGGGCGCTGGTCGCGCCCGCGCCGTACAGCCATAACTCTCCAGTAGGCCGGGCGGCAGGCGGCGTCTGGCGCCCTCTGTGGTGTAAGGCGGCGTTGTCCGGGGCCGCCGTGGATCCTTGCCAGTCACCCAGGTTCCTTCCCTCAAGGAACCTTCGGATGGCGCGGATATCCACAGGCAGGCGCGGGACTTTGTCGCGAGCGGTGGGACGTCGCTGAATGCGGTCTTGTTTGGCTGCATGGTGGCAGCGCGACGAGGCGAGGCGGCGTCGCAGGTCCAGGGCGGCGAGACCGGTAGATCCAGCCCAGGCGAGGAGAGTTTGGTCCGCTAGCGTGGCGGGGCCGGAGACTAGCCCCTCCCCAGGGGCCGGTCAATCCAGCGCGGCGAGGCCAGCAGACACTACTCGATCCAAGCGGGGCCGGTTCCG
Source organism: Celastrina argiolus (assembly GCA_905187575.2). Taxonomy (NCBI): domain Eukaryota; kingdom Metazoa; phylum Arthropoda; class Insecta; order Lepidoptera; family Lycaenidae; genus Celastrina; species Celastrina argiolus. The sequence goes on along the minus strand of LR994590.1, from coordinate 5,827,347 downwards.
CCAGCGTCAAGCGGGCGAGGAGTGCTAGGCGAGCCCCAGCAGCGAGGCGAAGGTCAGCAGGCAGCGGTGGTGCCATGGAGGCATGATGGTGGTGTGGGCTGCGGTGGGCAGCGTTGCAGGCCGGATGGCTGCATGCGGTCTTGAGCGGCTACGAGGTGGCAACGCGACGAGGCGAGGCGGCGTCGCAGGTCCAGGGCAGCGAGACCGGTAGATCCAGCCCAGGCGAGGAGAGTTTGGTCCGCTAGCGTGGCGGGGCCGGAGACTAGCCCCTCCCCAGGGGCCGGTCAATCCAGCGCGGCGAGGCCAGCAGACACTACTCGATCCAAGCGGGGCCGGTTCCGCCTGCGTCAAGCGGGCGAGGAGTGCTAGGCGAGCCCCAGCGGCGAGGCGAAGGTCAGCAGGCAGCGGTGGTGCCGTGGAGGCATGATGGTGGAGTGGCGCAGCCCACTGGGCAGCAACGGCAGGTGTGATTGCCGGGTGGTGGGCAGGCTCAGGCGGGTGCCTGAGGGCGGCGGTGCAGGGCTGCGGTGCGAGGCGCAGTCCTGGGGGCGGCGCTCTGTGCGCTGCGGTCAGCCCGAGCACTTCTCGGCTGGACGGGGTGGGATCCGGGACGCGCAGCAGGTCTCGGCCGGACATTGGGGCGGGGGGCTACCACAACCCCCCCGCGAGAATGCCGACGGGGGCCCGGCGCGAACGGTGTCCTCTCCGTCACAGCTAGGCTCGGTGTCTTGGTGGTGGCGCGCCTTCTAATCGGCGCAGGGCGGTCTTCCACGTCGCAGCAGGACGCGGACGGCCATGGTCTTCGGATGGTGTGGTGGTCTCACCAAGCGGGGAGCGCTTGGGGGAACTGGCCTCCCGTGACCACAACGCTGGGATAAAATCCCAGCGGGGCGGGCGGGCAGCTCATCTTCCCGGCAAGGCGGCAATCCACACTCAGTTCACAAGAACCAAGTGCAGATTGCCGATCGCCCTCAGAAGGTGGTTTCAGGAACTGCTCCAGTGGAAGGTGGTCGGCACGTACGCGATACGAACGAAAACGCGGCGCGATCGGGCAGCGTAACGACGTGCGCGCGCGGAGGTCAGGACGAACCCAGCAATGTTAAAGTTAATCCTTCGTTAAATATCATGTTGTTCCTCTCGTAATTCCTATCATTGAATGAGAAGGCTTGGTATTTTAACAAGCCGTTAACACTAACATGCGTTGGTGAAATCGGGACTTAAGACGTCACGAGTTACCACAGGTGCATCTCTCTTTTATGCGATGGCTAAGGAGGGTTATCCGTGAAGAGCTGGAGAAAGAAAGAGTAAGAGAGGAGGTGCCTCATCAACCATCTTTCCCGTGGGTGTCGTAAAAGGCGACATAGTAATGTCCCGGATATATAGGTATATTACCTATCTAAAACTGCGCTCGCCAAACCGCTGTGGTGACTTTAATTTTATTTACAAAAAAAATTTTTTTTTTGCGTTTTCGTTATTTTTCCGCCAAAAAAAAAAAGAAATGGTAAATAGTAAAAAAAATCCAAAATGGGAAAAGGTAGTATAATCGTATTTCAAAGTTATAGGGACTGTTCTTTTTACACCCTATAATCAAGCGACTCAGTTACATTTAAGAATTAACTATTAAATAACTTAAAAATGTTATATGAAAAATAACATTTTAAGTTTATTTACCCATGACTGGGGTGTACAAACAGTACCCTATTATTAAAAGCATCGAAGAACAATAAATATTCTATAAAAACCGTTGCAAAGTTACTTATCGCTAATATTTACAAGAATTTCCAGATCCAACAATCAGTGTTAATAAAATTTCGATTACAACCACTTAGTGTCACAGTTCTAAAACGTAACTTGTCCGTAACCCGGTTGTCAGGAAATGTGTAAATTTACGATCAGCTGACCTCAGCAAGGTCAACGACCGGAGAAAGGGCTGCGGTTTTTTACTTATTGCACTTGCCTATAGTTGACCTCAAATATGTAGAGCAAATTTTAATCTGTGGTAAACTTTCTTGTGTGGTGGTTTAAATTTTGATTGAATTATTGAAAGACATTAGCTTATTTCTAACGGTAATTCTATAGGTTTAGTCCCGATTTCACCAACGCATGTTAGTGTTAACGGCTTGTTAAATTACCATGCCTTCTCATTCATTGATAGGAACTACGAGAGGAACAACATGAAATATAACGAATTAACTTTAACATTGCTTGGTGAAACACGCCCTTAAAGTGATAGAATATTAAACAACAATTGTAACTTTAGAAAATGTAATTTATAAATTCATGCAAAAGTTTCTACTGGTTAAGAAAGCATTGAAAAAAAAAATTAAAATTAATTGTACAGTTACCAGACTCAACTTTAAATCTTAATATTCATGAGTGATACGCCTATTAAGATTTTCTTTCAAAGTTGCACACACATTACATAACAAGGATTTGTTGCACATGCATGAACGCCGTATCAAATGCTATTTAATTTACGTGTTAAGATGTGACCGGTGCAAACTTAAGCTTTTACAACACTTGCGTAAGAACAGTTTTGCAAATAGAAAACGTAACGAACATTTTGCTAATTGCAATGACTTAGAGTTGTTTGAGGTGACGTTGGTGAAAGCATGTGATTACGTCACGCATTTTATAGATACATTATTATTTTTATAGTCAATGATAATTATATTATTTGATTGTTAATTTGAAACAGTTTTTCTGAAGGGTGCTCAGCCAGGAGCCATAATCGGTGTCCTATTTTTGTAGATGGAAAATAGAAGATACTGATCGCAATAGACACACACGTTATACAAAAAATCGGATTCGGAAGAGGAAATACTGACCGATTGTCGTTCCTACAAAAAGTATACCTTACAAGTTTGTTTATTAACGTATGACGACCTCCGTGGCATAGTGGTTGAACGCGTTAGTGGTCGAGCGAGAGGTCACGGGTTCGAAAACAAAAAGTTTTCAATGTTCCTGGGTCATGGATGCATATTAAATTTGTGTATATTATAATGAAAATCTCAAATATGTGTATAGTATAAAAAGTATTAAATATATTTCCGTTGTCAGGTACCTGTAATACAAGTTCTTCGGATACTTAGCACGGGGCCAGATTGACGTGGTGTCAAGCGTCCATAGATATTATTATTACTAAGAAGTTACACAGTTTTCTTTTTTTATCGGTTTATCTAAAACAATTTAGCACAGGGGTCATTGACATTTAATCAACTGTTAACCTAACTGTATATTTTTAATTCGTTGAATTTGCGTTCGACACACGTACGATATGGAGAACGATATAATTGGCTGCATTATCGATAACGGAATCGAGTAGCTATTCGATTAAAGGTCAAATGCAAATCGATTTTATACGTGTGTACTGTATGAACTTTTGTGTGTGTACCGGATGTGGGTAGGTTGAGATATTAAGTGGCCTTAACTGTTGATAACAATTAGTTTAAGTGCCAATTACAAATCTAATCATCAATCAAAATCACTCTCGGCATGGCCTACCATCCCATACAATCTATCTTTAATACAAAAAAATTGCAATAGATGTCACTACTATTAATGTTTGTAAATTATAAAAATATGTAAATATGCCGAATTAAGTACACATATTGACATTAAAATAAAGGTAAGCATATGTTTTAAGCATAACAACACATTAATCAAAATTCAACTCCATAATTAAGAAGAAGATACGAAACGAAATTAGTAATTGGTATTTTCCAATAGTGGCGCTAGATGGCGGTTTCCGGAATGTGCCTGGACTTCACCCTTAGCCAGTCGCATTGCCAGTATTAGGGTGATACCATTTTCTAGTACTGGGTCGTGTCTCTGTTATATATATCTTCTTTGTGCTCTACTAATCAAACTGAAAGAATGTCAGGTCACAGGTACAACCCAAGCGTTATGAATTACTAGATGTTTCCTACTACTTTGTATGCTCAAAATCCCACGGGAATCGTACATTGTATCGCTGTATTTTTCGCTTTTGCCGTGCGGTCTTAAGCGGACGCTGTTATTATTTATTATCAATTTTTTATTACTGTTTAGTGCAATATTAAGATTAATCTTGTGAATATTTTGACCTGAGCTGCACCTAACATCTGCATATTGCATTTATACAACCAAATTACGTATTATTATCGTTATGCATGCGATTGTAGATAGCCTCTAAATATGCACGATTTCACTTACAGAAACTAAACACACAACTTTATATTATAATGGTTATACTGATTTTTATTTATTCAGAAAATTCATAGCTACTCTAATATCAATTAATATATATGAAATTTCTAGGGTCATTGACATATTTTTACTAACAGCGAAATACAAAACACCTATACGCAGCTGTACTTGTGAGGTCTTTGTATACTTAAAATTAAAAAAATAGCAGCGTTATAAGATTTTCAAAATTATAAAAATATTTTATGAGTTGTTATGTTAACCACACGTTTTACACATTGTAAATATGTAAATAAATCAGTAAACAATAAAATAATTAAATGTAGTAGGTATAACAGGTGTAAAAAGAACATTCACTAATATCTTTTGTATATGATTATATTCCCTTTACTCATTCTAGAAATGTATTTTTATTGCTTTATCGTTATTTTTGCGCTAAAATTAAGAAATGGTAAAAAGTAAATAAAAATAGTTTTTACAAAAAAAATACATTATTTAAATGAGAAAAGGTAGTATAATCGTATCTCAAAGTTATAGTGACTGTTCTTTTTAACCGACTTCAAAAAAAGGAGGAGGTTCTCAATTCGTCTGTATGTATAATATTTTTTTTTACACGTATTTAGCTGTTCTGGCCACAGGCGCAGCAATGAGGAAGCGGCGACTTGTCAGTTGTCGCCGGAGCGGTCAGCCGCAGCGCGCTCTACCTTTACGTTCTCACTAACCGCATTGACGTTTTGCAAGTTGCAGGGCTGTCAAAAATATTTTTACACTTTCAATTTGGGTAGGTTTTTTATTTTTTAACTAGCAAACATTTAAAAATCTTAAAGTATTTCAATACTTTAAAAACAAGCATTCTAAATTCTACACTAAGCACAAAAGATAATGTAATCATAAAATTAAAAGGCGCTTTTAGTTTTCCAAATTTATTTTCTATTATACATTAGTTAAATTGTCGTTTTTTAATCTATTGATCTCTCAAAATAGATGTTTTTTTATCTCTCTCTATAGGGTTGCCTATGTAATAATTTATATAACATAGGCAACCCTAATTTTAATAAAAAATAATCAAGTCGCAAGTCTATTACAAAATATGGAGTTAGTGATTATCCGTAATCAATGAAATAGCCCGCGGATACAGACGATATTGAAGAAGCCATACATTACACGCAAATGCAGTATCAGATTTGATTGATTATTTAAATACATGTCTTTAATTTAACAACATAGAGTGGAATACGCGTTACTTTCTTGTAGTTCTTTTTGTTATAAATTAAATATTCTATTCAAGTATCTATTTAGTTTTTGTATAGAGTTTTATGTTCGTCTCGTAACGAAAAATTTGTACACATACATTTTATATGTAATATGCATATAAAAAAGTGTATGTGTACCTACTATGTACCCAAGTAAGAAGGTATACTAGCTAACTTCATGGTGTCGGTTTTACGTGTCAGTGTGCGCGCGCATCGTAAAAGTTTACCGGTACCATTTTTTCCTAACGCGCGAAACTAAATATATTCAAAAGTAGCTTCTTTTTTCCCAAAAAGAATATAATATACTTTCAATACTAACTATATAGTTATTATAGTAACTCTTATTACACGCCCTTAGTAGAGCCATCGAATAGCGTATGTTCAGTGTTTGGAAAATCGTTTGTGGTCTGATGCTCGTACCGTAGTTTACACGGCTTGATGACGTACCACCCGCGTTGTTAGCCATCACACATCATCAACTTTATAGTTGGTATATTTTAAAACTTTTGAAAATAGCAGATAAAATATATTCATCTTATAAGGCATGAAACATTTAGTAACATAGTATTAGGAGGAATGAGAAACTAATATTATATAGTATACCTCTAAGATAAAAAAAGAATATTTTAGAAAAATCTTAACACGTATATTTTTAGATTTTATTAAAAAAGCTTAATGTTTTTTAAATATTATTTTAGCTCAATAGCTAATATAATGGATTTTATGGTAGACAGAAATAAAATGTGGGAAAAAAAGCAGGCAGTACAACAAAACTGCAACGCTTTTGACATCTCGTGACAGCTGTCAGACGCAACCACAGACTACGAAAATGACAGATTTGTTTTTTAAGCGTATCGATTATACAAAAAGGTCTATAATCGCTCATCCATCATATCATTGTTCTCATTAAAATTATTAAATATCATGATATGTGGCGCGAGTACGTTTTTGTGGAACTGAACATGTTCAGTTGCCACAAAAACGTACTCGCGTCACATGCCGAGATGTTTCGATTATTACAATCGATTCCCAACTAATTATGGGACATCACTACGCTCACAATGGAGGTTAGCAACCTTCATTGTTCGTAGGAATGTGCGGCCTAAGCCTTATAAAATTAAATTATAGCGGAGCCCGTTTGATAGTAACGATAATTTGTTTTGAAATAGTTCATGGATACTTGTTTGCTATTATGCGTTAGAGTAAAATGTGGTTGAATAAATTATAGTAAATTGAGAGTTATGTCGAGTTTCATCATCACAGTTCTCGTGTCAAGTCTTACCTTAGAAAATGCCTCCGTTTATGTTTTACAAAACTCTTTTTTTTTTGGTTTGAGCCTAAGCTTATGGAAATATAGATTGAAGGTATAATTTTAATGTGGATATACCTATATAAAATATGTAACCATCATGATCATGATGATGATGTATATAAAGCCGTAAAAGACAATAAGGGCTCCCACCAACGATGAAATGCGTATGCAAATGCTCGCAATGAAATTCACAAGGAAATTATTTCTGTTCTGTTTCCGACAGCGATACGCAGTGATATGTCGCGTGAACTTTGTTTCATCATCCAAAGCAAAGTTATGGGAGTTCAAAAAAACGACGAAACCTTTCGAGAAAAGGTAGGTAGTGCCCTTGCGCTTCGCTTGGCTCGTCTTGACGGGGGCACGACCGTGCCCCCAGATCTATAAAATTTAACACACAGTTTTTGCTTCACTAAATAAAAGTTTATATAAAATTTAAATATATTATATCTAGTTATATCCCGCCAAAAAAATTTTTCGAGGGATATTGCTAGTATATTTTAAATTTTATGCTATGGATTTCCGCAAGTTTCTTTCGTCAAAATCAGGCGTTACTTCTTTCCAAAGTAACGCCTGATTCCTTAAACTAAAAGTATATTTTATATTACTAATATGATTAAATAACCATATTAGTAAGTGATCATGTAAAATATAGGATTTTAATTGTATGCTGTTCAAAAAAGCCTGTTCGTTTGCAAATTGGTAAATCAATTATTGCTAATGAACCAAAAGGGTTATGTAACGAAATTGCATTCAAGATCAACAATTTATTACATAATAAAGTAAATGTTATAAGACGAATTCAATATTTATTGCACGAATCGTACGCATCGAAACCGTTCGCGTTAGTGACAGGCTTGATCGTGTGTGTGATAAGTTCACACATAAAGTATTCAAAAACAAAAGCAGTAAGTTCTGTGCTGAATAAATAAGTAAAACACAACAACGTTAATAAAATCCTTTATAATATCTCAATAATTCATTGTAAAATCATACAACATACAAAAAAATTAGCATCAAAATGATTTTCTAATTTACTCTCTGCATTATAGTTTTATAAATCTGAGTAATTAAACAACTTTCAAAATAATTAATAGTTTAAAACTTAACTATGCTAAATTCCAAATTCTTAAAATCCAGACCAGCCTTGAAATGGGCGAAAATTATAATCAAAGATTACGTTACACACATACATGTAGCCCAAGCTTATAAAAGCGTTTTAAAATAAAAGAGTTATAAATTCAGCCGCTTTTTTACACCATTAAGTTTAATATTCATTTAACAGCTATGTAATGTAACTGGCACCTAAGTTGGAAAAGGGATATATTGTTGAAATTCTGCACATTCAATAATATTACAATATAGTATGAAGCAACCATTACAATAAAATTTACGAAGAAGGAATCTCAGATGAAGTGCAATCGCGTTTAGAATGTTAAAACTTAAACAATGGTTATAATATTAGCCGCAGCTACGAGAATTGCCCACTGTATGTGAATATAAATATACTATCGATTCAATTTCAATATTATTTGACTAAATTAAGACAAATCAGACATAAATCTACTCTCATATTTTGAGTTGTTTGTAGGAACTTTGTTGAAAGTTACTTGCGAATATGTTTTTATTTAACTTAAGTGTAACTTACTTACATACATTTTTAATCGGCTTCCCATTCGAAATAAGATGTTAGTAATTCGGAGGGAATTTGTAATAACTGCACTGATATTAAAAATCGATAGTTAGATATCGACTGTGAACCGGCAATATTATGTCCTATCTTAAATTTAGATGCAACTGATTTATAATATCTTATCTCGATTATCTAATTAAAATTATTCAGACAGAAGAATCGGGTTAATTTTTTAATAAATAAATAATATTAATGTCAACTGTTTTTTGTTTTATAACAATTTAAGCGTTTGTAATAATTTTAGTTACGTTTTTTCAGTTTCCTTAAAAATCTTGAAAAATAAGAAATATGATAATTTGCCAGTTCATAGTCGATTTATAGAGTACATACAATAATTAAAAGTTAATGACTAAACCACACAAATGATATAGTCTCTGTTACCCTTTCATTATTAAGAATCCTTTAGCATCTCATCAGTAGCTTATACGCTACAATTAAACAATCATTCAAACATACAAACATACATGTACAAACTTGATAAAGGGAATTTTTTTCACACTTAATTGCATTGTCAGACAGAACAAGTAAAGGATAAACGTTGTGTCGTATCAATACAGGACAATAGGAAAATGGCGTATTTTGCATATGTACCTACTTATTCAAAACTATCTCTGTTCCCTTCGTTCGCGTGGTTTTTGAGTGACTTAAGCCGTTTATGCAGCGCACGCAATGAAAGTCCCCAAATGTATAATTAATTTTCCCCGTTTTTGCAACATTTCTCACTGACGCTTCAATCCTATTGGTCGCAGCGTAAGGTTATATAGCCTAAAGCCTTTCTCTATAAATGGACTATCCAACAAAAAAAGAATTTTACAAATCGGACCAGTAGTTCTTGAGATTAGCGCGTTTAAACAAACAAACAAAGAAACTCTTCCGCTTTATCTTCAATATAAGTATAGATTTTAAGTAATCAGATTTCTGGAAATTGGTGAAAATTATGCTCATAGATTCCGTTACATACATACCTATAAATTATGTATATGTATATATACATACATGTACAACCCTAGCTTATAAAAGCATATATAGACTGTTACAATCATTACCCTTCCTTTTGGCTTTGCCGTCGGGTAACAAGTTACTCCTATGGAATACTGCAAAACCAATCATTTTCCCGAGATCTATCTAGATTCATATGCGAATAAGCAACAACTAGTCTATAAATGATTTAAAGTCAAAAGCTGCCATTGTTCGAATTTCAAGATGAAATTCTTACAATAACGGCAAGCCGGTTCGTTTAACGGTATGGCTGTACAGTGTACAGTCGCTCATATAATTGTACCAGTCATCGCCCTTATTACTAAGGTAGTAAGGTACACTGGATTCCTCGACTGAACGATCCTAAGTTCCCACTCTATTGTTCTGTTTTTAATAGAAATTAATGTTAAAACTAAGTGGCTAAGGCTTGGTATTGCCATAGACCTAGTATGATTATATTACCTAAGGCTAAATGAGAAACTTGCTAAATAGACAAGCAATTTCTTGGAACTGAATATATTCTTGTATTTGAATATCCCAGTTTAGGCGCCATTTTAACGGAGAAAAATTAGTGTTTATCAAGTATGATTTTTATTATACTACAAAACAAAAAACCTTCTAAACCTAAAAATGGGACCTTACGGGAAGCAAAAAAGTTTACACGACAAAAATAATTAAGAATTTCCGCCTTTTTTGAAAGTTGGTATCTTTTATGAGTTGTTACTTAGTGTAAGTTACTAAGAGTTGCTAATAAAAAAAATATCTCTATTAAACACATAAAGGGACATAACACAGCCAGAGGTTAACAAAAATACTAACTCATACATAAACAAAGAAACAAGTAATTAATCAGAAGTGAATATAAAGCTATAATTTCCGTCTTCTATTTGAATATAGAGAATAAAACCTTCCAGAAAACGTAAACAGCAATATCTCAGTAATTTACTGTGTTGAGTTCCTGTCGTTACGTTAAATTAAGTCTGACTTTCATGTGCGCGCAGTCATGTTGGCTCTACGGCCTATTGTTTATATACTTTCCGTCACACTTGTAATATGGACGTAATATATACGAGAAAAGAAAACGTGACCTTTTCTATTTTTAATGCCGGAGAAAGTCAATATATGTAATACAAAAGCTAATAATTGTTTTAATAGCTCCCCACGCCGATTCCGTTGAAACAAGGCCAGCTAGGCAATTTTTAGTGGCCAAGTGTGTGCGCAATACACAAGGACTCAATTTTATTCTCGCAACCTAGCTGGCGAGAGAGTAAGCAAACACTTTTTACATACCTGGATCTTGTTAGACAATCCGGTGATTCGAATACCTTCAACAACAAAAATTGTTTTCAAGTCTGGTTTTAAAACAAAATTTTTTGTTTTTTCCAACGCGGGATTCGAACTCTATAATATATTAATACACAACATGTACTACCTATATTTATATTTTTTTTTATTTTATTGTAATAAGCTTAGATCAACAACACACTAGATAACGTGTCCCATACAAAAACAAGGCTAAATCAGTCCGTGTGATATATGACAATATATATGTTTAATAACGAACTAAGACAAAGTTTTATAACATTTTAAAATGTAATTTTTAAATTTAATTTTTTTTAATCTAAATTCTAACACCGCAATATGTTTTTAAATTTAGATTTTCTAAGGAAAATTTAGTGATTTCAAATCAAGCAATGTGAGTGAGTTTTATGACACATGTGGCCGTTGGCAGTGATCCAAGCAAACTAAATGAAATAACAGCTTGGAAAGTCAGGTGATATTCGCCGAGACGGATTTCTTGTGCTAAAATGTCTAGTGTTTTGTTGACCAAAGCTATAAGCCCCTAGGAAGTAACTCATTTGTCAGAATAACTTATGTCGGGTCAGTAGTCCTGTATACAAATATATTACTTGTATGAAATTATAACTTGTATGTATGAAGTTGTATTTAATTCAAGTAACGTACGGCAGTATTCCCACCATCCGCCGTCATAAACCAAATCGAACGTTCGGGAATTTCTAAACAGCGGGCGGCTTAGTATTTATCATTTAAATTGTTACTACATGATAATATTATTAATATTAAGATAAGGATTATCGTGATATTTTATTATTTAATAGATATGAACAATCGATTAATATAATACCTGAATATACCATTTACACTTATTATATGCGCAAATTTGAGATGTGGGGCATTTCTCATAGAAACATGAAAGACTACAAGTAAGTCTTTTAGAGCTGGTACTCTTACAGTAAACTCTACTAGTAGGCACATACACACCCTAAAGTATTATCACTAATTTACCTTTTACATGTGTATAGGTACAAAATAATAATAATGATAGCTCCCATCACCGATTTCGGTGTCGGTAGCCGATTTCATTGAAACCAGGCCAGCTACACAGGAGTTATTTTATAATGCCCAAGTGTGTGCGCAATATACAAAGACACTCTCTCTTCCTTTTACTTTCATAAACCAGTGGGACAGTAAACCGACACGACTGGCGAGAGAACACGCGCAGGACTTTTTACATGCCCATCCGACGCATGGATCATCTTTTTTGTCAGACAATTAGTCTGAATTGTCCTAACCAAACTTGAAAACAACATTTTTTGTTGTTTCAATGGGGGAATCGAACCAACGACTTCCGGGTAGAGAGCGAAGCTCTGAACCACTAGACAAAGACTAAACCTAAAAGTTTTACACCTTGTACATACAGTGTATATGATGTACATACTCTACATACTATGTAAAATCATCGTATAGTAGCCAGTAGATACTTCAATCACGCTCGTACTTCTGGGAACGGCCGCGTGTGGAATATCAAGATGGCCGATTTTGAGAAATATTTACACATCCTCCATACATTATACATACGGTCATACATGTTAAAATTTATTCATACACATTCACACAATGTATTCAAACTTGTATTTATGACAAACATTGACATACAAAACATATGTACAATCCTTTGCGTCGCTTAGTCGGGAAAAAAGATTTAACAATAAAATATTTGCATACACACGGATGAAATACGTATTATAAGAAGATACGAACATCAAAGTTGCGAATCGACTGTAAAAATCGAATCATTTAACCTTTCTGCGACCTCTTGATAAGGGATTAAGTAAGCGGGAAGTGCAAATGAAAAGGTCGCAGTAATTACAGCGCATCAATTACTTTGCAACGTCATTAGCTCTCTTTTGTATGCGTTATCAGATATATAACAGAGACCTAGTACTAGAAAATGGCATCATCCCAATACTGGCAATTCGACTGGCTATTTTTGTTTTCTTCGATTTCCAATAGATAAAGGGTGTGCACATTCCGGAAACTGCCATCTAGCGCCACTATTGGAAAATACTAATTACTGATTTCGTTTCGTATCTTCTTCTTCATTAAGGAGTGGAATTTAGCTTAATGTGATGTTATGCTTAAAAAATATGCTTATCTTTACTTTAATGTCAATATTTGTACTTAATTCGGCATATTTACATTTTATAATTTACAAATAGTAGTGACATCTATTGCAATTTTTTTGTATTAAACATAGATTGTATGGGATGGTAGACCATGTCAGATACTATTAGGTTAACGTTAACCATAGGATACGCAATGAGATGCCGTCCATCTCCTCCCTCGCAGGTTTATGAGGGTTAAGGAACAGTGCTTTTGTGTATTGCGAACACACTTAGGCGCTATATAGCTCCTGCGTAGCTCGTCTGCTTTTATTGAAACCATCTACTGTCGCTTAAATCGGTGGAAGAACTATTACTATTATTAATTTTTGCTGTTGTAAAAAAAATCTAGTTATTTTATTTTAATATTATGTTAAGCTTTCACATAGTTCCAAATTGGGTAATTTTAAATGTCACACATCTCACAATTACTTACAACTGAATATTCACACACGATCAACAAAATAATCGGAAGCAGCTGATCATGTCGATCAAAATCACATCGTAAAATTGACCTTTTTGTAACCTCTTGTTATGGGATTAAGTGACCGGGAAGTGCAGAAGCAAAGGTCGTAGTAATTACAGCTCATCATATTGCTACTTCATTACCTCACTATTGTATGCGAGTAGAGACTTGAGATTTACTAGACCTCTTATCTAATTGTAAATACATGCCAGTAAATCGAGACAGGAGCTGGCATGAAAATCTCCAACGTCTGCACATTTTGTAACCCCCAAGTGCTCATTACCTTGAACTCCAAATGAAAATTCTAGATTACAAATCGATCGAAGATAGCACGGTAAAAACACGATTTTCCGCATGTTACGTAGAATAGTTTCTAGCGTTATCGGTTAATAACTTTCGTATTCGAACCCGTTTACCTTGTTTTCCCCGGCGGCCAGCGTATTAGGCAGATCCAGCATTTCTTTCCTGAGCTATGTGGGTCAATTTCGCAAATAGAAACTACGTAGGCCTTAATATGATTATACACGTGCAAGTATCAAGAGTTCTATGTAAAACTTCAATCTACGACCGGGACCCTTACCCCTGACCCTACCCCTTCTGAAAGGCCAATCCAATCGTCAATACTGATTGATTGAGATACTTCAACTGTGAAGTCAATTGAGTTAACAAGCCAACTGAAACACGCAAAAACTTCGCCAACTCGCTACGTACACCAATGAGCGCTCAGAATCGCTTGATAACTGAATTTTAGCTGATGGAGGATTAAAAAATAATATTGTAAACACATACACAGACAAACACAGCTGACAAATCAACTCTCGTCTCAATCCTAATTTCAGTTAGTTCCATAAAATCGACACTCAATTTCAAACCAACTTGGCGCTAGTGTGTCGTGACGATCTGCCAAATTCTAATGCAATCCCAATTTCAGTTTTATTCAAGACTAGGATATATATAGGAGCAGCTATGACGATATTATGTTCTAGAATCCAGGTAAAATTCAAAACTGTAAACAGGTAAAAAACAAAAGGAACACTAAGCAATAGGCCTGAAAATCGATTCTGAAAATCGATTAAACTAGTGTCGAGTCGAGTTTTATTTAGTTGGACTGCATTTTTATGTCTATGGCAATTGAAAAACAGTTTTTTTGTCACCGGCAAGGTCAAATATAGAAATCTTTATTACTGTATCGGGGTCAAAATGTTTGCATTTCAATAAAAATAAAAGGATTCTTATCTCTTTTTTACTAAATACGGTATAAAATTAAAACAACAGCCGATGCATACATTAAGTTTTATATGTTGTTACCTTATCGAGGTTAAATTTTAATGTTACATCATTTCTGGAAAATTACATCATCTGAACAAAATAAGGAAAATATGTTGTGCTCTTATCACTTCTTTACTATTTAAATTTGTCACAATAAAAGTAATCTTAATCTTTAGAAGATTACCAATGTTCTTTATTAATATTTTATAGATATAATATTTTACAAGATATACAGCCGGTTTCTGAAAGAATAATCAAATTTATTATCAACTAATGCCATTAAAGTTAACAACACTTATGAAAGCTGAATAAACAAACGTTAATCATAGAGAAAGAGAGGGACAAAAATTACGTATCTATACATTTATATTATTACATCACACTTGCACTCGCAAGGCTGGTCTCAAAAATGTTTCAGAAACTGGAGCACGATTCTCGGGCAGTGGAAAAAAGCTCGAATATTAGTATATCCCGCTCGCACGCGCGGTAAATCTCATTTGCATGAGCGGGACAGACCGATAGTAAAAACTGAGTTCGAGCCCTGAGAATTAGGGCCCTGGCCCTTAATAGTATACTTTTTAAAAACTATACAAAAATGAATTGACCAATTGCAAAGGATAATATATTGTTTTATATCTAGTCTGACAGTATTTGTAATCTTGTGTAGACAAAACGTAATTGGTGGTCATGCTACAGATTGCTAAATAGTTATTACTACGTAAGTCATGCCTGAGCAGTAAAAATGGTCATCCCTTATCCCTTTATGTTTAATATTATTCCTTCATTTGTTAATATAATATTTAATTTTCGTAATATTTGAATGTTGTATTTTGTTATTGTTGTCATATTTATTAGGTATACAATTGTCCTCAAATTTTAAATAAGAGCTAGAACACACCGAACATAAGCAAAGCCACTAAGACATATTAAAATTCAAAAGCGAATACAATTTTCCTTAAAGACATTAAGAACATTTTAAATATTAATGGCATATAGCAATGCTACGTTTTATACCTCTCGTTCTCTCAAGCTCATACGCTGTTTCCCTTTATCAATGTACATTGTACATTACCAACTTACCGACAAATCATCGGTCGACAGGGCAATTCTCGATAAATTACGTCGCATTTATAAATAGCTGCCACGAGCAAAGTTGAAAGTTGATATCCCATCGGGCAGCGACGGGACAATCCGTTTCTTACGTTTCACGTCTAAACACTTCGAAACTCTATTCAAATCCATCGCTAATACATTTTCTACTTTATCGTATAGTTGTTACGACTGATATTTGAATGCCTCGAAGTTGCGGTAGGGATTGGCATTTTACTTGAATCATTTACAAAATCAAATACTTTATCTAATTATAATTTGATGTCTTTTATAAATGGCGTTGTAATATTTTGATCGTTTTAAGAGCCAGTTAGAAGATCATAGACAAAAGCAGAAAACCTGCTCTACCTACTGCTTTGAATTTGTAATCTGTTATACCCAATTTAATTTAATATGCAATTCTAAAATCATATTTATATTGGGTATACAGGACTATTATGTAGGCCATAGACTTTTCGAAATCCAGAGAAATCGAAGGTTGCTTTAAAAGAATAGCCCATTCAATCGGTTAATCTGCCAATACACATTACAATACATGAGATTGCACAATAAAACAAAGTTACATCAAAATCTTCAGTCTAAAACGGTTAAATTAAAAGCAACCTTACTAATAGACTGCTAAAGTTACTTTTCTAGCGACAAGGGTTTATTTTCACCACCTGTCTTCGCTGACCCACGGGTCTAAGCTCTTTGTTATAAGGTCACTCAAGTAATGGCTATTGTCTTAGATATAAATCAATTGTGCATTGAATGCCAATGGGTTTCCTTGAAATTTGAGTAGTTGCTTGGAATTCGACTCCAGAATCTAAATGTTATTTGCATTTTGTGATTTAGACAGAATATGACTTTTGACGTAAATCGGATAATATTGTCACATTTAATAATATGCCTTTACTATACCTAGAATATAAGACGCAAGCAATCCGAACCGTGGACGATTTTGACATTATGGCTGACGCGGAGCGGGGCGGAGAGGAGCTTAGCGGTGCTAAAATTGACCAATCACTACGCTCGTACTCTTTCCGTGGAAACGGAGCGGAGATTTCGAGTTTATTATGACTTTAATCCGCAACCGAACCGTACCCAACCCCTGTCAACTATACTTGCTTAAAATGAAGAATTACCCAAAATGTCACTTCATAATTTTAAACATTACTTTTTTATCAAATGAGATGGAAGCCATAAGAACCTCATAAAAGTCTCGCCATATAGATGCGCTAATATCACTCACAAAAACTACCCGATGAATTGATAACCTCCTCCTTTTGGAAGTCGGTTAAAAAATAAACCTCTTAAGGAGCTGGAACCCGTCATGCAGGTCCATATTAAATAAGCTCTTTTACCAATCAGCTTTTTACTGTACAAATACAAAAGTTGTAAAACTTGAGTATACGTGTTATATTTATACCTGCATTCTTATTTATATTGAAGCAGTAACCCCCTGGACTAGTACTAGGACCTGTAGGTACCATGGCCTACTATCCCATACAATCTTTAATACACAAAAATTGCAATAGATGTCACTACTATTAACTTTGTAAATGATAAAATGTAAATATGCCGAATTAAGTACAAATATTGACATTAAAATAAAGATAATCATATTTTTTAAGTATACCATCACATAAAGCTAAATTCAACTCCTTAGTTAAGAAGAAGATAATTAATTAGATAATTAAAAAGATAAGTAATTAGTATTTTCCAATAGTGGCGCTAGATGGCGGTTTCCGGAGTTTCTAAGGACTTCACCCTTTGCCAGTCGCATTGCCAGTATTAGGGTATACCATTTTCTAGTCTAGACTAGGTCGTGTCTCTGTTATATATCTACTTTGTGGTAGGTACCTAATATAATTTAACGCTTTAGAAGATTACTTCACGGAAGACGTCATAGATCGTTTTGATGCTCGAACCTTTGAACCAACTGTGCATGGTTTTACCGAGAAAAATATAGTAATATATTAAATACTAGCTGACCCGTAGCCACTTCGTTGAGCATGAAAACCGTGTAAATCTTCCCGGGACTTCCACGAATATCTCAAGACCAAAAATACCCGAATCAGTTCAGCTGATCTCGAGTTTCAGCGAGACTAACGAACAGCAATTTATTTTTATATTGCCTATGTTACTCAGTGATAATGTAGCTTTCTAATGAAAAAAAAAAATTAAAATCGGCCCAGTACTTTTTGAATTAAGTAGTTACATACAAAAATACAAATCTTTCCTCTTTATAATATTAGTGTAGATAGTGTAGATATGCTGCGCATATCCGTATCATATCCGGAAATGGAAAAGCACAGCGTCAACACATGTACAGACGAATTATAAGTATAAAATTTTTTTCTCGGAAGACATCATACTATACCGCTTTGATCCACGAGCCATTGTCCCGAACTGGCATGGTTTCAGACATATATTACCAGCAGAAATAAAGAAATATATATTCGGGAATGCGCAGCGTCAAGACACGTACAGAAGAATCTATACTAATGTTATAAAGCGGAAGAGTTTGTTTGTTTGTTTAAACGTGCTGATCTCAAGAACTACTGTACCGATTTGAAAAATTCTTTTTTCATTGGATAGTCTATTTATACAGGAAGGCTTTAGGATATATAACATTACGATGCGACCAATAGGAGCGAAGCGTCAGTGAGAAATGTTGCAAAAACGGGGAAAATTAATTACGTTTGGGGACTTTCTTTGCGTGCGCTGCATAAACGGCTTCAGTCACTCAAAACAAACCCCACGCGAACGAAGTCGCGGGAACAGCTAGTTATGAATATAAAGACTGTAAAACTCAAAAACGGGCGCGGACAAAAAGCTAATTAAATACCAAATTAAATCAATTAAAATCAATCATACTAAATGTTGCATGTTTGCCGTTAAATTGTTACCTTCATGTATACTGATAATATGTACGCATATTATCAGAACAGATAAAAAATAGTCTACTAATTAAATGTAGATTTGACCGTACAAAAAGGTGATTGATACACATACAGGTGCATGAAGATACTGTGGCATTCATGGAAGATTTATCTCGCGCCGGGTACTATAAATTACTGAAAGGTCACAGGTGAGCGAAACCGCCAAGGCCGTAGGAACAGGGCAGGAAAACAGCATGTTAGGTTTCTACTTTCTATAGGATAGGCCTATAGATTAACCCCACGATAGCCAATTACAATTTAATGTCTTGTTAAAAGCAAATAAACGAGAAATAGTACATTATCTAACGCATTTGAAATGTGTTAGCGTTTATAATTTAAGTAAATATTGTATTAGGTATGCACTTTCATAGAAAATCATTAATTTAACTAAGAAATTTATATTTATACTAGCTGACCTTTGCCTACTTCGTTGAGCATACAAGTTTGTGATGAACCGTTTAAACCTTTCCGGGACTTCCACAAACATTTCAAGACTAATAATAGACGAATCGGTTCCGCCGTTATCGAGTTTTAGCGAGACTAAAGAACAGCAATTCATTTTTACATATATGAAGAATAGGTAATAATACAAATGGACCTGAGATTAACTGTTTAGCTTTATAATATTTATATACTTATAATTAGTATTAGTTCATTGACATGAATAATTTACCTACTGCGTTCCTACTCTACATTGATATTAAAGGAAGTGAAAGGACTTATTGAATTCAAGTCATAATAACAAGTTGTTCATATACACGCTCTTATGTATAATTAACTACAAATTACAATATATATTTTTTATGTGTTTTAAGACTACTTTATTTTACCAGATAATTTTTCTATTATTTTACCCCCATAACCACATAAGTCATAACCTTTAAAAACACCTCAATACAAAATTTGAGACACCTTGCACTTGTAGTTTCCGAGATTTCGTGATGCATGAGTAAGTGATTGGTTTAATGTAAATAGTTTACTCTATCATAATGTAATCACTACATAATAATAACAAGTTAGACGAGTATTAATCATATTATGAGTTATGTATAATTTCAAAGCTCACCCGTAACTAAACTTTCGCTTAAAGCTAAGCAACGATTATGTTTAAAAGCTCCAGTCGTAGGCAACAGTTAGGCGTAAAATCGTCGGTGCTTTCAAGCGCTATACTTTAAAACCGTACGCGCGTTGAAGTCTTTAATAAGTAGTACAATATACTTCACACTAATATTATAAAGGCTAAGGGCGTGTTTCACCAAGCTATGTTAAAGTTAACCCTTCTGTAGTGTTTATCTAAATGGTGGTCTCTTTATCGTGGACAATATAAGTACTATAACTCCTATACGTGGTGGGGGGGTTCCCCCACTCAGTCAGTATTAAGACGGACGTGCTAGGAGTGAGACGTACTGGAGGCTGTTGACGATAGACGGAGCTCACTCTTTTCTATAATTTAGTGCACACTACAAATGGCGACGAGGATAAACCTATAATACTAGTAAGTCAGTAATAAGGTCAGTAAAAAATAATAATAATAATAATCATTTTGTAAATTGTTCGTATTGGAAAACTAAATTGAAAAGGAAGAATATGCTCATTGACACCTAAAGTACACTAAAGTATCATTAAACTAGTTTAACTGGCGTATTTGTATTGGATTTCATAGGAGTTTTAAAGATAAGAAAATGCTTTAATTGTTTTGTAAAATGTTCATTACAACCTAATAAGAGGCTATTGAACTGGACACAAAAAGTGTATCATGTTATGGGGTTAAAATCATCAATTCAAATATATTATGATGAATCCAACAATGAGTAATAATATAACAAAATTATTTGGTTATCTAAGATGGCGAATTCGTTATTTAAATTAAAGGGTGACGTGCTTACATATAAAATATATAATATCCAAGGTTCTAGCTCCTTTAAATGTAAACATAGGACTTAAAATATGCTGTGTATGGTGGATATTAACAATACTCAAATACTAGCTGGGTTCATACCTATTATATGAAAATGTTAAACTTGATCTTTTTGTAAATATTTTATTGTATTATGCTAATATCGAGTCGATCAGGCATTTTAGAAGAGAGAACTGACAGATACGTACAGTATATAAGAAAATGGACAAATTATATTAATGAATAACATAATTAGAGAGTTAAAAACAGATTAAAATAATATGGCGCGGTCGTTTTAACTCAAACTAATATAGCGTAAACAGTGTCTATAAAGTTCACATTAATTGTTTTGTTTGTGCGATGCACTTGCAACTGTAATGGTTATACTGTAATAGGGGCAACAATTACTATTAATTTTCAAGCAAAAACCTGTAACGGTCTGTACCTACTTGGTTTTGCAAGATTGTTATAGTTAAACCTTTGGGATACCTTTTATTTAAAAAATAATTATGGTTTAATTGTATGAAGATTCAAGATATCACTTGAGATTGTGATAACCACATCAAAAAGAGGTTAGTGAAAGAGATTATATTTTATAAAAATAGGGTATAAAGTAAAATATGAGTAATATGATACTCAAGGATTTTGTAAGCCCCTTACAAGACTGGCTGGCTGGCTAACTTATTTGTTTATTGAATTTGTGATACATATAGCAGTTTGAGTGATTATGCAGTAACCTATAAAACTCTTCTCATATATACGGTGCTAGTATCGTACAAGTGATTGCAAGAAAAAAAAGGTATGATTTATATATTCAGTTTAATTGCATAAGACATGAATTCTAATTCAGTAAAATTTGACTGTGACGGTAAAACTTAAAAATGTGTTAATTATTCTGTGAATATGTACAATGCATATTTAAGTTTCGATAAAAAAGTTTCAAATGTTGTGTACTGCCTTGGGTGGTACAAATAGTTAATATTTAAAGCGAGTTTAGTGTATTATTAAAGAACAATGCAAGGAAAACTTAACTAGCTCCAATATGAAATGCTACGCAGTATTTTAAGAAGCGTCTACTTCAAAATAAATTATTAATTGTGATAGTAATATGAAGTTGTTTACAATGCAGGAATTAAATCTTTGTCGGCCTCAGCAATACAAAGCAATACTGGCTAAGTCTAGATGTAGGTACAATCTTAAATTTCATATGATAAATTATTAAATAATAATAAGGAAGGTTAAGGGTTACATGAATATCACAGTCATTGCTACGACGTGTAATTAACAAAAACATGGTAAGTGTACAAGTTAAAATGTGATTAACATGATTAAATATTAGCTGTAAATTGCCATTAAATACATAATCCCAATCGGCGGAGTCACGCTGTCTCAGAAACAGGTTCGGAAATAATATTATATTCATCTAAGTGTTTCAATCGATCTACAACGTATGGATAATGAATAATAAACCATTTTGTCATCATACATTGCTGTCCAGAACCAAGTTTATATAATTGTTTATTATTTACATTAGGTTGAAAATTACTTTGGAAATCAAACCACTTTGCTATCACACAAGGACGCTTCAAAACATGAGATACAATAATATACGGCAGAACTCGGCAGAAGTGATCTTCGTAACTGTATAATATACATACTGCTGTATAATATACATACTGCTGTATAATATACATAATGCTGTATTATAATATACATATTGCTGTATACGAGTATAAAACCGCCTCCATGGTCTAGTGGTTCTGAGCTTCGCTCTCGACTCTCGACAAAAAATGTTTTTTCAAGTTGGTTAGGGCAATGCAGGCTGATCACCTGATCGTCTGATATGAAAGATGATTCATGCGTCGGATATGGAGGGTCGGTCCTGCGCCTGTTCTCTCGCCAGTCGTGTCGGTTTGCCGTCCCACTGGGTTTTGAGAGTAAAAGAAAGAGAGAGTGCTTCTGTGTATTGCGCACAGACTTGGGCACTATAGAGAGGCTGGTCTGGTTTCAATGAAATCGGCTGCCGACGCCGAAATCGATGAGGGGAGCTATTATATTGCTGTATAATATACCTATACATATTATTACATTACATATACGTGAGTATGGACAATCATGCGCAAGCAGAGCATGACTGAACGAAGCAACTAATCCTATCTTTGGATTGGATTTCGGTTGAGCAGAAACTTTGTCGTTAGTACGCGTAAAGTTTTCTTTTATAAAATACGTCAAATCCCCGATTCTCGTATTTAACTAAGACTTTCCTGTTACTTTGAATGAATCATAACTACAAAGTAGCTTGTGTATACTGATGTTGACCATAACTGGGTTAATTTGGGGTTTGGACTTGCAAGACTTATTTGGCTTCTGTGAGAATACTGTTTTATATATCTTAGGACTGGATTGTAACAAGAGTTTAATAATGAACTTTGTTGTGTACTAAGAGCTAGATACAGTGTTATACTTACTTATATAGTGAGATACTCAATATTATACAGATTTCAATATATTATATTGTAATTAAACTTCTATCTTTAATGATGTTGCTCTAAAATCATAATATTAATATTATAATTAAGTGATTGAAATATTATGTCAAGTATGTCAGTATCTACAAATTACCAGTATCAAAAAACCTTATCAAAGAATAATTAATTGATAAAAGGATAGCTATTGAATGTCTTGCTTACCTATGTAAGACACTGGGATTATGGTATGTAGGTCTTTTATTTAAAGTGCCTATTGCTTATGTATAGCATACATATTATATGCAAGGGGATCCTAGAATCATGCACAGTATTCTACTGGAATATTTTATATTGATATGGTTAAATGAGTTTGGAAATTAAGCTTTTATTGAGATTAAAAGCTTAGGCCTTTTCATGTGCTATATAATATAAATTATATAGTATTCTATAAGTGACAAACTACTTTAGAAATCTTTTATAATGTAGTGCCTGGGTAGCGGTAACCAATAACGGTTGTACATATTTTTTAGAATTCTCATTACATGGTCGGCCAATTTGTCTGGAACCAATCATGTCCACTTAGAGGTAGTGGGTAAGAACAACAAACACCTGTGTAAAAAAAAATAAAAAGAAAGTTGTTTTAAATTGTTTAGAGCAACGCGGACTGATAACCTGATTTTCTGAAAAAGAAGATGATCGTACAGGCGTTGAGAAGGGTTGGTTCTGCGCCTTATATAACTGGCGGGACTGGCGGGTATCCATTCTATAGGGTGCGATGGTGAGAGATGATGGAGTAGGTACTTCTGTGTATTGTACTTGAGCATTTTAAAGATGACTCCTGCATAGCTGGCCTGGTTTGAATGAAGCCAGTCACTGGTACTCAGACTGATATGAGCTTTAAATAGTTTACGTTATGATCATTGAACTAGCATCTTATTAAACAATTTATTATTAGAAATTGAATCATGTTTTGTAGATAAATTAAATAAAGTAGTTAGGTACAATTCTAATCTCAACTTCAAGTTTTAGATGATGATTACGACCTGCGAACTGAACGAGGCTAAATGGACAATAAATGGATGTACTAAATGGATATACCAATGTCTCATCGTACAAAGTATACCAAGGTGTCAAATGGCAGTATGGGCCATCATCCTCAAATGAAAACCATACGTTACCGAGTGGTAACCAAGGTGTCAAATGGCAGTATGGGCCATCATCCTCAAATGAGAACCATACGTTACCGAGTGGTAACCAAGGTGTCAAATGGCAGTATGGGCCATCATCCTCAAATGAGAACCATACGTTACCGAGTGGTAACCAAAGGTTCCAAAGGCAGTATGAGCCTTCAGTTTAAAATGAAAATCATACGTTACCGAGTGGTAACCAAGGTGTCAAATGGCAGTATGGGCCATCATCCTCAAATGAGAACCATACGTTACCGAGTGGTAACCAAGGTGTCAAATGGCAGTATGGGCCATCATCCTCAAATGAGAACCATACGTTACCGAGTGGTAACCAAGGTGTCAAATGGCAGTATGGGCCATGATCCTCGAATGAGAACCATACGTTACCGAGTGGTAACCAAAGGTTCCAAAGGCAGTATGAGCCTTCAGTTTAAAATGAAAATCATACGTTACCTAGTGGTAATCAAGGTGTCCAAAGGCAGTATGAGCCTTCAGTCTCAAATGAAAATCATACGTTACCGAGTAGTAACTAAGTTGTTTAAAGGCAGTATGAGCCTTTAGTCTCAAATGAAAATCATACGTTACTGAGTAGTAACTAAGTCTTTTAAAGGCAGTATGAGCCTTCAGTATCAAATGTAAATCATATGTTACTGAGTGGTAACTATGTTGTTTAAAGGCATTATAAGCCTTTAGTATGAAATGAAAATTATACGTTACTGAGAGGTAACTAAGTTGTTTAAAGGCAGTATGAGCCTTCAGTATAAAATTAAAATCATATGTTTACTGGATGGTAACTGAGATGTTTAAGGGCTGTATGAGCTTTCACCCCAAATGAAAACCATAATATGGTACCGAGACGTAACAGAATCGTTTAAAGGTAGGATGAAGAGTATCTCTTTGCTGGATGAATATACCAGCAAAGAGAGACAATATTATATTGAAACAATCATAGGAAATTGTTATAGATGGCGTTGTACTGTTATAGATACTAGTAAACCTGTTCGTTGCAGGAATTAAAATGGTTAAATTTTATGAAATCAATATCTTATTAGATATGTGTAATTTGTATGACTACTAGCAAACAGTAAGAATCATGAAATCGTCCTTAGATCTCTGTGATGTTTTACATTATAGAATTGTAACTAAATCGTTTACAATGTATATGTATATTCTGTATATGTCTTTATTCGTCATACATTACTGGATAGTGACACACTTTGTTACTAACAAGAAATATGGGCCTTAAATATTTAATATAATATTCCTTATGTTAGAATTTCAAAGCAAGTAAATAAACTAATATTATTTTATTTAAGTTACTTTTGGGCTTACATTTTTTAAAATAAGATTTTAAAAGCGTTTGATCATTGATGTAAATATTATTACATAGAAGCTCTTTCACCAAATCATTTAAAAAGAAAGGGAAAGGGAAAGGCTGAGTATGGCTAATATACATCGGGAGGAAATTAAGTTATTCTTATGGTTATGGTTAAATCTGAATACCTATGCATTTCGACTAGATTTGATTCTTGTACTTTTCTATCTTATAACTGTAGCTTAGAGTTATTAAAATATGATTCTGAATAAGGAAGGGATGTAGTGTTTATCTAAATGGTGGTCTCTTTATCGTGGACAATATAAGTACTATAACTCCTATACGTGGTGGGGGGGTTCCCCCACTCAGTCAGTATTAAGACGGACGTGCTAGGAGTGAGACGTACTGGAGGCTGTTGACGATAGACGGAGCTCACTCTTTTCTATAATTTAGTGCACACTACACCTTCCTATCAATAAATGAGATGGCTTGGTATTTTAACAAGCCGTCAACACTAACATGCGTTGGTGAAATCAGGACTAAAACTAATGTATGTTTCATACTTACTGAACTTATTTTGATGAGATAAAAAGGGGAAAAAATAGTAAATGATAGTAGTTTTTTTGTATAAGTAGGTTACCTAACCTCTATAGACTAAGTAGACGTTGCTCGCGACTTCCCGCTCCTAAAATGATATATGAAACTGTACATTTTGCCGCCATAATATGTACTTCCCCATGATATAATCTATATCTGTACCAAATAACGTTAAAATCGGTCCAGTATCTTTTGAGCCTATTCCATGCAAACAAAAAGATCCCTTATACTTTTTTTAACGACCTCGAGCGAGAGGTCGCGGGTTCGAATCCCGTGACCGGACTGCGCCGGGAACGCGAGGGAACAAAAAGTTTTCAATGTTCCTGGGTTATGGATGAATATTAAATTTGTGTATAATATAATGAAAATCTTAAATATGTGTATAGTATAAAAGTATTCTATTAGTAGTAATCCAGATTGACGTGGTGTGAAGCGCCCATAGATATTATTATTGTTATATTTTTTATACTATTAGTAATAGTAGTATAGATAAAGTACAGAAATCCTGTACATACATTATAGAAGGGATAGATCATGTAATACCTGTTGACGAAGGTTAGCGGTCGGTGTTACTTACAGTTCTGTTCCAATAACTGTTGCCCAATGGAGTTGTATATCATACCGCATGCTGTCCGCAAGTGCGTTCCGTCAATGTTATAGGGATAAAAAGTAGCCTGCAGGCCTACTCCCGAGTCCCGATACAATCGAGAATCAAATCAGTTCGATCTCAACGGCTTTGGTGTTTTATTTGGTGGATTACTATGAAACTAAATAGTATAAAGACAATCGTTAGATCGTAACTTTTTGTACTCCCAACCATATCAATAGACTGACACTCAAAATAAACAAACGTCAATTTATTCGGAAGTACGCGGCACTATCGAATCTGAATCAGAATCTAATCAGTTTGGACAGTAAGCCACCTGTTCTCATCTAAGGTGGTAACATTTTTAGTGGTTTAGGCGTGAACAGATAGAGTAACTTTGTCATTTTTATTATTTTTTAAGTAAGAATAGCTGCCACATCAATCTCGATGGCAGTGGCTAGTGTCGTTGAAAATAGGAATTGTTTTATAGACCCTCAATGTGTGTGCAGAACTAAAGATCACTATATCTTCACTCTTGTAACCAGTGGGATGGATGGGTACATGACTGGCGAGAGATCTGCCGTAGGACCGACTTTTTACATGACCATCCGACACATGTAACATCATTTGCAGTCAGACAATCAGCCTGCTTTGTCTTGACAAGACTTGAGAACAATATCTATGTTGTTCTAACGCAGGAATCAAACCCACGACCTCTGTAGTAGAGAGTCAAGAACTAAACCACTGGACCTTAGAAGCGTTTATATATTTATGTAATTATTATATAAGGATTACGTATAGATTTATGCTTTAGTTGTAATGTGGCGTCTTGGGATTTTACAGTTGAGTCTCTTCCGTATAATTGATACTAAATAAGGATTTCTTACTCTTTCCCTCTGGAATTATAAAATAAGACATTAATACGAATAAGGACTCTAGGTCCAAGGGTTCTAGCGGTTATGTTATTACTTTCTATCAAGGTCTTAAAAATACAAAATATATTTTGTGTACTGATTTAAGCGCATTGTTTTTAGAGTACCAACTTAAAGATCTGTTCACGATAAACCCAAAGACTACCGCATAGATCTTCAGGCTGTTTTCACCATAAGATAGATTGGTTCTCAAGGAATGTGTTTTGTGTATTCATTTGATATTAAAATATTGGTTTTATAACACAAAAAGAAAACAATAAAAGAAGAATAAATGACATTTAAGTAATTGACAATGACAAATTACAAGCAAAACTTATGGTAACAAGTACTTACTGAGAAAATGTGGCGGGTGACAAACGATTGTGAGTTTCTCAGGAGATTAACTATCAGACATTCTGGAAAGTTCCCCGCAATTCATTAGATAAAACCATATAAATTGCAGGTGATTTTACACAGTTATTTACTAACATACACCTGGGGCCTTAGTCAAGGTGTCTTCGCTATTATCACTTACGAAGATCGAAAACTGATGGAAAATTTGACATATGCCAAGTGACATATGAATTCGTATGTCACTTCATACACCCAAAAATCATGCTTTAGTTGGGTAAAGTAATCGATTATCATCATATTATGTTCGTATTATGAAGTAGTCTACAGCGGCACATACATCACTAAATACAAATCAAATCGTACAACTAAGATTATCTCTTTGAAATAAATGTTGTTTCTAGAAAGTAAGCTAAGTATGCTGCTTTTCTACCAGTAAAGTGCGAAGATGCGTTGAAAGGGTTTTTCAAGAACCAATAGAATCGCTTCATTTGCCCAGCAAAGCGATCATATTGATTAATTATGGATACTTAAAAAACACATTACTCGCAACGCATCCTTGTTCATTACTGGTGAAAATCAGCTCGGGCCCCGATTCTCGTACTTCGAAGTTCAATTCGAATGACAGTCTATACCGCTCGTGCACGCATTACTTAACGCGCTTGCAGTGTGCTCGAGAATTGGGGTAGGTATATACATTTTGCAAAAAATATCATACAAAAATACTAATTTAGTAGAAAGTTCATTAATTATGTAGTAAAAGATCAATGCATTTACATGAATGGTATAGCGTGGGCTGGGGCTTAGATAATCTTGATAGTGGTCATTAATATGGCCCGTGGTAATGGCGGTGTATGGGAGGCATTTGTTAGTATTTTGCAACTCGCACAGGTCCATTAATTGTCCACGCGGTTTGTGTTACGCGTAACATTATATCTGTGACATATATTCGGTCTTAATATGTAATATTGAATATGTAACAGATTTTACCGATTAGTTATAGAGACAAGGTTTATTTAGTACCGATTGTGCCTATACATACCTTTTTAATTCCTTTGAGGCTAGAACTATCAATTATAAATGTAATTTATCGTATGGTGTAAGATTTATAAAGTAGCATTTAGTATAAAAAAAAACTATGTTTCCCACAAGCATCAATTTAGGATAAACTAAAAATATTTGAAATTTAAAGATATTTTACGATAAAATTAAGAAAGTAACTCTTAATCAATCGTTACTCTTAGACACTAGGGTGAATCAAAAAGTGTTTGGAATCACTATGAAAATATAAGAAAATTTAAACCAAAATGTTTAATTTCTCTACATATCTCTTTGTACCTCAATTAATTGAGAATAGTGTTCTTCCAATTTATACATTATCTACGAAAAAAAACTTGGCAAACTCATCTACGGCAGCCATTAGTAATTAAAAAAAAGAGTTCCAAAAGAATATCGAACTTCTAATATTTATTCGAATGTCAACTTTTCTCTATTGCCCGAGAATCGTGCGTGAGGTAACGGAGATGTAGGTCCGCACGAGCCGTGATTGTTCCGTCACAGTCGTGTCCTCCGTCACACTGTGTTACCGTCACACTGTTCTACTGTCACACTGTACTGTGTAGTACCTACTTTATTGTTTACCTTAAAGCCTAAAATATTACATAGATGTAATTGTACATACATAAAATGTATCTTTAAGTATGTACCGTTTTGTTTAAACGTGGATGGAACAGTACTAAATACTATTTAGGGCCGATTTTTCAATCGTCAGATAACTTTTATCTAAGGAATAATTATATGTGATTTGACAGATTTTGTATGGAACAAATGTCAAAGTCACATGTTTATTCAACAGATAAAAGTTATCTGACGATTGAAAAATCGGCCCTTAGTCGATTTATATTTAATTCTAGATACGATTTCCAATTTTAACCAAAATTACCGCGAAAATATGAAAATAAGATTCTTGCTTGGTTTTCAACGATTTCATACGATCTAGGTAATGCATAGCGTTTGCTACTCTAGTTTAAGATAGAAATAATACCGGAGGCCGCGGATTCGATTCCCGCCAAAGTAACAAAAAGTTTTATGTGTTCCTGGTTCATACATGTATATTTAATGCCTATATTATAATAAAAATACTGTAATATTGGAAAAAAATGTCCGTAGGGTGCTGAAGTACTCCCTACCACCTGCTGTGATCTGAAAACTGCGCTCACCAACCCCAAAATGTTTTATGCACAAAAAAATGGTGGCCTTTAGGGGGAGGCTTATGCCCAGACTTCATAGCTGAAATGATGATGATGATAATATTATATTATTCTTAAAGTATGCATAATATTATATACCTTGTGTTGTATTTACTGTATGTACTATGCTATTGTGAGAGAAAATAAATAACTATTATTTTTATTATAAGTAGGTTTTTGAACATAATATTTTTCTCTGCTTGTATTTGTTCTTAAAGAATTTATATTATTAATTATTTTTATTATTCTTTTAAACACTTATATGCGTTAAAATATTGAAAGTGAAAAGACCGGTATGTTACGTATTCTTAAAAATAAAAACAACTTTACTTTAACTCTTTTACGAGCCGCAAACGCCCTGCGTGTTGATATAAATCGTTCAAGCCGGTCGGGTTTTGGAATTCGACAGTATTCGCAATCTCGACCGGTTTCAGTGCAATTTCATATTTATAAATAACAAGTAGCCCGTGCAGGAACAATTGACAACGAGGTACTTGTTCGTTATTTAATGAAAAATGTGTAACCGCCTATTCAATTACTAAAGCCTAACAATTAAAAAAAAGTAGTTAAAAAACATTTATGTGCCAAAGTTAAAGATTTTATTGAACAGTGTGCTGTCTTCAATAAAATCTGGGTGTGCCCTGGGAATTAGGTAATCCTATGAGTACCTATATGGTAATCAATTTCAGAGCAGTAGCTTAATAATGTACTTCTGTACCCACTATAACATTGTTTGTATACTTCACTTGTCTACTTGTAAAATTGTTTTTTAGTTTTTATTTTATCTAATTGATTGTATTTATAATATTGATAATTGATATATATTTTTACAAAGGATAATTTTGGCTACCCTTTTTGTTGAAAGGTGGCACTCGTGCGAGTTTCTTACGCCGGTTCTTCCGCCGGGTTAGGGTTCCGAACCGAGGCTAGTGATAAAATCTCGCACTCAGCACACCGTAATACTCCACGTGTAGTAGATCAAACTTCAAACAATCAAACAAAAAATCATTATAATAATAAAAACAATATCTATAGACGCTTCACACCACGTCAATCTGACCCTGTGCTAAGTATCCGAAGAACTTGTGTTACAGGTACCAGACAACGGAAATATATATTTAATACTTTTATAATATACACATATTTAAGATTTTTATTATATTAATACACAAATTATTAAATTTGTGTATTAATATTAAAAAAAAACAAAAAGTTTTCAATGTTCCTGGGTCATGGATGTGTATTAACACATCCATGACCCAGGAACATTGAAAACTTTTTGTTCCCTCGGCGGGATTCGAACCCGCAACCTCTCGGTCGAGCACCAACGCGCTGAACCACTGCTCTACGGAGGTCGTCATATCATTATAAAGGTACTTAATACTCTATCAAATATTAGTAGGCCAATCTACTATTACTAGAAGTGGGAGCATAGAATGCATTGCACATAATGATCTTAAATTCTATCTCTAAAATTACTTATTCATTGTGGAACCTCGAGGTTTATCAATTTGAAATACGAGTGTTTTCTAACTAGGAGTTTTATGTAGGACTATTATTCTTAGATACTAGGGTAGGCTAGTTTTAAAAGTGCGGGGAGCATAAATCCATAAAGTAACGATATATTTCGTATGGCTCAAAAGTTGTTGTTGTTTGATCAAATGTTTTCAAACAAGTAGAAAAGGAAAATTTCCTTCGAATAAGAATACATAATAATACAATTTTACTGCAATTTTATTGGCTACTTGAGGTGCGGGATCTTGTAGTTGCGCTTGCCAATCCGCATGTCAAGCTTAAAGAGGCAACTACCTGCATAAAATACTTTAGGTTTATGTCCAGACGTCATAGCTGAAATATCGGTTACCAAAGGTTTTGTATCCCTGCCAAATAGCCTAATGGTGTCGAAATTATTTGAAATTAGTACATTAGACCCGGGTGGGCCCTATTCTATCATTTGTCTTCTAATGATTGAATTGAATAAGCAATTTGCGTCTTAATGGAACGCGGAACATGCAGTGCCGTTATTAGTTCTAATGTTGGGAGCGGTTATGAAACGAAGTTCATTTAATGAACTTCGATAAGAACTTGTAAATTGGTTTTTTTTTTCATCTAGACTGTATAATGTTATCACATGCCATGTATCATAATACGAACTAGTAATATCTACTATGTATTATAATATGGTATTAGCACACTGTTATTAAAAAGGCGAAAGTTTGTGAGTGAGTGTATATTTGTCACTCATCCACGCAAAAACTATTGAACGGATTTTGATGAAATTTGGAATGGTTGTAGTTTACATGCTATATTAACACATATACTACTTTTTACTGCAAAAAATGTACGGTTTCTCGGGATTTTATTTCCTAGTACAAAGTAGCGGGCAACATCTAGTATAGTAAAGGTAGTATTTTTTTATACAGTAGGTATTACCACGGTCATAGAATCATTGTCTTAATTAGTTCATTCAGTTGTATAATAACGTAAACATACACAAATTAAATCTCCCACAGAAAATACCCATCGTATAAGCGAACAGTTAAGTTATATAATGTTAGAAGTTAGACCTTAGAAAGAAATGGCACATTTTACGTCTGTTGTATGGTCCATCGAAAATAGACGTAAAATTTTCGTAATTCAATAACACGGTAACGCAAAGAGCGATTAATGGTTGTACTTTTAAAAGCTCGATTTTACAGCTATAGGGCCTGTTCCAGTAGACGGTCTGAACGTTCAGATCATTCATAACGCTGACATTGACAGCTGACAGTGCCTGTGATAACAGTTCAAAAAGATCCTAAACAGTGCTAGGCCCTGTTCCACTTCCTAACTCTAAACGATCTGAACGTTTTCGTTCAGATTTGCGTTTCTTTAGCACGGTTTAGGATCGTTTTGAACTGTTCCACACGCACTGACATCTGTCAATGTCAGCGTTATGAATGATCTGAACGTTCAGAGCGCTTCCAGGAACACGAGGTTAAAATCGAGACACGAAATGTACAAATTAATTACATTACAAATTTCGTATCAAAATAACGTCTTTATTTCGTATGAAAAAATATAAGTTACAATGTTACAATTTACAAAGTATTAGAAGTAGCCTCGAAAATGGCCACCATATTCCCCGGGGTGTGCTAACTGCCATCATTAACAAAATCATTTATCTTATACTTTTTACCACACAAATGTTTTTAAACTACTTTTTTTTTTAAATAAGACCGAGTATGCAACGACCATGAACTGTTTTGTGGGAGGCATAAGTCCAGTAGTGGACGTCGACACTGAAATATTGATGATGACTTATTATATTGGCGAATATAAGGCAGTATACAGTAATACACGTCGCAGATACGCTGTAATGACGAGCTCACGCGCGCCGCGCACGACCCGCGAGATTGCCAGCCATGATGAATGTTCGGCGAATTAATTCCTGGCTTTAATTTGAAAATTAGTATTGCCATACTCAAAATTTATCTAACAATAGTGTTGGAGCCCGTGGACCTAGTGTGGAGTCATAAATTAACAATTCTGTAATTTACTTTTTATGCAATAAAAAGTAAACCTAATTAAAATATAAGACATGAATAGATAAAGATGATATGTCGCAAAATTTTTAATTGAGAAAATTGAGTTTAAACTGTCTTTTAAACATTTTAGAATATGTCGTAACCATGGAAGTAATAAGTAGGTACTACATACAACGTAACGTAAGCAGTACATTAATCTAAAGAACCGTCTTTAGAATCAATGTAATTAATACGTTACGTATTACCTAAAAATGCAGAGAAAAGGTTATTTAAAAAACTAAAAACCGGATTGCATTTGTTCTATAGTTGCGTTTTTTATATACCCAGTGTCACTCTTACAGTAAACACGAATCTAATTATACCTCTCAATCTAAATTCAAATACATGCAAACATACATACACTCGAAAAACATAACCCTCTTGCGCAGACGGGTATAAAGTATAGTGTATCAGACATTGTAAATAATGTCCGGTTTATACTTGCAGCTACCGGGATATCATATTTCTGCGTCATCCTAGAACTTCTCCGAGGTTCTTCAGCCTTTATCATTAATAATAATAATGTTAAGTATAGTAGTGTTGGCTTTAGCCCGACTCATGCCTTTGGTCAAGCTATGCCAAAGGTCCGGAATTTAATTGGCCGTGAGCAAGGAGAGCTATACACAAACATAATAATTATAATATTTTTATTTTCAAGAAATGTAGGTGAAAACATGACATTAATTGATTATGAGGTCCCATACAATTTTGAAAAAAAAAAACAACTAACATTGATATAATTCTTAGTTTAAGGTCTAATGATCTCCATTTTATGGCAGCAATGCCAAAGTTTTTCAATGGAAAAACGCTTTTTCCGAATTACAGATATTTTGTATGTACAGGCTGTAAGAAGAGCTGTCGCTATAACTCTGGGATATAATTACAATACCTTTTCTTATTCTAGTTTTTCTTAAGTTTTAATTTTTTATAATTTATGTTTTGTAGTCGCAAGAATAACAAAAAGGCAATAAAAAGTTTATATATTTTTTTCAATTTATAAAAAAATACATTTCAGGAATAAGAAAAAGTAGTAGGTACAATTATATCCCAAAGTTATAGTAACTGTGCTTTTTTCAAACACAAATATAATTGTACTTACCGTGATATTTTATTTATAATTCAGATATATAAGACTAAATATATTTTTGATCAGTCAATATTTTATGCTACTCGTACATATACGAGTACAATGATTTACTTTCATTACACCTACTGACACCAATTGTCTATACGGGAACGTAGATACCATGGCCTATGACGTCATTTAGCACCTAAAAGCTGTCATTTAAAATGTTAAATCGATTAGCAACAGTGAATAGACGTAAGGCTCAACTCACATCGACGCAGAGTCAAGACGTAGGCTTTTTCTTCCGCGCGGTTTGAGATACAACACTTCTTAGTTCTAAAACGTGCGATAGCAGAGTGCGCGTCAGAAAGCGCCTAATCTGTATCGTTTGTTTGTTTATGTGACGTTTTTTATCTATAGTATTCATCCCCTCCGTGGTCTAGTGGTTCAGCTTCGCTCTCGACCCGGAGTTCGTGGGTCGATTCCCGCGTTGGTACAAACAAAAATGTTGCTTTCTCTTTGTTTAGGACGATGAAGGCTGGTCACCTGATTGCCTGACAAGAAGGATGATCCAATAATTATTTGTACATGTAAAACTTGTTATCGAAATATTATGGTCTCGAGCGTCGGCATGTCTACATTTATAGTCAAATAATTTGTAATATCGAAATACGAATATGAATAAATAATATATTACTTACCTATAGATGAATCTTATTCTATAGGTATGACGCTCCGACTTTGCGCCAATGTGAGTTGAGCCTAACGCTTCGCACTTCGCCAATCGCAGTCGATTGTTGTGGTGTTAATGAACTATTAACAAAGGGTTTACACCTAATTAACTACAGTTCATGGACGAGGGAACTGCTTCGATTCGTCATCGGCAACTACTTTTTTTCGAAAACTTGGGCCTTACTCTCCAAACTGATTCGATTTTGATCCGGATTCGATCGTGCCGCGTACTCCTCTCATAAATTGATTTGTGAGGTACTTTTTCTTTCTCCGACACCCCACGAAACTACGTGATAATATTTAACTACAGTCAGTTTAACTTATGTTATTTAAGAAATATAACAGAATAATTTGTCGACAATGAAACTATGCGATCTATGTACGACCATCTCAAAACTATCCTAAGCCGCAAATAATATTATGCTACTAAAAAAATAAATGTTGTTTTCAAGTTTGGTTAGGACAATGCAAGCTGAGCACCTGATTGTCTGACAAGAAAGATAATCCATGCGTTGGTCGGACTTTTTAGAAACTTGGTCCTGCGCCTAATCTCCCGCCAGTCGTGTTGGTTATCCGTCGCACTGGGCTACGAGAGTGAAGGAAGACAGATTGCTTTTGTGTATTGAGCACACACTTGCACTATAAAATAACTCCTGCGTAGCTGGCCTGGTTTCAATGAAACGGGCCACCGTCGCCTAGAGTAGGAAAAATAATTTTAAAGGAGCATATTTTACAGTTAAATGAGAATTTACAAAATATGATTTATTTGTTCCAGGCCCTCATAACAGCGGTGAACGAGACCAGCGAGGACGACATCCGCGATGCTCTGAGGGCGCAGACGGAGCAGCAGCTGGCCCTGGTGCCCCTGGGGCCCGTGCTGGTCAAGGACACCGTCGCCTTCAACACCACCGTCACCACTGATGACACGGTGAGTGCTACCGTCGCCTGTAGTCACCACTGATAGCTCAAGACACTGAGTAATACTGTCAGTAGGGGTGGGAAAAATATCGTTTTTTTATTAATCTTTTTTTCTAAAAATTGATTATTAATAATCGTTTTTTTTCGATCGAAACAATTATTGACGCTCAATTTTTTAATGCAGTCGCTGTAATTTAATATTATACTTACCGTTCATTTTGATTCCAAGGTTGATTCTATTAAATGCAAACCTTTTGTATCAACATTGTTTAATTCTTACTAAATAACATAATGAAAATTAACTTAAAAAAATTTTTTTTTGCTTATGAAAGAAAAACGATTATTAATAAATAAATAAATAAAATAAATAAAAATAAAATAAATTAATACTAATAGGTACTAGGTATGTAATCGTTTTTCTTTCGGTCGATTTTTAATAATCGTTTTTTTCAGTCAATGTCACATCCAAAACTCCGTTTTCACGGCTAATTCAGAAAACCATTAACTTTTATAATTTTCAATTTTCATCTTCACTATTAATTTACTATTAAGTGTAACAGTAAATGGTATTTTAAGTGTGTTACGATTACTGGGCCAGTCGTGAGCTAACGACAGGTCATTAGAAAACGTGACTAGTGAGTGGCGAGTGGTGATATACTGGCGAAAAATGTCCCGTGGTATAGAATTGAGATTACAGATGATGTTATGGCCCATTACTATAATAATTAATGGTTGGATTAATTGACGCTGCTGCTGCCCTTGTCACACCACCTAAAAGTGACAGTGACAGCCTAACAATGGAGCCACGAACGTTAACTATCATATTTAATTAATATAGTACGTCCCAGATAAATTTAACCCAAACGTTAACAAATCGGGACCTAATCTGATTTCCGAATATAGGTACAGCAGGCTTAATCGAGAATCGAATGAGATCGATATCAAAGGTTTTTGTTGTTTTATTTGGTGAACTACTTTGAAACTGAGGATAAATAAAATCGTTAGATCGTAACTTTTTGTTTTCCTGACCATATAAATCGACTGAGAATCAAAATAAACCAACGTCAATTTATTCGGAAGTACACGTTACGATCGAACCTGAATAAAAATCGAATCAAATTAGAGACTAAGGCCCCAGAAATCCTTATCATAAACAATACCTTGATGTCCAATATCAGACATATTCACTTGCGGAGTTTTCCGTTAATTCTTGGAAATAACCTTTTTAGACCATACGTAGGAATAGGGGAGAATATTTTAGACAGTTTATATTTATTAACAATTTTATGTGATTCCGCAAATGTCCAATATATCGATTTGAAATTTATAATCCTGAATTAAATAATATTTTATAGGAGAATTTACGAGCGATTGTTACGATTTTGAATTAAAGTTTGAGGATAAATATTTTTGATAATTGGTAACACTGATAACCTCCCCGCCCTTTCTCCAGGAGGAGTTGCGAGCGCTGCGGGCGGACGGGACTCTGGTAACGGAGACCAGGCACACCACCGAGCAGGAGAAGCTCTGCGACGAGCAACTGCCCGACGACGAGGTAAGACACATGAAATAAATAATATAAGCAACAAGTTAAAATAAAAATATCTTTACTAAACACATAAAGGGACATAACACAGCCAAAGGTAAAAAAAAGAACTCAAACTTACACAGATTACAATACATATTAGGAAAGAAAAAAATAATAAGCAGAAAGTTAAAGTTTTACATTACAATTAAGGCTATGCAATGCCCATGCGTTTAGAGGGTTAAGTTATAATACAGGGTTAAGTTATAATACACTATCTGTGCCCGCGACTTCGTTCGCGTGGTTGTCGGGGACACTATCGCTATAATCTTTTGATAATCGTTGGTTTTTGTTATTACGATTATTAAAAGAATAATTCTTTCATACATATTTTTTTATAAACTTAAACCGTTTATGCAGCGCACGCAACGGAAGTCCTCAAATGTGAACAATTTTCCCCGTTTTTGCAACATTTCTTACTGACGCTTCGCTCCTATAGGTCGCAACTCGTAGCGTAATGTTAAATAGCTTAAAGCATTTCTTCTATAAATGGACTATCCAACAATAAAATAATTTTTCAAATCGGACCGGTACTATTTCCTGAGATTAGCGCGTTAAAACAAACAAACTAATTCTTCCGCTTTATAATATTGGTATAGATTGTTAACAACAAGATATTACAATATCGCATCTATACGGGCACAATTCGAAAAACATGATTGTTGGAAAAACGCGTTTAAAGATTTTCGGAGCCCTGTATTTTCACAAAATCGGTCATAAATTAATTAATTTTTGCGGCTCCCTTTCTGTTCAAAGCATTAGGTAGACCCGTTTCATTTATGCCCATGTATTATAAAAACTCGAAATAACAAAATTTTGAGTTGCGCCTGGGGTACTATAGGATAGGTAGTAGGAATGGTGCGATATTATAAAATAGAACGAAATAATGATAACTCCCACACCCGATTTCAGTGTCGGTGGCTAGTGTGTGTGCTCATAGACACATCTCTTTCTTTTACTCTTATTACCCATTGAGACGATTACCTACCACTAGTGGCAAGAGAACAGGCGCAAGACCGACTTTTTACATACGATGCATTTTGCTAACCAAAACCGAAAACAACATTTTAAGTTGCTCCAACGTGGAGTCGAACTCACGATCTCCAAGTCGAGAGCCAAATTTTAATCCACTGCACCACCGAGCTGTTGATAATACATATTAAGTGATCACCTAAACATGGTATAGAAATTAGTCATAATATAATCTCGTTTTAAAAAATAGTTTTTTTTACAGGCAAAGTCTCTTCCAAGCGACAAAAGTCTTGTGGAGGAGAAGAGCGGCCGCGAGCGACGGAAGCGAGTGGACTTGGAGAAGTCCACCGACCTCATGGCAGGGGGGTTACGCGTCGCCACGCAGATGCACTCGCGCACCAGGACAGAGGAGGGTCAGTTATTTTAATAAACTAAAGAAATGAAAGTAATTATTTATACATAAGTAAAAGTTATTTTATTAAAAAATACATTGGCGTTGGCTATTCTAACACGTAGAATTCCTAGTGGACTTTTGCGAAAAACAATTAGACTTGGCAAACAAGGAACCAAATAATTATTATTTTAGTCAAATAGAATTAAGTTCGTGTAGCAACTAAACCACAGCGCCATCTAGTATTAGATAGGCAGTGGCTGCGTCAGTTGTAATAAATACGAATCATAATAATATTATAATTACATGATAATCATTCATATGAGTATATTTCAACTCTACCAAGGAATATTATCGTACTAAAGAATTCTTTTTGTTGCAGTGGAAAGAGAAGGCCAACCAAACATGGACGAAGATTGGGACAGCTTATCCGTACGGATGCGACGACAGCGCCGCCTGCGGCAGAATGGTAAATTATTACTATATTGGTTTTCCTACTCGCTCCAAGATGGCGCTTAGCACACATAAGATGCAACCGTTATTAACGAACATCATAGATGGCGCTTATACAATTTAATGCTACAATAATAATAATATTTTATTTTATTTATTATATCACACTGTAACAATACTTGTATGTAAACTCTACCAAAACATAATATTATAATTCAATAATGTACGTAATTTCCTTCCGATTTACTAATAAAAATTAAGTATGAGAATTTAAGAAATAAAAATAACTTGTAGCATGTTGCATTTGCTCCAAGAATAAACGAAACAAACGTTTCTTTCGTTCACATTCAGTTTTTATATACGGACTTAGGGCGAAAGAAACAGGAATATGATTAACAAATTCTTAAAAAACGTTATTTCCTTGCAACTGGAATGCATCTTTAAATAAGAAAACGGTAATTAAATTTTATCACTATAAGTGTAGTAGTAGTACACTAAGTACATAATATAGTAAAAATTGGTGTCATGTGGTGAATTAAGCTATAACATAAATAATATTTTTATTATTAGACTTTAAATTTTCAATCGTTTATAGGACGTGTAGAAACTAGAGGAGGCAACATTGATTCCTAAAATTGTGTTTATTTACTCGTATTGTACAATATTATGTCGAATAAATTTACTGTTAGGTAAAACATTCAAATTGTTGCCACCAGTTGGCAGCACCGTCGATGCATATGTTTCCTAAACTCGCACGTCATCTAGGGTATTAACTAACGTCTTATATTTATGAAAAAAAAAACAATTTAGTGTAAATTTTAATCTCAAATTCATGTCTTTCAAACGACATCTAAGCGTTAAAAATATCTACACTAATTATCCCCATCCAACATACGTAATGTAATTAATGCGTCTAAATTCCTAAGTAATGTCTCGCATTCTTCGCAAATGAGTCTTTATGCAAATGAGCTGTGACATTGTATACACTTGTCAGTATGGCCATACACTTGTAGACCTTGACGAACGTTCCGCGACTCTACGAATACAGTTTACAAAAACATTGAATGGTTTATCAATCATTAAAAGTTAGTAATTATAGTAGGTAATTAAAAATTGTTTTTGTAATGCCATATACGATGTCTCGATGTATAATTATTTTTGTTACGGATAAACTAAAAAACCACTGGACGGATTTCGATAATTCTTTCACCATTACTCTGGGCGCTCACTGCTCACGGCGTATTTTTAAGACCGACTATTTGTAGGTGCAAAAATAGAACAACAACGCACACGTACATGCAAGAAGTCGTTCGCAAAATCGGTCATATTTGTATGGTGGAACAATCTGCGGCAAATTGATGGAAAAATCGGCCTACGAAAAGTAAAGCCTTACTCAGGGATAACATTCTAAGCCTAACGCTAGATTTGGCTCGCGGCTTTGACATAATATTATCCTATATTGGGTTCTACAGTGTACACTCTTCTGTATAATTCATACAAAATATGGATATGTTTTGCAAAGAATCCGAGGCACCCTTGAGCCCGTATAAATAAAACAATCTCAAACCCAACCACACTTGAGAACCTATTTGACAGATAAAACACTTTTAAAAGTTAACAAGTTTATTAATGTTACATAGTACTTTAATTTCTTTTCTTTTTATACAGTAATATTCATAATTACAGAAAAACAATAAAATATGTAACGATAATCTATTTTTTTATAATATTTATTTTTACGTTATATTCTTAAAAGAAAATAATTAAAGTATGTGACAGTAAAGTTCTTTATTTTTAAAAGTAAAACGAAACGTTTTTTTATCTGTCAAATAGGTTCTCGAGTGAGGTTGGGTTTGAGATTGTTTTATTTATACGGGCCTAAGGCCTCAGCCTTGAATTTTGCGGGCAGTGGGGCGGAAGCGGCGGCAGCGCGGGAGCGGCAGGATCTTTTGCGTAAAATCAATTGGACCGGTTCTCGAAAACAGCGGGGCGGGAGCGGGTAACGAGTACCGCACCCGCGCTGCCGCCGCTCCCGCCCCGCTGCAAGCAAAATTCGAGGCTGAGGCCTTAGGGTGCCTTGGATTGTTTGCAAAATATATCCATATTTTGTATGAATTATACAGAAGAGTGTACACTGTAAAACACAATATAGGATAATATTATGTCGAAGCCGCGAGCCAAATCTAGCGTTATTATAATTTGATCCAACGATTTGAGGCCCGGTTTTATCGTCTGTTTCGCGGTAGTTAATGTCTGCCCACGTGCAACTTGCCACCTGTACTTTTATGGCGAAACGATATTCTGAAATTATAAATCAATATCTATTATTGATAATGTTCCTGCTTGTTCCTACAAGGGACACGCGTAGACTCGTTTTAAAGTGTTAGAATTGTCGTATCCCCTTTTAAGGCGTTGTTCGTGTGATATTCGCGATTTAATGTGTTCGTATTGTCAAGCGTATAAATATAAAATTATGTGGACGATATATCAATAATTTTTTCGTATTATACGAATGTTAATAGGCGTTTTATGCCTATGATATTATAGCAGACATCTGGCGTATCGCAAAATTGATGACATTTATGGAACCGTAACCATTTGTGCAGTGAAAGAGAAAATATATATATTTCCAAATAAAACTTCTCGCTGTCAACACAAAAATCTAGCACCGATTCAACCCTAACCCGTCAAAAAGAACCGGCGTAAAAACCTCGCACATCTTTTAGAAAAAAAAGGGAAAGTTGATCTTTAAAAAAATATTTTGTATTTTACATTGTAAAAGCTTTATCTAGTAAAACAATAGTCCTATATTTAATACACTATACTAATTTTGCTGTTCTGCCGTCATAAGAAAAAAAGACGTATCTAACAGTTTTTCAAAATTGAGTTATTTACATATTTGGAATCAGTTAAAAAGGGCACATCGACTGATATTTTTATTTTTTTGGAAATTTCTTTAGAACCGTGTTAAAACCACTGTGAAATAAGACTCATCTGTAGTATTTGAAAAGGGAATGAGATGGCCAACAGTTGGCCATCTCATTCCCAAATCCCAAGGTGTGGAATCATCAATAAAATCTTTGACCCTATTTAGCATATTATGAGAGCTTTAGCTCACAAACTTTATTCGACAACTTTTTTATTTAGTAGGAAGTATATAGTAGGAAGTAAAAGTTATGATTCAAATAAATAGTAGATTAACTTGGCAATCGTACTA
Organism: Celastrina argiolus; assembly: GCA_905187575.2. NCBI lineage: Eukaryota > Metazoa > Arthropoda > Insecta > Lepidoptera > Lycaenidae > Celastrina > Celastrina argiolus. Next base: position 5,784,235 of record LR994590.1, on the reverse strand, counting down.
AGCGAGCTGATTTAATATGTTTAATATGTTGTGATATTATAGATAAATTGTATTTTATGCGATTGCCAAGTCAATCAACTTATTTATTAAAAACATGAAAGATTTTTAATAATATTGACATGATCACTAGAAGATGACATCACTGTACATTGACTGCCATTATACATTGTGCATAAAGTGTGAAAATAAATAAATAAAATAAGATGTTGTTAGACCGACCGACTGACCCCTGCTTGGCATCACATGAATATTACAACTTTTTATAATAGAATAACTAAGTAGTTAGATTTGGCATTTTTTACAAGTTATGTTTTTATGGGATACATGTAATCAGTAAGAAAATGATAGTCTTAGGCCCGTATATATAAAACTATCTCAAACCCAACCTCACCTTGAGAACCTATTTGACAGATAAAAAAACGTTTCGATTCACTTTTAAAAATGAAGAATTTTACTTATTTTATATAAGTTTAATTTTTTTCTAGAAAGAAAAAAATAAAGATTATAAAAATATACATTATGCTTATTTTGTTGTTTGCTGTACTCTATAATAATTAATAAATAACAGTATAAAAAGAAAATAAATTAAAGTACTATGTAACATTAATAAAGTTGTTCACTTTTAAAAGTGAAACGAATCGTTGTTTTATCTGTCAAATAGGTTCTCAAGATGAGGCTGGGTTTGAGATTGATTTATTTATACGGGCCTTAAAGCCTGAGATTTCAGTCCCAAACCTGACCAGTCTACCGATTTTTTAGAACGATGTTGAATGAACTGAATCAATAACGAGTGAATAATTATTACAATGATCTTATTATGTTGGTACTTAGTAGTCCATTGTACGCAGTATAATATAATCCAGATGTCTACCTACAGCCAGCCACAAGGTCGACGCGATGTCGATAGCTATTGACAATACGTTAGTGCTAATAACACAAATCATTACATAATATTAATTGATGTTATCCTTACGCGCAAGATAAAATTCCGTTACAACCGTACATTTTGCTGCGGTAAAATGTAGCCTATGTGTTTATACACCACGTAAACTAGTACCATACCAAATTTCGTCAAAATCCGTTCGGTAGTTTTTGAGTAAAAGAGTAACAAACATCCATTAAATCTTTCCCATTTATGATATTACATAGCAGGTAGAGTCCTATTCGGTTTTTTTATTCCGCGTTTCCCGTGGCCCTGCTCACAGTGGGCACCATTGGGTTAATGGAGTGTCCCCAGATGCCTTGGCCCTTCCCCAGAATCGCATCCCCAGCGACTTTAATGAAGCATTTCCCAACGAGAAAAAAGTAGAGTCAATTTCGTGAAAGAAGCCCCGCGTTATTAGAACTAAATCTTATCTAGATATTATTATACCTATATCGGTCGGCAAAAGATGTAGAGGTCGTCAAATAAGGAGATGGGAAGATGACTTGAAACAGACAGCGGGACCATACTGGTAGAGAGTAGCAAGGGACAGGACCGATTGGAAGGAATTGGAGGAGGCCTATGCCAAAAGGCACACCGAACTTAGGGATCTCTTGTAACCTTTTGTTTAGAAATAAAGGCTATTATTATTATTATTATTATTATATCCAAGGTCAAAACACCGGATGTCTTTTTGATGAATGATGATGGAAATATTAGCTTTTATCCTTTTCTCTTTGGGGATCTCATAGGATAGGTTGATTCAGCCGTCGGCCGTCGCTCGGTCGGAGCTATGTACTCACTTTTCAACTTTTCGGCCTAATACTGTAAAACAGGGTAAAAAAAACAGTCACTATACACAACTGTGGGATATGATTATACACGTTTTCTCATTTTGGATTTCTTTTTCAAAATTCAAAACTATTTTATTTTCAAATTAAACTTAACGAGCTATTTTCGGAAAGTCAACAAATAAGGCTACCACCACTGCACCGGTTCAACCGTAGTCCACCGAGAAGAATCGGCGTAAGGTCGAAATTAATAGTACTTATTGTTTAAATTTAGATTAAATTGTTAGGTATTATCATAATATAGTAATAGAGGTCAAAATAATTATATTTACTTGCGGTAAGAATTATATTTACAGTTTAGATATTGAATGAAGAAGAAATGAAATTGTAGAGAAAAAATTTGACATAAGAGTTCTAAATTTGAAATTATTAAAAAAGTAAAATTACAATGTGCTAAGGAGTTTACATAATTATGTAAAACACAATAAACTTTTTTTACACCGGTCGTGTTTTTGTAAAAACTTATTAAAACGTAATAAAAATATGAAAAGTGTAAAAAAAGTTGTGTGTTATTATTGTGGAGTTTACATAAGGTCTTTTATATATCTGAATTTTCCCGCCAATTTCTGTAGTTTTCCTCATAAAACTCGTGCGGTATGTGGGTCATTGGTTTGAGTAAACAATTTGTCTCATATGGTCAGAGAGCCTACGCCGAGCCAGGGCGGAGGTCGCGCCCAATTAGGCAGAGACATCAGATTACAGTGCTCGTCAACCTTTGACGTATTGCCAACGGTCATACTTTAAAGTCACTTAAATCAAATGGAAACACAAGTTTACGTATGAAATAATTATAAAATTACGTTTGTTGCGTGAAGTTTTAAAATATATATATACGGGGTGTAAAAAGAGCAGTCACTATAACTTTGGGATAGGATTATAGGACCTTGACTGATTCTAGAAATGATTTTTTTTCATTATTTATTTTAAAAAAATAATAATAATTTATTATTTTACTCGCAAGGCTGAACTGCTTGGAACAACGTTCTGCATTAAATTCTTAAATTTTATAATTTTTGCCCTAGTACGTAATGAACGTCTTACGCGTGCTATTGACCTCTCAGCGTCATCAGCTGATCGCTGTGTTGTGCACGTTGTACATTGCCTATTGAAAATTTTTAATTTTTTAAAACAGTGGATTAAAAGCAAATGACTAGTACCAATGGATATATCTCTTGCATGGTTATTACCCCACGAAGTTATAGTGACTGCTCTTTTTACACCCTGTATTTGTTCTGTTTTCAAATTAATAAAAAAAATATGCTGTATTATATTATCAGCTTAATTTCGTCAACAGAAACACATTTAAGGTGATCTGTTAATATTTCAATGTCTGTGGTATCACGGTTCATGAAATATACAGTTAAATACATATATTTTTGAGCTATTGATTGACTATAGTAAATTAAAATTAAATATTTCGACTAAACTAACGTATGCGTGTGCTCTGTAATCTAACTTTCGATTGATTTGTCCTAAAATGTGTAATGCATAACGTCGCTTTACCTTCACAACCTCGTATCTAAAAAACTAAAACTTTTCAGTAGAGCCAGATAACTTAATGTTTTAAGATTTTATTATGACATGGATTTTGAATATATACTGTACATAACTGAACCTCATTAAAAAAATCTATGTCATAATAAAATCTAAAATTATTAAGTTTTTTGACTCTACTGAAAAGTTGTAGTTTTATAGATACGAGGTTGTGAAGGTAAAGCGGCAGAAGCAAAAAAGGTTTACGATTCCTGTTCTAGGATAAGCTTGTTTGTCCAGTAAACTCGTATCTTACCTACATATTACCACATAGCACTTATCTACGTGCGATCAGATCATGCTTAATATTATTAATTAAAAAGATTTAATACTTATAGGTATGTAGGTAAGTACTTAAACTCGAAAAATTATTTCTACATAATGCTTCACAAAATATGCAAGTAAGGAAAAGCTTCAAATTATCAGCGACACAGTGAAAACGCTTAAATAAAATTTACTTTATAATATTTTTAAATCATAGTCAAACAACTGTTAATTTATTACATGACACTGAAAAACTCAACTGACTTTTTACAAAACCAAAGAAGCCGCGGAAACTATGATATGACCTAGAATTTGTCATTCATTGATTCTCCTCCGACCGAACGATCGGTTTCGGTTGTTTGCATCTTGCATTGACCTTCGGCAGTTCGGCAAGTTATTGACTATTACGCCACGCGCACCATGTGCGCGCGTCATTACACCGCCGCGACCTGCGCGAGCGCACGCACCGACACTAACCGAGTTTCTCATTTTAGAACACGACAAAGACTACGCGGCGAGGCCCCTGGACTTCGACATCGAGGAGGAAACGCGCAAGAAGGAGACCTCCAAGTGGCTGGAGAGCCACTTCGGCAGCGACTCCCGCTCCTCCCACGACTCCATCGCCGAGGAGATCGGCCGCCGCCCCGAGCAGTACTACAAGAAACCCGAGGACGAGGGCTACTACGGGAAAACGGTTCAACAGAGCTACGGAGAACGCGTGCTGAGGAAGACCAAGTCGTCCACGCCGTCGGACGAGAGGCCCGAGCCGCCGAACAGGACGGGCGGATACTTCAAGGGCGTGGCGGACTGGTCCCAGAGGAGGGCCACCAAACCCAGGATGCCGGAGCCCCGGAGCTCCTCGCCGTCCCCGCCGGCAGCGCAGTCGCCGTACGCCAGCAACGATCGCCTGAACGGATCCTCGCCCAGGCACATTTACAAACGTGACTCGCCCCAGGGAAGAACGTCCCCGATCCTTCGCCGCCAGCCTCCTTCCCGCGACGATTCGGCCTACGTGTCCTCGTCGACTATGCACAGCCCGCCGCGTGGCTCGCCGTTCCGACCGGTGGAGGGGGACAGATCGTTCCGAGAACCGTCCGTAGAGGACGAGTATAGGCCCCCCATCGCACCCGAAAGGAAAAGAGTGTCCAAGCAACGGAAATCCGAGGAGATACGGTACGAAAACAGGACGTCATCCCGGAACGGCACGTCGGGACACTCTCGGGACAGCCGCGACGTAGTCGAGCCTCCGCCGGACTATTCTCCGCCGAGAGAGCGACGAGGCAGCTCCGACAGAGAGCGAACGCCCCCCCGACGTCGAGACAGAGACGAGCGAAAGCAGCATCAGAAGACGAGATTCGCCGACAACGCCCGAAGACCGTCGCCGGCGCGGAAGGGCGTAGGATCGGCGATCGGGAACTCCATAAGGAAGCTCGTCGGGAAGATCCGTTCGGCGTCGGCGGAGAGGAAGGCGCGGTGGCGCAACTCTCGGACCCCCTCGCCGGAGCACTCGTCGCGAACGTACAAGCAGTACGGGGGGGAGCTGGCGCCCCCCTCCGCGCCCCCGCACCGCTACTACCTGGGCGAGGATCCCTTCGCGCCCAGCATCTACGGCCGCGAGCACAAGTACGAGGGCAGTGCACGACGCGCGGCGCCAGCTGACAATCGCGCTCATCGCGACAGGTATGACATTGTTTTTTTTTCTTTTACAAGTATGTTATGTGTATATTTATTTATACTTCATAGTTTCAATATTATCCTCTTACTTAAAATCCTTCTCTACTCTCTTTTATTTAATGTCTATTGTGAATCAGAAAGAATATTAGAATTATAATGCTTATTAAACATTTTTGGAAGTTAGTAGACAATAATACTACCTCAAGGCAAATAACAAGTGTCCATATATTTTTATCTCAAATATGGAAACGTAGTATCTATAAGAGCTAAATACGCAATAAGTGCTATTCTTTAATTAAATACAAATTATAGGTGGGTTATGTTCAACCTTAAATAGAATCTTGTCTCTCCTCCTACACGAATAAAATTCTTGTTCCTTGATATTGATTTAGATAATAGACGTTATTAAATAATAAATATTATGATGAGATCATATTATTAGCTAAGAATTAACAAAACTAGCACTACTATTTGAGCAATGCGACTTTGTGTGTGATCGTTATTGATGCAATGAACTACTGTTATGAGTTAAAATACTGCGATCTTTAAACTGATCTACTACTCGCTTTTAGCTTTGTCGAAGGTGAGTAAAAGTAGAGTCAAAATTGAAATACATGACATAATATTATGTACAAAAAAGTATTAAATTAAAAAAATACACACATTTTTTAATAAAGACAAAACTCGCAACCGATATTTTTATTGTTAGATGAACATTGAATTTCTACCGTAGAGCTACAAAGTGTAATGTAAGATACCTCAAAGAAAGTATTTTTGCCAATACTTAATAGAAATAACTACATATTAATAAAAATAATAAATGACTATTATTGGTCGCCAATTGATATTAATTATCGTAATAATAAAATGTTTCTGACGAATATTTAGTCTCTTTTTCGGTCTAGACTCATCTCGATCTGTTAGTTAAAACATTTTATTATCTTGACGTCTTTCGGAAAGTAATAAAATCTGATACCAAAAAATTATGCTTTTGCCTTTATCTTAACTACTCAGAGTAAAGTGTAATACTTTATGCCATATTTTTGTATTTTAAAAACTGTTGTTTTCATTAAAGCCAATAATAATGAAAGTAATATTATTTAAACAATAATTTTACTAGTTTTCGCTAGTAAACGCTACAGAAGTAACGTAATAAAAATGCACTAAAATATGTTATTTAAATTATTTTAAGCTATCTGTATTACTATAATAAAATTATTATATTAATACGTCAAACAAAAACTTTGAGTACCAACAGTTTTCGGAGATTCGTGCGAACGGAGAAGTATGTAACAATTTACATACTTCTCCGTTCGCACGAATCTCCGAAGACTGTTGGTACTCAAAGTTTTAGAAAAATTATAAACTGTGCCAATGGACAGTTTATAATTTTTCTATTTAAAGTTTAAGTTAAAAATGATATAATTTTGGACTAATTTGGACCACATAGCGATTAGCACTAGCGATTAGACATAACGTCCACTTTATGGAAACTCACCTCATACAATAATCTGTTCTAAAATATATACGTACAAAATGTCAAATATAGCTACAGTAGTTAAGTAACAATAACATCATTACTTTGTGCCAAAATTAGCGAAAATCATATAAAAACATCCATATCTAGTAGAGCATAAGTAATAAAAACTTATAAGGACTAGTTTCAATATAATATATAAAATAACGTAGTTTCTAATAGAAAGTAGTTTTGTCGTGTTAGCTCTTGGACTATGTTGTTTATGTATGTTTTATAGCTTAAAATACTGAAAGATCTCTAGAATATCTAATGATTTTTAATCCGATCAGGTTCCTTACTCTTGCAATTAATTCCAATCGATCAATTGTAATTAGTCCGTTACCTTGTCTTGATCGACACTAGCGCCAAATTGGTTTAAAATTAAGTGTCGATTTTATGGAACTAAGTGAAATTAAATAAAAATGTATGTACAATGTTGTTTTCAATGCAGCAGCAAAATTAACATTAGAATCATTATGAAATTAAATTTAGTTTCAATAGTAAGGGGGGTCATATGATAAAATTTCGTTTTTTTACGTGTTACTAGCGTACATTGATCTTAGAAACGTGAAGCTTTATGTTTCGGTTTAGATAATTAATTATACATTCTCCATAACATAACATAAATTACGATTCCTGTGTGTTTTTTAGGCGTGCACGAAGTCACAGCCTACATCTAGTAACAATGAAACAAAATCGCAGCGTAAAATAAGATTTTTGATCGTCAACTTGGGTTTGCACACACAAAATTGCGGCTTACCTATAAAGTTTTTGATCGTGATATCAACTTGGATTCAGTAGATGTATAATATATTAGTAGTAATAGTAGTAATTTAGAAATAGAGATTATTAGTTACGTAACTTCCATACTAGTTGTGATCCGTCATACTTCGTCCCTGCTACACCTAGTATGGTTTCTAGCCCTTATGTAGTTGACTTTGAGTCACAGTCAGAGAAATCTGTTGACAATGAGTCATTACTGGCAAATGCTCTATAACAGGTGTATTGTATATGCACGTTTTTCCAGCTTACACACAAGCTTACAATGGAATGATGTAGCTACATTAAACACAAAAAGATACCTACTATGAATAATTGTAGTTATAATCGGACAAAGAATAACACCTTCCCCTCTACCATCTTTAACGTGGGTGTCGTGAAAGGCGACAGTAGGAATATACTTATATCGTGTAATATAATAATAATAATAATAACTTTGAAAAAGTAAAAAACGTGACTTGTGAAACATGACACTGAGGTACAGTACCTATAGGTACAGTGACAAAAACTCAATTTAGTTATACGATAAACTCTAAGTATCACATTAAATAAATATTTTAATGGAAGTCAACTCACATGTTTTGTTAATTCTTTATCCACAAAATTTTTGTTCGCAATTCAAAATGAAATTACTAAAACGTACAAATGCTGATAATCAATCTTAGAAGTCAAAGACTAGGAAAAAATAATAAAAACATTGTAAGAAACGAACGTAACTGCCGATATAACAAAGCTCTTGTAGCCGTGTAGGTGGATACCGGCTATTGAAGCCAATTACATTCCAAGACATAGGAACTACGTTTTTATGATCTACGTAGATAACAATAAGAGCATGTGGGACGAACTCGTAATGACAGTATACAAAAAGTCTGCGACGCTTCCAACAACAAACCAGTTTAGTTCTAGCAATCTTTCCAAATCTAACCTTTGTATCTTCACGTTCCAGGGGCCAGTACTCCAGCACACTCGGGCGTTTCAGTCACTCCACGAGCAGATTGAACCCGAACAGCGAGCCTGAGGAGGACTACTCCCGCAGCGCCCAGACCCTGCCGAGAAAACTTCACGAGAGAAAGGAGAAACCCACCGAGAAACCCAACTCAAAATATTGGCACAGGCTCACGCCCAACAAGCGGTCCACGAGCGCCGTCAACGTCTCCAACAAACCGTCCGCGTCCCCGGAACGAAAGATCAACGGATACCCCCCCGGGCCGGCGAAACCGGCCAGGACCTACAAGGGTCTGAACCGTAGCAAGAGTTTTGCTATGGGAGTGCCAGATCAGGAGACCCACCCGCGCTACATTCCCGGCGTGAACCGCAACCACTCCACCATGTACAAGTCCAACCCCCATCTGAGTAAATTGAACGAGAACGAGCAGCTCAAGAGTCCAGGTATCGTGTCGATCATAAACCGGAGCCAACGCGATCTGGCCGACGCGGTGTCCAGGGAGACCGAGCGCAGACGCGACGGGCTATTCGGAGCGAGGTACGGTAAGACCACCCCGATCGGCAACGGACACAGCAACGGCTACAAATCCTACGAGGAAACCGACAAGAAGAAAATGTTTCTCAAAGGTCTGAGGGAGAGAGCTCCCGAGCTGTACCAGACCTTGCACGCGGAGGACGAGTCCGACGGAAGCAGACTCTCATCCCGCTACAACACCCCGTCCCCGCACTACAAGGATCGGATATCGGAGGAGCGCAAGACGCCGCTGTACAAAACCGAATCGCTGAATAGAGAATCTAGTCCGTTCGTATCGAGGTTAGAAACGAGACTGAAGTCGCCCGCGAACAGACGGGAGAGCAACAGCAGCGACAACTACTCCGAGACGTACAGGTACACCACCCGGTCCGGAGACCCGGAGCGACCGAGCGTCACCGACACGGTGGAGACCGTCAGCAAAAAGGTCATACCTTCCAGGGACGGGAGATCGAAGGAGGTGATAGAGTCGAGAGAGGTCAACTCGGTGACCAAAAGTCGCGGGTACAAGGAGCCCGTCGCTGGTGTAAAGTACTACGACAACGGGGTACGCCCCCTGGGGTACGAAGGAAGGAACGGCTCGGCCCCCCTGTACGCCGAGAGGAAAAGGCACAACTACAAGGTGACAGAGAAACTTAGAGATTATTGAGTCGCGTGTAAAGTTTTACAGTTTGCCATATTCAAAATATACCTTATTAATTGAGTCACACAGACTGAAATTGAGGAGCACTTAGAAGTAAGTTGTCTTAGACTACATTCGTTAACTCTCGTTAATAAAATGTACGTTGCTTCATGTAAAAAGTCATAATTTTATTAATATTATTTCAATATTACTAGTGATGTAACTCCGTCCAATATAGAATTATTATTTTCATTAACTTGTCAATAATTTTGTAACTTTTATAATAATCTAATATTGTAAGTTAATTTTTATTATGTATCCGAAAATATAATATTAATACGCACTAAGATGTATATTTTTTATTGTAGTTCCTTGTATACTTAACTTTAGTAACTGCTGCTTAGGGGCCACCCATAAATTACTTTACAATACGATAAATAAGGAGCGAAGTGTGACATTATGTGACATGGGAGCCTTAGGTCCTAAAGTTCTTGAAGTCATATTTGGAAATCTAGTAATGTTTTATTATTATATATGGACTACAAGTAGGTATACGTAACAATGTGTGTCATTGGGCATTATTAAAAATATATTCATATTCGTAAGTCGTAACTGCCAATTATGTAAAGTCACACTAGATGGGTGGCTTCTTAATAAAATAAATCTTTCTTCTTGTGGTGGCCACACTGATAAAAATCTCGCCGAAAATGTATAAACTCGCCCTTTAGTATTAATAATGCCCGCTTTAATCACCTGGTATTTTAGGTAGGTATAGTCATTTTAAAGCCATACTCAGATATACCTACAGTGACATCTTGTTGTTTATAATAGAACTATAAAATAGAACAAGCTACATAAAGTTACCTGACCCAAGCGGTAGATGACGCTTTTCCAATAAATAAGTGTTTTAAGCTCAGGTTTAAAAAGTGTAAGTAGAGTTTGTGTTAAGTAATATCATTAAATATCCAGGTTGGTCCAGCCATCCTGACGCTTACGGCGATCCGGGGGCCGGCCGTTGTTGCTGACTATTTGCGGCGACGCGACTTGTATTGTCCTATTATTATGTCAATGTCAACGCACCGTGGTCCGTGCCGATCCGTGTCCCGTTGGCAATGCAAATTTTGATTTAGATTAATTTTGCCCTATTTTGTTCGAATCTAACGGTATCAGTCAGCGAATGTAATTATCGGTAAATGACGTACGCCTTTACGGATTTAGCTAGTTCAAACGTGGATTTAGGTGTTATTAGCGGACGAACTCTACTGACGACCTCCGTAGGTGATTCATGAATGATTCATGTTTATAAAATGGTACATCCCAAGAATCATATTGCAGGTTACATGGAACCCGTTAATCATTTTTTTATGTTGTATTTAATTGAATGTACGTAATCTATCAGACATAATAAAGATTAAATAAACATAATATTGTAATAACTTTATCAGCCGCCGATCAACAGAGGTCAATGTAAAATTAAGCCAAAACTTTTATACCGATAAATGTTTTCAACAAATCAAAAAGTCTTATATTAGCATATTAGCAGATGCGACTATTTATCTACACGAATATTATAAAGAGGAAAGATATTATGTACCTATTTTTGTATGTAACGAATAATCTCAAAAAGTACTGGACCGATTTTAATAATTCTTTTTTCATTAGAAAGCTTTTTTTTTTTTTTTGATATCGCAAGGGAAATGCATTACGCATCCCCCCCAGGAGGGTCCCCGAGGGGTATGTGGGACTCCCGGTTCGCTACGGCCGGTTTACCCACTAAAACCACTTGCGGATTGCCATCAGCCGTTATGTTGGGTGGAGTGCCTGGATCTGTCTAAACACAGGCCACTCCTCCCTCGACCGGCCGGTTCACCTCTATAGGGACCGGACTTCCATCAAATTAAGAGAGCGCTCCGGCAAACTGAAGCGCTCTCCTCGGCGCCGAGACTGACAAAGCCGGGGAGGTTACCCATCCCTCTACCCGGAGCCCCGTACTAGACGTGAGATGGGAGGGCCGCAAAACGACGCCTTCGCACCCCCGTCCTGCGCCGGCGAAGCGTAAGAGAGAGAGGATCAGTCTCTCTGTCCCGCTCCGAGGCCTCCTTCTGCGAAATGACGAATTCGCAAAAGGAGACCACCGCCTGCCAGGCCTCATCACTCTCGAGCATGCAGCGAACTACACTCGAGAGCGAGAGATCCCGCCCAATCACTGCCACGAGATCGTGGCGCTGCACGGCCCATCGATCGCACACCTCTAAGGTGTGCTGGGCCGTGTCCTCCGCAGCGCCGCATGCATGGCAAGCTGGCGTAGGCTCTCTCCTGGCAATCTTACACAGGTACGCACCGAAACATCCGTGTCCGGTGAGTACCTGTGTAAGACGGAAGGTGAGGGGCTTTCTCTTACGGCGCATCCACGCCGCAAGAACTGGGCGCAGTGCCGTGGCCATATGTTGACCATACGGGGACTGCGCCAGAACCTCACCCCACCTTCGTAGCAACCACTGTTGCCCCAGCTTCCGCAGTCGCGAGAGCTCCTCCCAATTCGGCACCTCGCCTTGCAGCCTCTTCTCAGCGCGGAAGAGGTGCACTTCGGCGAGCACCGACGCCTCGAGCTCCCACGGCGGATCTCCAGCCAGAGCAGTGGCTGCCACCCAGGAGACTGTACGGTAGCCCCTGATTACCCTCACCGCCGTGACCCGCTGCGCTTTCCGCAGCTGAGCCTTATTGCGGACGGTAAGGGAATCCGCCCAAATAGGGGCTATACAGGGCTATACTCCGACAAACTCCGGAGTATAGCCGCCTGCAGGCATCGCTGGGCCCCCCCACATTCGGTAGTAGCCGGCCCAGCGCAGAGGCCGCCCTAATGACCTTCGGCCCTAGTTGTTCAAAATGGGGTCCGAAGGTCCACCTCCCATCCATTCATTAGAAAGCTACATTATCACTGAGTAACATAGGCTATATTTAGTACTAGATTACTATAAAAATATTTAGAAATTCCTATTAAAACCAACCGAAGGTGTAAAAAAAATAGCCATAAAATGTCTTTGATCGCATATGCTGCGAAGAGTATTAATGATAAGACAAAAAAATGTTCTACAATATTATATAATATATCAATAACTACAAAAAACTTTGCGAGACCATACGTCTAACTATTGTAGTTACGTCACTATAACTACTTTTTTACATTTAACAAATTGATAGAAATGCCGATCAAAATCAGACCGTGTTATCCATACCTGTGATCCATACCATTTATAAATTTTAATTCCAAATAAATAATTTATTATTCAAGACTGTCTCAATACCTGATGATTACTTTTTGAATTATTGAAATCGGAAATTCCATTCTGAAATTAAAATAAATACACATGCACTGGGTGCCGCCACGCAGCGCATCGAGTAACTAACTCAACGAGAGAGGGCAGTGCGGGATTAGAAGTGCACCATATTTATCTTTATCTCTTTTATAAAAAAATTCATTGCTGTTCGTTAATCTCGCTAAAACTCGAGAACGGCTGAACGGATTTGGCTATTTTTGGTCTTGAAATATTTGTGGAAGTCCAGGGAAGATTTAAACGGTTTGTATGATCAACGAAGTGGGCACGGGCCAGCTAGTTATATTATAATATTATACTTTAGAATTCAGTTTTCAAATGTGATATAGAATAGAAAACGAAAACATTTATTTCAGACTAATATGTATAACAAACCTATAGAGTAATTAGTATGTTAGTTACAAAACTTTGCTTTAAATCATAGTTAATTGTAATGTTAGTAGTGTTAGTAAAAAATCAACTAAATTAAATTATTCCCTTGACTAATCTTATCCAATGCCATTGTATAGAGCAGCAAATCTCGCAGCCATGACCTTCAGAATGCCATGGCTGGCTTTTCTCAGACGCAGATCAGGGAAGTGGACCTTTTGCGTATTATCGCTTTAAAACCATCAGTGCGCGCAGCAGCGAACATACCGGACGCACTGCAGCGCCATGGTAGTCCCAACAGCATTCAACGTATTATTATACTGGACACGCAGAGTGTCATAGGTTCGACTTTAAGGCCTCAGCCTCGAATTTTGCGGGCAGCGGGGCGGGAGCGGCGGCGGCGCGGGAGCGGCAGGATCTTTTGCTTAAAATCTAATGGACCGATTCTTGAAAACAGCGGACACTGACAATATGCTTTAAACAAAGCTGTTTTTACTTGAGTAGTGATCGAGTGCACCTGCGGGCGAGTATGTTGCCTCGTAACTCTACGTTCTCTCTCCATATCCTCATAATAATAGTATGATATGACGCTTTTAAAATCAGACTATTAATCAAATACTATTTTGTGAAGCTAATCATAGTTTGAGGTCGTATCAATACAAGACCAGCCATGAGACGTAGTTTGAGACTTCTTTTTTAATACGGGACTAAAACTCGAGAGGTGAATTCTGAAACACCTCAAGTACTATAAACCCCTATTTTAACCCTCTGGGTTGGAATTTTTATAAATTCCTTTTTAGTGCGCGCCTTCTTGTATACACTACGAAATAAGGTGTACAAAGTTTTTACTTACCTAAATAATATTATTGTAGATAGAGAGTATCATTATTATACAACGTGTAAAATAAATGAGTGATAATACTTTAGGGTGTGTATGTGACTTCTATGTAGAGTATACTGTGTAAGTCCCAGTATTGAAAGACGTACTTTTGACTTTCATGTTTGTATGAGAAATGCCCAGCATCATAACTTTCCCCATGCAATAATTTTAAAAAAGTACCACTTTCAGCGCTGGTACTTTCACAGTAAACTATTTATACGGGACCCATACACATCCAAAGTATTGTCACTAAATTATTTTACCCCTTGTATAATAATAATATATCTCTATAGATAGAGAGGTCATTAGACCTGCCTTATCAGATTACTGTAACTGTTGACGATTGTACAGTTTGACGGCTCTCAAAACAGTCCTCACTCCTCACTCCTCCCGCCAGTCGCGTGTTGGACAGTGGAGGATTAATACGTAATTAGAGTTCTGTTCATGATAGTACCAGTTTACAGACGGACATCAATAAAATGGTAAGCTAAAGTCCTTACGTTTTGTGTTTAATCTTCTTCTTATATATAAAAATAAATTGCTGTTCGTTTGTTCGTGTCTCGCTGGAATTCAAGAACGGCTGAACGAATTCGGCTACTTTTTAACCGACTTCAAAAAAAGGAGGAGGTTCTCAATTCGTCTGTATGTATAATATTTTTTTTTTTTTTTTTTTTTTTTTTATGTATGTTCACCGATATTTTCGTCAATTATAGACGGATTTCAAAAATTTTTTTTTTGTTGTATAGAGTTCACTTCTGAGGTGGTCCCATTTTCACCAGGTCAGGATCTGATGATGGGATCCAGGAGAAATCGAGGGCAACCACCGAAAATTGTATGCTCGTATGGTGTTTTTGTTACGTAATCATGTCTTACTCAGGTATATGCTTCCGGGTGTCAACATCTGATGCTGCTGTGCTGATGATGAAGCTAAAGTACTCCTTAACGGTTAGGATTAGCAGTTGGAAGGCAGTACTGCAATTGGACGATGGAAACTATTTAGTAGTATGTAGGGCTAACATGTTGCTTGTGAGGTATGCTTGAATCAACATCTGATGCTGCTGTGCTGATGATGAAGCTACAGTACTCCTTAACGGTTAGGATTAGGAGCTGGAAGGCAGTACTGCAATTGGTCGATGGAAACTATTTAGTAGTAGGTATGTAGGGCTAACATGTTGCTTGTGAGGTATGCTTGAATCAACATCTGATGCTGCTGTGCTGATGATGAAGCTACAGTACTCCTTAACGGTTAGGAGTTGGGAGCAGTACTGCAATTGGTTGATCGAATGTATGTAGGGCTAACGTGATACTTGTAATATACCATCCAGACTCACGGCGAGAAATCTCGCCGAGAAGTCTCGCCGGCCCTTCTCGCGAGAACAAGCAATTTATCCACACTCTCATTTTTCTCATTCGTGATCTGTTTCCTATGCAGTATGGACGACATTGACGAATTGAAACTGCAGCAGGTTTGGCTGTGTGTTATTGCATATTATAACTTTGTCAATGTCGTTGGGTCTACCCATGATAATAAAAAATATAAATACCTAATAAGTATTATATTATCAAACTCTTTCAACTAAGTACCTATTAATAACAATTATAGCTTCCTAAAAATATGACCAATTCGACAAACGGACGTTGTAATTAGTGACTATATATTAAATAAACTGAAACCCTTAAGTAAATGAACTAGCATCTATTTAAACGCATCAACACAACTAAAAATCGAGAAATAAAATGACTTTTAAAAAAAAAATTAAACCGACTTCAAAAAAAATAACTAAAAAGCGATAAATAAACTAATGTATCTACTTAATGCATAATATATACCTACAATTATTTAAATATTTACAACTCAATACCTAATACTTTAACAAAGTCATCTTTAACTATTTAAATATTTACAGTTATCACTTATTTTTGAAGTCGGTGCCAGCCAAACAAATAAATGTAATTAAGAATACTGACCGACACTAAAATTCAAAGCAAAACTAAAAATACGAATTTGAGCGCGCTGAAATAATCTATTTCAACGCGCTTGCCAGCCGCGCGCGTCAAACAACACAACAGACTATGTTACCTAGGCTGCAGGCTGGCACCGACTCCAAATATAAGTGATAACTGTAAATATTTAAATAGTTAAAGATGACTTTGTTAAAGTATTAGGTATTGAGTTGTAAATATTTAAATAATTGTAGGTATATATTATGCATTAAGTAGATACATTAGTTTATTTATCGCTTTTTAGTTATTTTTTTTGAAGTCGGTTTAATTTTTTTTTTAAAAGTCATAGTCCTGAAATAGTCGTGGAAGTCCAGGGAACGTTTAATAGGTTTGTAATTTGTATGCTCAACAAAGTGAGCACGCGTCAGCTAGTCTTATATATAAAAATGAATTGCTGTCTCGCTAAAACTTGAGAACCTGAACCGATTCGGCTATTTTTAGTCTTGAAATTTTCGTGGAAGTCCCGGGAAGGTTTTAACGGTGAGAAAATACAGTTTGTATGCTAAACGAAGTGGGCAATATTTTGTATGCAGTAGGCTAGGCTCATTGTTATTTAAATGTGTAGGATGAATGCAACCAACCAAAGTACTTTGTAATGTATGATAATACAATTGATATATGGTTAAGTTCATATTAAAATAACCTCTATAGGCCTAAGCAGATAAGTGATGTTTTTTTTAATATTTACTAATTAAAATGAGAGAATTTAACCCACAAAGATTATATCGAGGTGACATTGGTACTTGAAGGAAATGTGATGTGCAGACATAGTTTATTGTTAATACTTATCATGTTTGTTTAATACTACTAACTAGTAAATAGGCAGGCACTGATAAGTCAGATACAAACTCATGATAATTGTAGGGACACAGTGCTCATATTGTATTAAGCGTAGGCATTATGGTTATAAATTAGTGTAAACACTTTAAATGCGCTATGCATTGTGTATGGCCCTTATTTTTGTAACTCCTTAATACAGTCGCAAATCGCAATACACAAGAAAGGGTTACCGTGTGTTTTATTTATGATATTACCTTCTGAGAAGAGTTTTTAGGTTTATACTAAAATCAATATAACATTTCAACTTAAGAAATATTATATTGATTTTAGTATAAACCTAAAGACTCTTCTCAGAAGGGAATATAAATAACACACGAGCACTGTATGTACTTATGATCTATATTTTATATTTATTCATTTATAAATTCAAATCTTAAGAGCTAGGCTCTTGGTGAAGTAATCGCCATGTTTCTTGTTCCTGTGCTTTACTTTTGACCTCTTGATACGACCCAACGTTTATCTTCTCATTTATTTGTTCTTTTTAACTTCTCCTAGGTCTTCCTCTTCCTCTTCTCCCCTCTACTTTTCCTTCTTTAATATTCTTAAGGAAGTGCCCAACCACCTTTCCCCTTCTGTTTTCCATTGTTTTAATATTCTATATAATAGTTATTATTTCAGATACTTTAACCTTATCATAGGGTGAGGATATAAAGAGGCAGATTTTATCTTCCCGGTGCAAACAAACCTGCACGTACGTGGTCTAGTGGTTCAGAGCTTCTCAATTTAATATAATATAATTAAGACCACTTCACTCCTCTACTTATACTTTAAACTAGTCCTAATTACAAATTTCATACTCCTCAATTCGCATAATTTTCTAAAAAAGAAGTTTAATACTTTTTGGCTTCAAGCATTAATATTTATACAAATATTTTATATTATTATAATTCTAATTAGGAACGATAATTATATATTTTAAAATTATCCAATTAAAATAAGTAACATTACAGCACATAATAATTAATGATAAACAAATTTCCTCGTATTTTTACACTGATCGGTCTACGCAAGTAACTAAATATTATGTCAATACATGCCTTTTTCTTAAAAAAATACATAACATATAAATACATGCGAAATGGTAGTATAATCATATCCCCAAGTTATAGTGCATGTTATTTTTACATCCTGTATTCTTACATGGAGAAAAAGAGAAAAATGTTGTGTTACTAATAATAACTACCAATAAACACCACACAGATGTAGATTTCTCATTACACTATCGAATCGAAAACGAAAAAATCGGTACTTCTTGATTCACGCACGTACCTAAACAAAAATGTATGGGATTTGACATAATATGTCAAATTCCATACATTTTTGTTCGCGTACGAATTTCATACATTTTTGTTCGCGTACGAATTCGCTTGTCATTTAGTGAACGAAAAGAATATTATTGTCGTTCACTAAATGACAAGCGAATTCGTATGTCACTTAGCGAAGCTTATGTCTCATATATACATTGTGTTTTCGAATTTCGTAAGTGTTAATAGCGATGGCATTTTGAATCAGGGCCCAGTGCTCACTTCGATAAGTGATTTAATAGTTTAACCTAACCTACACTTTAGTGCCTCCGCGATCTAGTGGTTCGGAGCTTCGGTCTCGACCCGGCCGTGGGTTCGATTCCCGCGTTGGAACAACAAAAAATGTTGTTTTCAAGTTTGGTTAGGACAATGCAGGCTGATCATCTGATTGCCTGACAAGAAAGACGATCCATGAGTCGGATGGCCATGTAAACAGTCGGTCTTGCGCCTTAATTCCTCGCCAGTCGTGTCGGTTATCCATCCCACTGGGCTACGAGAGTGAAGGAAGAGGGTGTGCTTCTGTGTATCGCGCACACACTTGGGCACTATAAAATAACTCCTGCGTGGCTGGCCTGGTTTTCAATGAAACCGGCCACCGTCACCGAAATCGGTGTGGGAGCCATTAGGGGCCGTTCAAGTATTACGTAAGCAGATTTATTACAATTATTACCCCCATCCCCCTTGTCAGCAATAGTAAGAAAAGCTCTTACCCCCTCCCCCTATGCTTACGTAAATATTTTTCTATTAATGTATTGTTTTTCAAATATTATAATTATGATTTTAAAAATAAGAAAAAAGATTGAGTATGGAGATTAGATTTTACTGATACGGTTTTCAACATAGAGTAAGGTACAAAAATATTATAATCTGCATTATTTGCGGTAATCCCCGAAAATGCGTTTCGTTTTCAAGCAAAGACATCGTTTTCAAGATATGTGATGTGGTTGCCATTCGTGTAAAAAAGTAATTTACTACCGATGACGTAATCATCATCTAGACTCCTCTACCCCCCATTTCATCCAAAATAAGCAATACATAGTGCTTACGTAATACTTGAACGGCCCCTTATTATTATTATTCTGACTTATGTGACTCAACACCAGTTGCAGGACGTGGTGAGCTGGGCCTGCCTGTTACTGTTCGTAGCAGCACGCGTGGAATCCGCCAACATTCTGTTCATCATTCCCTTCTCTGCCAAATCTCACTACATATCCCTGAGTCCCATCGGCCTGGAGCTGGCCAGAAGAGGCCACAATGTGACCGTCATCACGGCCATCAAGGAGAGTGATGCACCGCCCAACTACCACCAGGTGATGGCAGACAGTCCAGAAATATGGGACGTCCTTGGTGAGTGATCATTTTTAGTAATAATTGGCCGACTTAGTTGTTAGTAATTCAGTAGGCCTAGCATGCCGGAGCGCTCTCTTAATTTGATGGAAGTCCGGTCCCTGTAGAGGTGAACCGGCCGGTCGAGGGAGGAGTGGCCTGTGTTTAGACAGATCCAGGCACTCCACCCAACATAACGGCTGATGGCAATCCGCAAGGGGTTTTAGTGGGTAAACCGGCCGTAGCGAGCCGGGAGTCCCACAAAGCCCTCGGGGGGATGCGTAATGCATTTCCCTTGCGAAATAAAATAAAAAAAAAGTAGGCCTAGCATTAACGTTTGAAACCTCCGTGAAGTAACGTTAACGAATAATAATTGTATGAAAAGCATGACAGCACTGTGCTACAGCCTTGATTACGAAACATCGGTGGTTTTCCAGTTTCTATAAATAGTATTACAGGCAACAATATATTATCAACGTTTTAAATCGTGTTTTAAAAGTTCAAACGACGATGTTCATGGTGGGAAGGCTACCAAAGATTGGTAATCAGGGGGACATAAAAGCTATGAGTCATTTTATTGTGTTTTTTTTAATAACAAGGACACTCTCTATTCTTTTTCCTCTCATAACTCAGTGGGTTCAACATGACTATCATGGTCGACTTTTTACATGCCCATCCGACGCATGGACCATCTTTCTTGTCAGATATTTAGGTGATCAGCCAGCATTGCCCTAACCTAACTTGATAAAACATTTTTTTAATTCGTAAGCTAAGCTCTAAGGCCCGTATAAATAAAACAATCTCAAACCCAACCTCACCTTGAGAACCAATTTTACAGATAAAACAACGTTTCGTTTCACTTTTAAAAGTGAACAACTTTATTAATGTTACATATAACTTTTTGTTAGTAGGTACTAGCTAAAAGTTTGATATCGTTTTTGAATTCAAATTTGATTCACATTTCATGAATTACACACACTTGCCGACAGATGTTATCTAACGATATTTATATGCAATTTGGAATATATATGTAAAATAGAAGCTGTTAATAAAGGAAAATTAATACTTACTACTATTAATAATATAACAGGAATAAGTCATAAAAATGTTTAAAAAACGCTGCAAGAAAATTTAAAACACCGGATATTACACAAACATCTCAATAAGATTCAGGAATCAAAATCAAAGCCATCAATACTTTTGCAATGCCTATACTCACCTATTCTTTTGAAACCTGGAACCAAACAGACCTTAAAACTATAAAAAGCATACACTCAACAACTCTTCAAGAGGACTTATCAATATCTTTAGCCTTTTTTTTTTTTTTTTTTTTTTTCGTTGAGAAATGCTGCTTGCCGCATCCAGTGTAGGATGGGGATTCCTACCACGGGTATGTGGGGCTCGCTACGTCCGTTAAGATGGTAAGTGGACGCAGCCATACCCACTAAAACTCGGCGGTACTTCAACAGAACCGCCACCCACGGAACCACGGGAAATATAATACAACCGCGATTCCGCCGGCGGGCGCCTGCATTGTGGGGTTGCAGGCCCTTCTCATTGGGGGCGTTTAGGCGCCCCTAAGGGCGAACATGTGTGCCGCGATGCGCAGGAGCACGTTGTGCATCACGACCCTCTCGGGGGCTTAGTGCAATGGGCGATAGCGTCCCCACGCCACCACCCTGAACTCCCCTGCTAAGGCGGGACGCTTTGATCATCGTTGATCACGCGTCTTCGCCTCGGCCGTCTTCGCGAAGGGTCGATCGCCTCTCTCGAGCGCTCGGCCTCCTCCTTTGCGGATATGACCTCCTGAGCGAAGTCATCGACCGCTTACCACGCGTTTTCGCTGCTCAGCATTGACTGAATAATTGCTGGCAGCGTAAGGTCCGGTCCAATTGCAACTGTTAGGGCTGCTCTTTGTCCTGTCCAAGAGGGACAGGCTGTCACGGTGTGTTCAGCCGTATCCCTGTCCTCGTCACAATGGTGACATCTTGCAGTTCTTTCTCTCTTTACAATCTCACACAGGTACCGACCGAAGCAGCCATGTCCAGTCAGCACCTGTGTTAGACGAAAGGAGAGCGCTCCGTACTTCCTCTTTACCCACTCTTTGAACAGAGGGCGAATTGCCACTATAAGGGCGACGCTCACGAGCGGTTCTTGGAGCCGCTCCGCCCAGAGGTCTAACGCACTCTCCTTCATTTCGGCCCTCCACCGACGTACGGCGTCCGGTAGGGGGTTACTGCCCCCCGCACGAACCGCTGCGCAACGCCAGAAGACGACGGCGAGGGCTTGAACGTCCAGGTCCCATGGGACGCTTCCGGCGAGCAGGCATGCCGCATCTCTAGAGATGGTTCGGTAACCACGCACTGCTTGCGTTGCCATCGTTCTTTGTAGCCGTCCCAGAGCTAACCGATTTACGGGCGACAGGTGTTCGGCCCAGATCGGTGCGCCATACATGCACATGGAGCGTATGACTCCCATATACAACCGTCTACAGCCAAGGCTCGGGCCTCCGAGGTTCGGAAGCAACGAGGCCAAGGACCCTGCAGACCTACTGACCCTCTCGGGAAGACGGCGGAAATGCTCCTTAAAGGACCATCGGCCATCAAGTACCAGTCCCAAATATGTCATCGACGTTGTTACACCAATCCTCGTCCCACTCACAATCACAGCCGAGTCAGGCGGCGGCGGCGCTTTCCTCGGTCCGTGAAAACACACGGCTTCGGACTTATCAATATCTTTAGCCTACACAATAAACAAATACGCTTTTTAAAACATGCTTCCACAATCACTCAGAGACGTCTCCGCTACATAGCGCCGTATGCCAAGACCATTCATTCACATCTCTTTCACTTGCAAATCACTCAAAACAAATAAAAATCATAACAAATCAAGAAAAAAATTATGCCTGAGCGCGGAAAGATGCCACTGCACATATCTAATTAACAGCAGGTGAACATAAAAAAAATAATCTTAGCGGAATCATAACTACTGTCATTTATTACAGGAACGGAAAAACCGAACATTTTCACTATGGCTGACATGACAGCCTCTGAATTTCAAGACAAGATCCTCTGGACCGGAGGTCTGGCGATGACAGAGGTCGCTTTAAAATCGAAACCGGTTCAAGAGTTTCTGAAGCAGGACAACAAGTTCGATCTTGTGATATCCGAACAGTTTTACCAGGAGGCGTTCAACGCACTCGCCTACAAATACAACGCGCCTTTAGCCTTGGTTACCACCTTTGGCAATTGTATGAGGCACAATCTCCTCGTCGGCAATCCATTACAATTGGCCACGATCATCGGTGAACATCTACAGATCCGTCACCCGTCCAGCCTCACGGGCAGGTTGTACAACTTGTATCACGTCGTGCGCGATTACTTGGAATGGAAGTATTCTTTCTTGCCAAAACAGGAGGCGCTGGTGAAGCGATACTTGCCCGAGCTGTCTGGAGCGCCCAGCCTATACGACTTACAGAAGAACGCCTCACTTCTGTTAGTTAACTCCCACTTCAGTTACGACACGACGGCAGCTTATTTGCCAAACATAGTTGAGATCGGCGGCATTCATTTGACAAATAAATCTGCCTCCGTTATACCTCCGGTAAGTCATATTAGAAAAAAATCACCTACTAGTTGAAACATAAATGTCAGTGTACGTAGGAAGTATGTATTATTATAGATATTTACGAGTTACACTTTGATCCTTAGATTCCGGATTATAAGCAACATAAAAGATAAAATACTTTTTTATTTTACACACCTAGAAAGACGTTGATGGGGAGCTGCTATTCTTTCACAGGCATCCCAAGGATAATGAGTTGCATGCAATTATTCAATTCTCTTAGTTATTTAATTTAATCTGTCCTACCTATAATTGCTGTCACACACTCCTGGCCAGAGTGGCCGGAGCGGGAAATCACGACCAGGGGCTAATGAGCTCCTCTACGTGAGGTATGGCGCCCAGTATTTAAGATAGTAGATACCGGACGCCGAAATTATTGCCAGTTTTTCTTGGGAAACCCCCCGCGGCAGAACGCAGGGGAAAACCACGCCGTTAAGGGAATGGGAGCCATGGGAGGCTTAGAAATGAATGGCGAGACAACAGGCAGCTATTAATCTGATGAATATAAAATTAACTTAGTGTTTGCACTATGTACGTTTAGGTTTAAAGATATTTATTATCATCAAAGGCGAGATGTCACTTGCGTGATAACATTGTTTTTACACTTATCCACTTTTATTACGTTTTAATAAGTTTTTACAAAAACACGACCGGTTTCTATTAAATCATCATCAGGTGTTCATATAGTCGAAACCGGACGTGTTTTTGTAAAAACTTATTAAAACGTAATAAAAAATGTAAATAAAATTATTGTGAACATGAATTTCCACCAATATACAATCAGTTATTGAGAAATTGATTAAGACAACAATATATAGCGGAAGTGTTTGTTTCTTTGTATAAACGCGCTAATCTCAGGAACTACAGATCCGATTTGAAAAATTCTCTTTTTGTTATATAGTTCATATACAGAAGGCTTTAGGCTAAATTACATTACGCTGCGCCAATAGGAGCGAAGCGTCAGTGAGAAATGTTTCAAAAACGGGGAAAATTAATCACATTTCAGGACTTTCGTTGCGTGCGCTGCATAAACGATTTAAGTTACTCAAAAATATGTATGAAAGAATTATTACTTTTTCATAATCATAATAACAAAAACCAACGTGAGCAGTCAAAAGATAATCGCAATAGTGTTTCCGACAACCACGCGAACGAAGTCGCGGGCACAGCTACAAGATTGTTTTTTATAGTCTAAATACATTGATTTTTCGTCGTCAGCAATATATTTTATGGAAATAATTATTTTTATCAATGCCAAAAGTTAAAAATAAGCAATAACAGAACCCATACAATATTTATATTATACTAGCTGTGCCCGCGACTTCGTTCGCGTGGTGTTTGATTGCCTTAAACCGTTTATGCAGCGCATGCAACGAAAGTCCCCAAATGTGAATTGTTTATTTGTTTAAACGCGCTAATCAGGCTCAGGAAGTACTGGTCCGATTTGAAAAAAAATGTTTGTTGGATTGTCCATTTATAGAGGAAGGCATAACATTACGGTGCGACCAAAACCAGACGGGCATCGTCGTTGCACACCGCCGCGATGCGATGCCGATGCCCGACGTCGCGACGCCGACGCCCGACGTCCCGACGCCGACGCCGCGACGCCGACGCCCGCCGTCCCGACGCCGTCGCCAGAAGCCACGACGCTGACGCCCGACGTCGCGACGCCGACGCCCGACGTCCCGAAGCCGATGCCAGACGCCCCGACGCCGACGCCCGACGTCGCGACGCCGAAGCCGCGACGTCGCGACGCCGACGCCCGACGCCGCGATGCCGACGCTCGACGTCGCGATGCCGACAATCGACGCCGCGACGCCAACGCCCGACGCCGAAGCCAGACGTCGCGACGCCGACTCCCGACGCCGCGACGTCGACGCCCGACGCCGCGACGCCAACGCCCGACGCCGCGACGCCAACGCCCGACGCCGCGACGACGCCGCCGACGCCAGATGCCGCGACGCCGACGCCATACGTCGCGACGCCGACGCCAGACGCCACGACGCCGACGCCAGGCGCCACGACGCCGACGCCAGGCGCCGCGACGCCGACGCCAGACGCCGCGACGCCGACGCCAGGCGCCACGACGCCGACGCCCGACGCTGCGACGCTGACGCAAGACGTCACGAGGCCGATTCCCGACGCCGCGACGCCGATGCCAGACGTCGCGACGCTGAGCCAGACGCCGCGACGCCGACGCCCAACGCCGCGACGCCGACCACCAACGTCACGATGCCGACGCTCGACCTCTCGATGTCGACGCTCGACGCCATGACGCCGACGCCCGACGCTGCGACGCTGACGCCAGACGTCACGACGCCGATTCCCGACGCCGCGACGCCGATGCCAGACGTCGCGACGCTGAGCCAGACGCCGCGACGCCGACGCCGCGACGCCGACGCCGCGACGCCGACGCCCAACGTCACGATGCCGACGCTCGACGTCGCGATGTCGACGCTCGACGCCGCGACGCCGAAGCCAGACATCGCGACGCCGACGCCCGACGCCGCGACGCCGACGCCGACGCTCCCGCTCGCCTTCCCCTCGAGGTCGAGCCGAAGCTGAGTCAACCAGCGACCCAGCAGAAGAAAAGTTTTGCGGGTGTCACTGCCCGCTCCCCCGCACCTCCCCAGGGGGTGAAGACGAAAGGGGTGAAAGAGAGCCGCAAGGCTAAGGAAAGCCGTAAGGCAAAACCTTCTCGATCAAATAAAAATCTTAAAATTGTTTCGAGGTGTTCCCTCGATTCCTCACGACGCCATCATCAGGCATCCACTTTGATAACTATGAGACCAAGTTCGACTGTAATTGACGTAGTGGCATATGCTTGCATTTCTTTAAACAACGCTGAAATCTTCAAACATGTATCTCTAAGGACTCAGAAGTTCTGTTCAGTACTTTTAGATTCAGGATATAGTGCAAAACCTTACTGTTTGGTAACATATGCTTAGACTACTTCAGACAAAATCAAAATTGATATATTATTCCATATAAATTTTGAGGATTTCCCTCGATTCCTCACGGATCGGTGACAATGGGACCAAATTTAAATTATACCCTACACAACACAAAAAAAAAATTAAAATCGTTTCATGAGCGATGAAGATATCCGCGAAGAAACATAAAAAAAAAACATATATTTACGAATTGAGAAACCTCCTTCTTTTTTGGAAGTCGGTTAAAAGTATTATGTTGGTTATTTCATGTTACAATCTACCATTGTGCCAAGTTTCATTTAAATATGTTGAGTAGTTTGGCTAAAATACCGTCAAATAGGTAGCTACAATTTTTTGAATATCCCACGGGAAGCCTTTCGTTTTTCGGGATAATAATTTCCAGTAATGCTCTTCAGATCATAAGCTACCTGTCTGCCGAATTTCATTTAAATACATTCGAGTAGTTTCGCTGAAATACCGTCAAATAGATAGCTACATTTTTTTGAAGATCCCACGGGAACCCTTTCGTTTTCGGGATAATAATTTCCAATAATGCTCTTCAGGTCACAAGCTACCTGCCTGCCAAATTTCATTTAAATATGTTGAGTAGTTTGGCTGAAATACCGTCAAATAGGTAGCTATAATTTTTGAAGATCCCACGGGAACCCTTTCGTTTTTCGGGATAATGATTTCCAATATTGCTCTTCAGGTCATAGGCTATCAGTCTGCCAAATTTCATTTAAATACGTTGAGTAGTTTGGCTGAAATACCGTCAAATAGGTAGCTACAACTTTTTGAAGATCCCACAGGAACCCTTTCGTTTTTCGGGGTAATAATTTCCGATAATGCTCTTCAGATTATAAGCTACCTGCCTGCCAAATTGCATTTAAATACGTTGAGTAGTTTGGCTGAAATACCGTCAAATAGGTAGCTACAATTTTTTGAAGATCCCACGGGAACTCTTTCGTTTTTCGGGATAATAATTTCCAATAATGCTCTTCAGGTCATAAGCTACCTGCATGCCAAATTTAGTTTAAATACGTAGAGTTGTTTGGCTGAAATATCGTCAAATAGGAACCTACAATTTTTTGAAGATCCCACGGGAACCCTTTCGTTTTTCGGAATAATAATTTCCAATAATGCTCTTCGGGTTGTAAGCTACCTGCCTGCCAAATTTCATTTCATTCCATACAGTGGTTTTTGCGTGATGCGACGACAAACATTCCCATACGGACAGACAGACAGACAGACAGACAGACAGACAGACAGACAGACAGACATTTTTTTCAAAAATGTTATTTTTAGGTTCTGTGGCTTTTAAAGACCCCCTTTTTTAATTTTCACTTAAATATTCTTAATGTACAGACATGACCCCTCTACAGATTTATTATATGTATAGATAAAGCCCCTTTTTTTTAATACCTATAAGTTGTCAATGATAAAATAAATTGTAAAATAATTTACATACTCAGAAACGAATTAATAGAATCTCACATTTTACAGGATCTAAAGAAAATTTTAGACGAATCACAACATGGCTTTATATACGTAAACTTCGGATCGAACGTGAAAAGTTCGGAGCTGCCGATAGAGAAGAAGAATACATTCCTCAAAATATTTAAGAGTTTAAAACAGACGGTGCTCTGGAAGTGGGAGGACGACAACATAGGAAACAAACCGGACAACGTAGTCTTAAGGAAATGGTTGCCGCAGAAAGAAATTTTGGGTAAACACTTTTGCAACATTTACCTGAGATATATTAGAATTGATATAATAACAATGCCACCCACACCCATTTCGGTGAAGGTGGCCGGTTTCATTGAAACCAGACCAGCTACGCAGGAGTTATTTTGTACTGAATAAATGTACGCACAATACAGAGAAGCCCTCTCTCTTCCTTTACTCTCGTAGCCCAGTGGGACGGATAACCGACACGACTGGCGGGAGATCTGACTTTTTACATACACATTCGATGCATGAATCATCTCTCTTGTCTGACAATCAGGTGATCAGGCTGCATTATCGTAACCAAATTTGGAAACATATATTTTTGTTGTTCCAACGCGGGAATGGAACCCAGGACGTCCGGGTCGAGAGCTCTAAAGAGAACCACAGGATTTATTTAATGTTTAATTATAATCCTATTGTTTTGTTTTTCCAGCGCACCCGAATATAAAGTTATTCGTCTCCCACGGAGGTCTGATCGGCACCCACGAGGTGATCTATTACGGCGTGCCAGTAGTCGGTGTGCCAATCTACGGCGACCAGTTCTTCAACATTGTGCTTCTAGAAGATGCGGGTGCCGGCAAGCTGCTGAGATACCACGACATCGACGAGGAGACACTGAGAAGTACTCTGAACGAAGTCGTCAACGACGATTCATATAGGAAGAACATGAAAGAACTGTCCAGAAGGTTTAAAGATAGACCAATGTCCCCGATAGACACGGCCGTTTATTGGCTGGAATATGTGATAAGGAATAAGGGGGCTGACTACATGAAGAACCCTGGGAGAGAGCTGAGTTGGTTCACGCTGTACTTGCTGGACGTTTACGCTGTTCTGATCATGTCAGCGACAGGACTTATCATTATTCTAAATAAATTAATCAAATTAACGAAAACGCCAAAAACTACGAAGAAAACAAATAAAAAACATAAAATTTCTTAAGTTGAAACTTTTGGTTTAATTTTTTAAGTTTATGTAAGTAGTTATTCACGGCTGACTGACTGTATATTATTATTCTAAATTATAATATTATGTTTTCTTTTTTGCATTTACAATGAACGATGATTGCATGCTTAGAAAATTAAAAATATTTTTATCCGGCTTACTGAAAGCTAATTGAAACACCTATTCAAAATTGAAATGCAATAAAAAAAATGTTAAGTAAAATTAAATAATAAAACGAATTAAATAAAGTAAACTCTGCAATAAAAAAATTGTGAAGATTAAATCAAATTAAATGGAAATGAAACTCAACGACACTTAAAATTAAATTTGTAATAATAAAAAAATACAATACAATTAAATATTTCACTACAGTCTAAAAATATTTTCAAACAAAATACAGCGCTATTTTAAATAAAATAAAATAACGGTAACATAATTTAACTCTACATAAAAAAAATGTAAACTCTATCCAATCACTCAGTGCCGGGGGCTGATTCAAGCTGAATTTCATTATATTCAAAATTTATCGCTAATCATCGCTTACAAAGTTCGATAATAAAATGTATGGGATTTGACATAAGGTACGCTAAATGATCGCGATTTGGTATGTCATTTAGCGTACCTTATGTCAAATCCCATACATTTTATTATCGAACTTTATAAGCGATAATTAGCTATGGCATCTTGAATCAGCCCCCTGATGTTGGGCTAGATATAATTTCAAAGGTGGATGGACGGAAATCTTAAATATTAATTATTTTTAAAAAGGGACAATTTCTGTCATACACACTACGCAGAAACTTAAAGAAAACCACAATGCCTCTTTTTTCCTGAGGAGTAAAATCAAGAAAATTCTAAGCTCTTTTTCAAGCCTGTCTACGGAGATTTCTACCCATGAAAAACCTCTTGGTGGGCCTCTTCAACGGTATAGGAGAGCTCTAGCATCTCGTATGAATACACCGGTGCTGCGTACAATGCCTACAGTAAAACTATTTGTAGGTTGTGGGTTGCGCTTCGTATCATATGAGGCCGTGTGATCTTTTCGATTGGGTCTTTTCATTAAACTGACTAGTGCCGGTGTCGTACACTATAGCTTTCTTAAATCTGGTCAGACGATTACGGCTGATGTCTATTGTCAGCAACTGCAAACCATGATGGAAAAGCTCGCCGTTAAAAAACCGAGACTTGTCAATCGCTCTACGCCACTGCTGCTTCAAGACAACGCTAGACCACACACGGCCCAACAGACGGCTATCAAATTAGAGGAGCTTCAATTGGAATGTCTAAGATATCCACCGTACTCTCCGGACCTTGCTCCAACAGATTAAATTTTTTTTCGAAATCTGGATAACTTCTTGCAAGGAAAAAAATTCAATTCCGATGAGGCAGTCCAAACCGCTTTCAAAGATTTCATTGAAAGCGGTTTGGACTGCCGTCCGAATGGTTTTTTAGTAAAGGGATCAATGAACTATAAGATGGCAAAAGTGTATAGATAGCAATCGTACATACTTTGAATAATAAAATATATTTTAATATGAAAATAATTTTAAACAAAAAAAAACCGACTTCAAAAGGTAAACTAAAAAGCAAAAAATAAATTTACTTCGCACAAAGTAATACTTATTTTCACTTAAGTAAATAAATTTATTCTATAATTTTGAAGTCGGTGCCAAGTCCAGCGTTCTTTCATAATTTGTTTTCATTTAATATTAGTTTGTAAGCCAGTACTTTGGTAGGTACATAATATATAGTAATAGTTACATTGATAGTTGTATATTTTTTTCTGATTCTTTTTTCTGTGATTGCCTACATATATTTAGTAATTTGATATTGCAGTAAGGTTGTTGAAGTACTTACTTGGCACCGACTTCAAAATTATAGAATAAATTTATTTACTTAAGTGAAAATAAGTATTACTTTGTGCGAAGTAAATTTATTTTTTGCTTTTTAGTTTACCTTTTGAAGTCGGTTTTTTTTGTTTAAAATTATTTTATTTTAAGATTTTTAGTTATGGGTAGACTGAGTAGGGATATTTACCGCCAGAGCAGCGCAAAAATTATATATGTCGCAGTCATCTAATTAAATCAGCTATTTCATTGACTGACTAGCGTTTTTATTGAATGACGACATTTAATTGAAAGACTAGGCCGAACATTGATTGTACAATCGTCACTTAACGTCCAATTAGTTAGCGGATTGTAACATAGCCCTTATATGATAGCGGACATAAAATCAGTCAGCTGACTGAATTTTCCCAAAAGCGAATCTATCAACCCCGACTCCACGTAGTACTTGTCTGTCAACCCCTAGAGTGTATATTTAAGCGCGGAGGCGCGGAGGGAGAGCAGCCTCCGCCCGCCGTAACGAAATGCAGAAACCAGCAGAAACAACCGTGGCGGCGGAGGCTGGTCGCCGAAGGCGACCAGAAAGCCGGAGCTGCCTAAGGCGAGTGTTGGTTGCTGTCATTCGTTACGCATAGGCGAAGGGGCTGCATTTCCCGCTCTGGTTCTCCCCCTCCCCTCCTCCCCCTCCCTCCACCCCCCAATTAAGAGGGATTTATACTAAATTTTTTCCAGCTCCTTTTTTGGAAGTCGGTTAAAAAATCGGAAAATTATTCGCTAACACACATAAAAAAAACCTACTTATTCATCGAATTGAGAAAGCTCCTCCTTGTTTGGAAGTCGGTTAAAAAATCGGACTAAATGACGTTCAGTCAATGACTACATGACTAAATGACGTTCAATCAATATTCAGTCAAGACATTGGACGTTACAATAAACAACTTGACGAGTTGTCCTTTAGTCTTTCAATTAAATGTCGTCATTCGATAAAAACGCTAGTCACTCAATGAAATAGCTGATTTAATTAGATGACTGCGACATATATATCAAGTTGATTGACTATAAAATGATATACAAATTTTAATAATATCAAAGTCGGTACCAGCCAAACTGAATATGATTTCTTTATAACTATTTTATTATTTTTAGTCGATTTACATTTCTTTATTTGGCTTAAAACAATTTTTTCCCTTTTTAATATTTACCTATTTCGTCATATAGTTATGATAGTATATATGGATACCTACTATCTGGTGAAGACAGAGGTGGTGTTGAGTACTGTAATTGATATAGTGGCATCGCTTAAAGTATGCTTGCAGTACTTTAAGCGATGTCGTGATTTCCAAACGTATAACTTTAAAGACTAAGCAGTCCTGTAAGCCTGTTTCTGATCTATGCGGTATACCTTGATAGTTGATTCAAGTTATGTTTGTTTTTAGACGGATATAAGCATATCGAGTAATATAAGCATGTTACTCGAAAAAAATACAAAATTACTATGAGTGTTCCTATAAATTTCGAGGAGTTCCCTCGATTCCTCACGACACCATCATCAGGCATCCACTTTGATAACAATGAGACATATGCTTGCATTTCTTTAAACAACGCTGAAATCTTCAAAATATTAACTATACATACAATATTAATTTAGCACCTACATAATATAATGTACTTACTCCTGACTTCCTGAGTCACCTATAGCACTAAGTATCTCTAAGGACTCAGAAGTTCTGTTCACTACTTTAGGTCCAGGATATGGTCCAAAATCTTACTATTTGGTAACATAATAATATGCTTGGGCTACTTCAGAAATGTGTCCATATAAATTTTGAGGAGTTCCCTCGATTCCTCACGGATCCCAACATCAGGTCACCACTTTGGTGACAATGGGACCAAACGGGAAGCACCACCTTTCAAATAAAAAAAAAACATCCAAATCGGTTCACCCAGGCGAAAGTTCAGAGGTAACAAACATTAAAAAAAAAAAAAAAAAAAACATACAGACGAATTGAGAACCTCCTCCTTTTTTTGGAAGTCGGTTAAAAATCGCCTTTATGTTCCTCCCATACAAAACGCCAATTTTATATGTAGGGACCTAATACCTACTTGTCTCAGAGTCCATTTCATGAAAGAAGTCCCACGACAATTAGTGGAACTAACTTTTATGTACTTGTATTGGAGGTCAGATTTAACTAGTCGTAGGGATAACCAGTATATAAAAACTTACGATCTCAGTTGATACTAGCTTTTACCCTTTTTTCTTTCGGGATCATAAAGGATAGGTTGATTTAACATTCCGTCGAGCGATTACAGCGCCGCGACTAGGGGACTTCTTTTATGAAATGGACTTTAGCTGAACTCACTTTGTTACTACGGTTCTTATTTTATCAAATTTTATCTGTCATCCGCAAGAAGTTTTAAAGACAGTTAGCCATTTTTCAGGTTTTATTAATGCACTCTCTCTGTCACTACAACAACAAACTTCTTCAGAGAGACATAATATTATATTATTATATCAAGGTATTTCTTTATTTGATTTTCTACTATTATAAGGAGTAAACACTTGTAAGAATTCTTAATTAAACTAAAATTCTGGATTAAATTTAAAAAAATGTTATTAGGTAACTGACTAATATAAATAATTATAGTAAATGAGAACTGTCTATAAAATGTTTTTTAGTTTGTTACTAAAAACTTAAAATAAAAATATTAACTATACATACAATATTAATTTAGCACCTACATAATATAATGTACTTACTCCTGACTTCCTGAGTCACCTATAGCACCTAGTAAATACCTGTAGAATGTAGATATTATTATTGTTTTAGATAGGAATGCAGATATAGAGTATTTTTAGGTAACCTTCAAAAATTCTGAAGTTTCGGAATTTTTGCAAATGTGGAATGTGAACGGAGTAGGTATGTACCCAATTAGCTTATTTTTATTTTCATATATTAAGTTAACAACAACTTTATTCTACTTATTTTAACATACACTATATTATTTACTACTAACTAGCTTTTGCCCGCGGCTACCGTTACGAATAATTTCGGATTCATTCACCGTGTGTAAAATAAAACGGCCAAGCATCACGTTTTAACTGAAGTGTAGAGTAAGTGAACCTAAACCTGGTAAAGTAGGGGCGCATAAATCAAGAATTTTGGTTCTACATGAGATCTGACCACTTTTTGATAGATGTTGATTAAGGTGTAGTGTAGAGCTTGTAGGTTTAGAGCGTGTAGTCTTTAGAGCTTGGCTTTATACGATATCTGATAACTTTTTCACAGGGTGAAATATGTAGACTCGTCTTGGCAACTTGGCAACAACAAAATGTTTTTGGTGGGATTGTGATAGTCAGGAGTCAATAAATATAATTTTTTATAAGCAGAATAATGGACAGGAGTCAATACTTACATATGATTTTTTATAAGCAGAATATTTTTTTGTGTTAGTCGTTTATTTAATAATTTATTTAATTATAAGACATGTTTGTGTGAGCATCTCAATTTTGTTAATAGTTCCTAGTATTTATAATATGAATCATTCATGCCACACGGCATTTGACATCTCTCTTAATTGAGTGCATGTAAATTAATATTTTGTAAATTTTAGCATTCCAGATTTACTGTCGAGGCCACAGGTTACATCACTTATAAGCCACAAGGTATATAACATATTACGTATGTTATGTACCTTGTGGCTACATAACATGTAGAAGAAAATATGAGGTGTGCAGCACAGGAGACACAGCGGAAGGTGTAAGCTAATAGGAGTAAGGAGCCAAAATCTAATGATTTTCTAATGCCCTTCCTAGTGGCTTTATCTCACAAAAAACTATTGCACAAAATATTAAAAATTTCTACATGTGCCTGTTAGAAACAAACAGCAAATTTCCTCATGAAATTGCAATTAATTAATACTTACTCATAATTTTATGTAAGCTCCTAATTAATCAAAAAATTTCAGCGCTGATACTTTCACAGTAAATTCTATAATATCCCATACACACCCGCGTCTAAGCAATCTAACCGGTATGCATGCGTTCTTACTTCTTAGTACATACTAACACTATGCAATCAGCCATTTCGTTCGTCAGAAAATACTTGACGTCTGGTGGGCCTAGGATCTTGGACCATCAAGCATTAGACTAATACAATGGCAATGTTCAATTACGTTTGTTGTGCCAGGTTGAAGGCACGTCTCGACGCGTACTTCACGATGTCGACCATTGAGTTCGTGGGGCACCCATTTGTCAAGCTTTTTTACCTTGCCAATTTGACGCAAATGGACCATTATGGTTTTGACGCTAACGTCGAAAGCTGCTGCTAATTCAGCCGTAGATTGTGTATCATCTTACAATAGCCGTTAATTCGTCATTGTCGACTAAAGTGTTCGGACCTCAGAACAAAGAATCGTATGGAACTGTACTAATAGTTCAATTTCACACGGCAATAATAATAGGCTACCTGTCTCTTTCTTACAACAAGAGTTTTAAGTAAGAAATAAGTATCTACACTCTTTTTATCAACGCCCCCTTCATTGGCTTTGATATACTTCTGCTGTCACGGACGCCATTTTACTTATCACTTTGTTTACATGTCAAACGTTGTTATTGTGAGATTTTTAGGGTTTTTGAGTGATTTTCGATTTAATTACTGCGCAAAACTGTAAAATAATTCTGAATTCATTATATTAGGTAACACGAAGTCCTCTGTAGTAAGTTGTGGCCTATGCAAAATCACCGGTAAGTAGCTAACATTTATTTAAATTGTTGTATATTGTTTAGTTTATTTGATATAAAGTGTTTAAAAATCAATTTCTTTGAGTTAGCTCAGTTGTGAGGTATAAAATCCGCAATATTCTTAAAAAAAAGTAAGTGGGCAACCCTAATCCGCCATGTTTGTTGTCAGTTTTGTTTATTTAGGTATGCAGGCAAAGTACATGCTTATGCCAGTTCCATATGATTCTTTATTCTGAGGTTCGGACGACCGCGAGATTCAACCAATAAAAAAAAACAGGTGGTGCGTTGGTTTGTGGTAAACGTCGTTGATGTTGTGTGCCGCTTGTGCACGCAACGTCCGTTACCCCAGCCAGATATTGTGGATTTTACTAACTTTTTACCTACGCTCAATTAGAGCATCGTCTTCTCTAATTGAGCGTTATATTTTTGTAATTTGCTTGATTATAGTTTTCTTGAAAAACGCAAAAAACAAATCCGGCCCCAGTAACGTTTCGAAACGTTACTCCAGCCAGACGTTTCTTTAGATAATAATATTTTCAAGAAAATTTTATGCGGATAATTTGAGCGTTCCGGGGCTGTAATTGAGCGTGCAAAAATTTCATTTGTATCTTGATCCGTTGTGAAGATATTCAAAATCCTGCTGAAATGACGTTTGGTGATTTCTTATAACTCGGAAACTGCAGGGTGCAGATCAACATGTTTTGGCACACGGCTTCGCCTGAATTTACTTGAATTTGCTTGGCAATAAAAAATTGTTAATAATACACCGTTTAAAAGTTATTCGATATTTTAGAAAAACTACTTAACACGGCCTTACACTTGTATTAATCGATCTAGAGACCTAATTCAAATCGTATATTAAAGCTCTTATCGGTCTTCAATTGAGCGTAACTTTTCATAAAGATCCAAAAGGTAACTATCCAGTTATTAAGAAATTTACCCAGAAAAAGGCACGATAATAGTGAGAATCTATAAAATCAGTATTATACACATTTCCTATTTTTTGATGATACAAATAATTAGAGCGTTGCTTTAATTATATACAGGTAAATTTTTAGATGAAACCACTCAATATTTAAGGAGATATGCGAAATAATAACAAATCAATAAATAAGGTTAACAACCCGACTAAGCTAAGATGGTCACAAAAAAGCGGCCGTTCTATACATTAAGCTGTCATTCCGAAAT
The DNA here is from genome assembly GCA_905187575.2 of Celastrina argiolus. Lineage (NCBI taxonomy): Eukaryota > Metazoa > Arthropoda > Insecta > Lepidoptera > Lycaenidae > Celastrina > Celastrina argiolus. Next base: position 5,747,538 of record LR994590.1, on the reverse strand, counting down.
ATATTGGATAGTACCGGTACAAGTATGGCAAAAAGTGTTAAAATTTTAATTAATTACAAACTAAGATATTATGAAACTCTACTTTATTAAATGAAACTATCCAAAAAAGTAGGGAAAATTTATAAAACAAAATCTATTATGTAATTAAATGTCTTTGCGAGTTATAAAATTTATTGAAGGTAACAACAAAAAAGACTTCTCAGTTCACAACTGTCAGCAATGTACAGGGAGTATAATAAACATAAAATATAAGACACTATAGTGGTCTATCCTTTTTACCCGACTGTCAGACGCAAAGGTGTGGTAGGTATAGTTTTTAACAGCCTGTGTATGTACGTATGTTCCTTTAAAGCATTATACAGACCAAACCGCCGGGCCGATTTTTATAATTTCCATATCAATTAATTCTTCTTTGTACATCAAGTCTCACTAAAGACGTGACATTAGTGAAAATTCAATTTGGGCACCATACAATATCAATTGGGGTATCGTTAAATAAGTATTTAAAAATCATTTTTAATTTTTTCTTAACATTTTTCAATTCTACTTTTTTTTCGTTTAGGATCTATATCGATTTAAAGTGGCGTAACAACCATTCTCACGGTTTAGTGTACAATGAAACGGTGGACGGCTTAGCAAGAGCAGCGATCTCAGACGATATTCCACACCTGACGTATGCGGTGTATAGTGATTTTATTGGTGTCATCAAAAGGCAATGTTAGGTTATGTGGAAGGAGTACTTTGATGGTACAGAACGATCCAGTCACATCCACCTAAGTCGCTTTGGTTTGCCCAATGGAAAATTAAGTAGTTTTAAATCGGACTGAATTAACTGCAGCATTAAGGCTACGTTCCGGACACATTCCATTGAATAAATTTGCATTTTTAATGGGTAAATCCACAGCACTAAATTGCCCTAGATTTAATGTGATTGATGACGTGTATTACGTTTTGATAGAATGTGTCTGCAATGTATCTTTAAGGTCTGGTACGGTGAAGGATGTAGGAGTCTGTAACAGTGCTCTGTCAGACCATTTGTCTAATTTTGCCAGAGAATTGTATAAACTGTTGTCAATCAGGCGTGGATAAATTTTATTTCTATAAACTGCCAAAATGTTATATATATATACAGGGTGTAAAAAGAGCAGTCACTATAACTTCGTGGGTTTATAACCAGGCAAGAGATACATCCATTGCTACTAGTCATTTGCTTTTAATCCACTGTTTTAAAAATTTAAAAATTTTCAATAGGCAATGTACAACGTGCACAACACAGCGATCAGCTGATTACGCTGAGAGGTCAATAGAACGCGTAAGACGTTCATTACGTACTAACTACTAGGGCAAAAATTATAAACTTTAAGAGTTTAATGCGTAGAACGTTGTTCCAAACAGTTCAGCGTTGCGATTAAAATAATAAATTACAAAAAAAAAAAATTTAAAAAAATAAATAATGAAAAAAATTCATTTCTAGAATAAGTCAAGGTCCTATATTCCTATCCCAAAAGTTATAGTGACTGCTCTTTTACACCCTGTATATATATTTTGTTATTTTTTTTTTGATTATGTACTTACGTCTAATTTAGCCCGTACTCCTTGGCAGGCTATAGGCTATATTTTATAACAAAACGATACGATATACGATAAATTACTATTTTGACGCCCGCGGACTGCGAGATGCGGACGCTCGGTCCGAGCGCTGCATTTTTTTGTTAATATTAATTTAACTACCAAATGTTGCCTACACCTACCTACCTCTTTACATTATTACTAAACTGTCCACTCATGTATTTTATTTCACATCGTCAAATGAAATACTGATACTGATTTTCACATTGTTTTCACCAATGGTTTGAGTAGTTTTTGAGGAATATTTTAGTGTATGGTTAGGTTTTTACTTAAAAAATAGGTTAATAATAAAGCGGTTTTTTAGAAAACTCTCAGTATTAATCCTTATTATTTTAAGTAGATTAGTTGGCTTGTCTTTAAATATGTAGGCGACTAGGCTGCCCTTGTATTGATTAGGTATTTAGTAAAAATTTAAACTTACCAACTGTTAATATTATGTAATTATGTTTAAGTACATAATTATTTGAAATAAGTATTTACGGAAAACTTATTTGAAAATTTAAGCAAATGTCATAATGTGATTATATTAGGATAGTATGGAGAATGTCATAAACATTTTTTTACATACTTGTACTTTCCTAGCCGATAATATCCAATACATTTCAGAATGATAGCTTAATGTATAGAACGGCCGCTTTTTTGTGACCATCTTAGCTTGGTCGGGTTGTTAACCTTATTTATTGATTTGTTATTATTTCGCATATCTCCTTAAATATTGAGTGGTTTCATCTAAAAATTTACCTGTATATAATTAAAGCAACGCTCTAATTATTTGTATCATCAAAAAATAGGAAATGTGTATAATACTGATTTTATAGATTCTCACTATTATCGTGCCCTTTTCTGGGTAAATTTCTTAATAACTGGATAGTTACCTTTTGGATCTTTATGAAAAGTTACGCTCAATTGAAGACCGATAAGCGCTTTAATATACGATTTGAATTAGGTCTCTAGATCGATTAATACAAGTGTAAGGCCGTGTTAAGTAGTTTTTCTAAAATATCGAATAACTTTTAAACGGTGTATTATTAACAATTTTTTATTGCCAAGCAAATTAAAGTAAATTCAGGCGAAGCCGTGTGCCAAAACATGTTGAACTGCACCCTGCAGTTTCCGAGTTATAAGAAATCACCAAACGTCATTTCAGCAGGATTTTGAATATCTTCACAACGGATCAAGATACAAATGAAATTTTTGCACGCTCAATTACAGCCCCGGAACGCTCAAATTATCCGCATAAAATTTTCTTGAAAATATTATTATTTAAAGAAACGTCTGGCTGGAGTAACGTTTCGAAACGTTACTGGGGCCGGATTTGTTTTTTGCGTTTTTCAAGAAAACTATAATCAAGCAAATTACAAAAATATAACGCTCAATTAGAGAAGACGATGCTCTAATTGAGCGTCGGTAAAAAGTTAGCAAAATCCACAATATCTGGCTGGGGTAACGGACACCCGCGTTGCTGCTACGACGGTACTCCATTCCATAATTATTCGAAATTTTAACGTATCCATGACGGGAAAAAAAGAAATGCGATGAAAATGTAACACTAATCAATAAACAGAAAAAAAATGTAAAAAAACCATGCTTTTAAAATAAAATTAATTTGAAATTAGAATTCTTAGTCCGTATTTCACCAAGCAATGTTTAAGTTAACACCATGTTAATATACCATGCCATCTCATTCATTGACAGGAAATACGAGAGGGATAACATGATATTTAACATGGCGTTAACTTTAACATTGCTTGGTGCAACACGCCCTTAGCCAAACAAAAATTATTTTGATTTTAAATGGCCAATGCAGGATGGAAATTTCATTGGTAAAGACATATTATTGTGCCTTATAGATGGAGATTTATTGTTCAAATTATGTAATCTAAAAATTCAAAATAGAATTATTCTTACACAAAATATAGGTATATTAAATAATATAAACCGTGGTTAGTCTTTTTAGTTTAGGCTTAAGTGTATTGGTGTTCCAAAAATGTACTAACACAACTTAGCGTACAAATAACATAATAATACATATATTTTAACGTAAATATTTTGTCTATAAATAAGTATGATTTACTAAATAAGTACGTAGGTAGTCTAGACCAGCTAGTAGGAAGGTACATCATACACAAAATATAGTTTTAACTTTTAGTTAGGTAGGAAAATAAACATCTTTTTATCTATTGTTTTTTTTATTATCGAGTACAAACTTTAATTACTATTCCACTTAGAAGGTACAGTATAAATAAAATTAATTGATAGTAGGTATGATAATAAAAATGCCAACTTAAGTACCTACCTAATTAAACAATGCTCCTAAATAGTTCTACTTATAAACGCCTAACATTTACTTGATACTTTCCCGACTTTAGTGTCCAGAACAAAATTAAATAATAAAATATATGATGTCTAGCAAAATCCCGCGAATAAATTTGCTAGATAGATAGATATAATATATTTAAATTTTATACTATGGATTTTCGCAAAGTAACGCCTGATTCCATTAACTACATTTTATTAAGGTTTTTGAACGTCCATATCTCTTTAAATAATTAATTTATTAAAAAAAGGAAAAAATAGGGACGTACAAATATTATACATAGATATTCATGATAAAAATAGTTACTCTAGAGGTATTATCCAGGGATGAAACAGGAATTCCGAAGACCCCTATTTTTGTATGAACAAAAATTCATAGTGTTTCCTCTTAACTGTCTAGCTTATAATATTGCCTAGCACAATTATTCATTTCCGAAAAGTGCGAGAGACTCAAAATTAAACAACGTGTAGTCTAATCGTGACAGTGTCCATAGGGTGGTATAAAGCATATTAATACACAATTAAAACCTGAGGACCCAGGAACAAGGCGCGAGAAAACCGAGCACCTGTTTTCGTATTATTAGTCAGGGTTCCCCATACATTGTTTTCACTTGATTAGTATTAAGAGGAAACACCACGGTTGAGAGAAATACAAAATAGGTATTTATAAAATCTATTGCTGTCTCGCAGTGCCTTAGCTAGCCAGCACTAGCGCGATAGAGACAACTGCAACTTGGACTGAAATTACCTATTAAAAGTACCAGAAATTGACGTTTAGGGGATTTCTGTTTCCTCCTCCAAACCTTTCGGTTAAGTACCGATTGAAATATTTTTTTCTATATTAGCTAAAAAAAGAACTGAGCTAGGTTCCTATTTTTTGCTTTTGTTGATTACTGTAGTCAAATCTGTTTCCTAGATATTTAAACATAGCGGAGAGTCTGGCCATTTTTTTAGGTTTTTAACGTCCATATCTCTTTAAATAATTAATTTATTAAAAAAAGGAAAAAATAGGGACGTACAAACAATATCCATAAATATTCAGGAAAAAAATTGTTACTCTAGAGGTGTTATCCAGAAAGGAAATAGAAATCCCCTAGACCCCTATTTTTGTATGGAAAAAATTTCGTGGTGTTTCCTCTTAAGCTAATTTTTCGTGAGTACCTTCATTTTGATGAGTCGCCCAAGAATTTCTTGGACGGAACTCTCGATTGTGTAGCTAACATAGTTAGCAAGGATAAAAAAAATGCTCAACTTTCGAGCGTAGGACCGGGATAACGTACCACGCAATTTGTAGGACAATTATGTCTGTTGAATTACATTAATATTAACTGAGTACCTAATAAAAACAAAATCAGCTGGTTACTAATAATATTTTTATTTACGATGCCCTCGTTATCGACAAGTTGGTAAGAGGAAACTCTTTGATCAAACCATAAATTTTGTAGGACAAATATTTTTTTGGATAATTTAGATCATTATCAAAAAAAAAATAGATATTTTGGAATCACCAAATCCACAACCTTTATTCTTGCTATCTCTGTTAGCTACCACAGAAAATTAGCTTGATACTAATCAAGTGAAAACAATGTATGGGGGAACCCTGACTACATTGTAGTATTCTGGGATGGGATTGTGAAGAGTCGGTCCTGCGCCTGAACCCCTAACAGTCGTGTCGGTTATCCGGCCCACTGGGCTACGAGAGTGAGGGAAGAGAGAGTGCTTCTGTGTATTGCTCACACAATTGGGCATAATAAAATAACCCGTAAAGCTGGCATCAATGATCGGAAGTCGGTGTGGGAGGTACTACTAGTAAATTTGTAGTAAATTTAGATTATTGACTAGGTCATAACTAGGGTTGTCAACAATTTATAAAAACGTTTCTTACTTTACTTTTGGTAATTTTACGCGCAAACACTTACATACAAATAAAGTATGAAAAATACCTACTTTTTCGTACAGAAATGGTTTTGTTTAAAATTGAAGAATTCATTTCAGAGCAACTATTATTGCTTAAAATGACAGCAACAGATTTAAACGTAGCTTGTCAAATAAGCTTTGCCACATGTAAAGATAACAAAAAAATAGTTACATGTGATAAAAGTACACAAAAATACGCTTTGAAGCAATAAAACACATTTTTTAAATATTTTTTTTCTTTCTAATAGGTACTTAATTTTTTTCTATCCACACAAATCTACACTTTTTCGTCAAAAAATTTTGGCAACCCTAGTCACAACATACAACCGTCGGAACGGGTAAAAAGTAACATACATTCTAGTGCCAATCACCCGGCCTTGACCGTTGCCGCTTTTGGCAAACTGGTTTGGTCATAGGTTATAGACACGTTACTTTATTCATAAAAACGCATCACACAATTT